>LNAC01000034.1:2353347-2623798 GCA_002007465.1 Ailurus styani | reverse complement strand
CCGCTGCAGCTCGCACGGCCCTCGGCTGACCTGTCCCGGGCACTCCCGGCACCTTGCCCCCGGCCTTTCCCCCCGCGCGGCAGGTCGCGGAGTCCCGGAGCCCCGGCCTGGGCGCCGCAGGTCCCGGTCGGCCCCGGGCTACGTCTCGGGGGGCGTGAAGGGAGGATGGCGCTCCACGCTCTGAGCGCGAAGGCGAAAGCGCGCACTTGCCGGCTTATCCGGAGAGCGGACGACAAGGAGATACCCTGATCACTTTAGAGCTGCGTCTGATTAAACACCCAGGGCCTGGTTTCTGTTTTGTTTTTATTTGTTAGTTTGTTTCTCTCGACTTGTTTGCCATCGACGCCCGTCCGTGATCCCTGGTTCCCACCGCAGGCAGTGCTGAGGGGTGACAGAACGGCAGTAAACAATAATCACATTGCTTGTTTCACTCTCCAAAATGACTCGAAGGTCACTTGGGTTTCAAATCCACTTGTCAGTGCAGAAGACAAAAATAATAGTAATAATAAATCATCTCAAAAGTAACCCAGAACCCATGTTGTTTCGTTGTGCCTTCTCTCTATTATTGAGGACAAAACTAAAATAAACTTTAAACATTACTTTATATAAATTCACTAGTCCAACGATTTATTGATGTTCCCAGTGCGAAATACATTTTGGTATTTTGAAAGGGTGCATCCTCTCCCCTTATCTGAAAGAGAGTCAAGTGTTTGTGACCTGGGTTTGTGCTTTCATGGTCTTCCCAAGAGTCTTAAGTGTAAAACATTTTTGCAAAAAAGTGTCTCTTTATGTGTTTTCAGTTGCAGGGAATAACCTTGACTAGAGCGAAGGACTTGAACACATAATCAATGTGTTCCTTTGTTTTCTTAGCGTAACAAATTTCCATTACCTTTTAAATACACATTTTTTCCTCTAGTGATTATTTAAAAGTTCATATAAGCATATATTTTATTTAAATCCACATTTTAACATTTTGCTGAGGTTGATGTTATGCATATTTACAAGCTTGGAAAAATTCAGTATTGTTTCTGGACAAATTGATGCATTTGTTAAAATGCTGTAGAGTCAGACATATTTTTAAAGAATAAAAACTCGTAACAATCAGTTCAAGCAGAGTAAATGCTTTAGGAAAGTAATTGTCTTAAAAAGCAATAAAATATATTGAATTGGAGGTATGATATATATTAATGTATAACATTTGAATGCATTATCTTATATTAATACTATCAAGAGCATTTGTTACACTTATATACATGTAAGTAAATCGTTTATGCTTTTCGATCATATCGAAGTGGAATACAACTGTTTTTAAAAGTCAAGTCAGAAACAAAGACAAGTCAGAGTTTAAATATATCATTTTGAGAATTAGCTAATGCTTTAAAATATTTGGAAATTTAAAAAAAGTAGAAATATTGAAAACAGATGTTTGACTAACCCAGAAATATATCTTGGAAATAATGGACAATTTATTTTTCTCCTGATGACATTCCTTGATATAGTTTTCTATTGTATTCATTTTGGCTTAAGCAAAGACACCCTCGGAAAAAGTTTTTAAAAAATAAACTCCAATTCTCAAAAGGCACTAGGAAATACTTTTGGCTCAATATTACAAATTAATGACTAGCTGAAGACCAATATGGAATTAGATTTTATTATATGCATGTTATTATATGTCACAAAATTTGGCGTGCTCAATTGCTTATAAAATTTTTAAAAGTATATAATTACTATAGAATCAATATACTGTATACAATTTTTACCCTTTCATGATATTTTTAAGTTTTTAAACTTATTTTAATATTTCAATTAAAAATATAGTGTGGTATTTAACATCTTTCTCCTTAAGAAAGGGGAATATGCTTGTGTCAGGTAAATATTCATTTCGTCATTCATTTACATAAATAGCTATATATCTTAGATCATATCTTAGATCATGATAATTATATAGAATTTGAAGCACATTAATGACTTTAACAAATGAGTTTACATTTTTCATGTAACATTTGAAAATAAAACTTTGTTTTTCAGTACTACTGCTGGATTCTAAAGCACAACAAACAGAGTTGGAATGGATTTCCTCTCCACCCAATGGGGTAAGTGCTTCTCCTCATAAAATATCACCTTTTATCTTTTAAAGTAAGAAACACAACTTCCCCTTCCCTGTGGAATTATTCGCATTCTTCACATTTAAACTGTTTTAATTTCAAATGTCTCATTCAAAATCTTGTTGTGTTTTAATGAGACATTGAGTTCTTTGAGTAAGAGAAGGTATACTTTAGTACTTGGGGAAATTGATTTAAAAAAAAAAAAACTCTCTAACCATAATCTTTTGAGTTCTTATTGTGAGAGGAATCCTACCTCAGGTTCCAGGCTATAAATGCTAACTAATTACAGGGAACATTTCCTTCATGAACTCACTTAAACCTTTTTAGTTGCTTTATACTTCTTAGTATAATCACTAGGTAGGTTGTATGTAGTTCTTTAAAACAGTATGTGATGTGTTTCTTCTTTTAAAAACAGTTTTAGCATCATTAAAAATACACTTTAAAAGGTAGCTAAAAGTGTAATATGCTCCATATTGTAGCATGGAATTTGCTGTAAAATATTATTTGGATTCTCCAAATTTTTATCATGTGCTATCTGCTGTTATTAATCAGAAACCATGGCAGAGCATGTATATATTACAGTAAAAATCTGCTACAATACATATGAGTAAAAGCTGTCCAATAAAAATCTATGAATATAAGTAAACCCTAAAAATATTCTGACCACTGCCTTTCACATGTCAGGAAAGGTATATTATTTACTTAAATTTAGTTAATTTAGTTCAACATCTTTGTCTTTAGGTTTTATTTTAATCGTGAGAGAGGGCACATACTTCTTCCCTTATGAAGAAGGGGGCTCCGAGAAAGGAGAGTATATATCTCATTGTTATTTAAGTTGATCTTCCTTACAGTAAGAAGCCTAAGTGAGGATATAAAAAGTATAACAAATTTTGCAAAGAGAAGAATGAAAATCTGAAAAGGATTTTTAAGAATAGCATAGAATCAATATGTCATGAACTGGAAGTCAGTTTAATAATTCAAAATGCGAACAATGCAAATCTCCTTAAAATAGTCAGATTTTTTTATTCAATTAATATTTAAAAGATTGCTTAAGATCATATTGTAGTTATCTGTGAAGGTCAGATTAAATTATGAAAAAATGACAAGTATTTTACAGATTAACTATAAAAAGTGCACTGAGTTTAAGGTAGGAATGTCATACTTTTCTCGTAAGTGGAATAGTTTCCATGAGTAAAAATATACATTTTAGGAGGACATTCACAATAAAAAAGAAACACCTTTCTTACCAGTGACAAATGTAGCCCATTTTCTACCATCCATCAATTAAAACAAATAGAGATGGAGGATAGTTTTTATCTCTAAGGAGAAGTAAACTGATACAGGATTGTAGTGATTACAGTATTTCATCAATGTAATCCACAAAATGATAAATTATGACTGTCTATGTTATCCTTGACTCAAATGGGCATTTTATCAGTCCAGATGTCTTAACAGTTAACCCTGCGTATCTGTAGGAATCAACAGATAATGTTAGGAAATGATGATTGACAATATTTTTTATATATGAAATGGATTGGGTTGCATGTGATTAAATATCTTGCAGGAAATAAAGTGTTATTAATATATATTATTAGAAAATATTTTTATAGGTATACTATAAAAGTACAGTATCTGAATTAAGACTTCTTTCCTAATGGTGTCATTTGTAGCAATGATTATGATCTCTTAGAAAAGTGAAATAAAACAAAAGTTGTGTTAAATGCATTGTGTAGTCTTACTATTTGTGGTCTGTACAATAGTTGTCTTGAAATTTTCCCCTAAGGAATAAATTTTAAAATAAAAATTAAAATTAACTGGGTTTCATAAGTAGTGAAATTGATTTCTCGTACATAAAATAAAGTAATATGATTGTTCTTGAAGTTAGAAAAAGGAAATCTTGAGATATGCCTTTATAATAATTAGCCTTGGTTTCTTCAGGCTGGGGAATTGTTAAAAAGAGCACATTTATCTTTAGAGCTTTTGATTTCTTGGTAGATATCATTAGTTTTACTTCTTTTAATAATTTCAATCTAATTAAGAGACTAAAATCTCCCCATCCAAGTGGATGAATTTAGGTATATTTGGTTAAATGCCATTCAGACAGTTGATAAGCAGCTAACTGAAACAAAGGGAAATATGCACACCATTAACTAGTCACAAACTCAAGTTGTGTTGAATGAAACCTGCACATGATAATGGGTTCTTTGCTGCATTTGAGGAGTATTGGTATGTATGATAAAATTGCAGCAAATATATAATATCACATAAAAATTTCTGAATTACAGTGTCCTGCTAGTTTGTCAGTTTTCTAAAAAATAGTTTTAAAAGCAGATATTAATATTTTAAAATATTTTAACAAATTAATTCTCTAATCAAGTTTTACAAATAGAACTCATTACCACATGCTTATTAGTTTATTTTCTTCTCTGCTTTTCTTAGAAACAATGGTTTAAATATTGCATGCTGTAAGATTTTGGATTTGAATACTAACATATTTTCATATTTGGCATTTTATACTGGGGAAATTAATACAAGTAGATGATAATTTCACTATTAAGGTAGCCTAAGTATAAAGTGGGAAATTTTGTTACAGTAGTAAGAAAGAACATAATCAACTGTTACGTTAGACTTCTAGGACTATTTCAGGTGAAATGAAATTATTTGCTAATGAGCAATATAGATATTATCATACATGGCTTCATAGTCCTCAAATTGTTGGAAATTCTCCTAAACTTACTATTTTCCCTTTTCATGAAAATATATGTTTGCTGTCTTATATGTTGCATCAGCATATGAATGGACATTTTTAAATATGTGATATTTTTCCTGTCAAAAAGCTTATTACTGAAATACGATCCAGCATGCTGATTTGCCATGTACATTTGATTGTCTGTTGAAAGCAACTTATTTATAAAGATGAATCATGCTTTTATAACTACTTATTTATAGTTATGTGGCTTATGTACAGTATTATATATAACACTGCAATAAATAAATAGCTCTGTAAAATGTTACTCTCATATCTTATTTTGGAAAGATTATAAAAGATTTCGTATTGTGAATATCAACATGTTGTGGACTGCTTTTACATTTTAGAGCACTCTTGGCATTTTCTTCCCTGTGTTTTTTAGGTGTTCCAAGTTTAACATCAACACTTAAAATGTCAACCGAGTTATCAGAAATTCTGCCATATATCCATATGCATATGCATTAAATGGTAATTTAAGTGATTGTGTTGTGCGCTCAGTCTATAAAAATTACAGTCTCAGTGGAGACTATAGACATAAGCAAACATGTAAAAAGAAACACTAATACACTAGCAAACAGACATTAAACAAAATGAAATATTTATTGTATATACAAACGATGCAGGCAACCTGAATGATGTTGCACTACCAGGACGAAGCTGAACTGAGTCCTGTAGTCTCAGGTTACAGAGTTTTTGCCAGGTAGGAATCTACCCAGCTTTTTCACAGATCATCATTTGTGCTACGCTAAAGATGTCTCATGTACTTTCAAAGTAAAAATGTTATTTTTTTGCTGAATGACTGATAGCCTTTTTAAAACATTTTACAGTGGGAAGAGATCAGTGGTTTGGATGAGAACTACACCCCGATCCGAACCTACCAGGTGTGCCAGGTCATGGAGCCCAACCAAAACAACTGGCTGCGGACTAACTGGATTTCGAAAGGCAATGCACAAAGGATTTTTGTAGAATTGAAATTTACCCTGAGGGATTGTAACAGTCTTCCTGGAGTACTGGGAACTTGCAAGGAAACCTTTAATTTGTACTATTATGAAACAGACTACGACACTGGCAGGAATATAAGAGAAAACCTCTATGTAAAAATAGACACCATTGCTGCAGATGAAAGTTTTACCCAAGGTGACCTTGGTGAAAGAAAGATGAAGCTTAACACTGAGGTGAGAGAGATTGGACCTTTGTCCAAAAAGGGATTCTATCTTGCCTTTCAGGATGTAGGGGCTTGCATAGCTTTGGTTTCTGTCAAAGTATACTACAAGAAGTGCTGGTCCATTATTGAGAATTTAGCTATCTTTCCAGATACAGTGACTGGTTCAGAATTTTCCTCTTTAGTCGAGGTTCGAGGGACATGTGTCAGCAGTGCAGAGGAAGAGGCGGAAAACTCCCCCAGGATGCACTGCAGTGCAGAAGGAGAATGGTTAGTGCCCATTGGAAAGTGTATCTGCAAAGCAGGCTACCAGCAAAAAGGGGACACTTGTGAACGTAAGTAATATGTGCTCTTAAAATTCCACTTTGCATTTTTTTCTATTTCAGAGATTTTGAGTGATAATAGTTATTTAAACAAATGAGTCTGTGCTACACCAGCATTTCCGTTTCAGCCGATCTTAAGTGAAGTCACTATTGAGCTATCAGTGATTCCCCACAGTGGTATCTGCACTTACGGTATGCGATAAATATTGGCAATAATCACATTTGTTACAAGATTTAATTTGCCCTATGTTTGACCTCGAAGTCAACAGTTGCACATTGGTCTATGAGATTTAAGAGAGGAGGGTGAGCAGAGTGAGGTGTGACATTAAAGATAGGGGATTCTTCCTATTGTGAAATCCGTATTGTCTGGACTTGTAAGTAGTGGGGGAAAAGGAAGTTAAGGGGGCTGCTAATAAGAGCTTTACTGAGAGGGCACATACAAATATATTTCTAAACTTAGAATTTTATTTATAAATAGTAAAACTTTGATACAAAAGTCATCAAATTTTACTTGATAAATCTCTGAGGTTACTTCTGCCAAAGCCATATTTCTTTTCTGGACTAAACAATAAAACACATGCTTTTCTGATAAGTCATGTTATAGTGGACCACATATTTTGTGGAAGTGGGCCAGAGCGAAGTTTTAGTTATTGTAATACATCAGTTGGACGTCCTCTATCTTTTGAAACAATAGTAGCATACAAATCAGTGAACATTTCTTTTGTCTTGTAAAACGATTTTCTCTTATATAGTATTTTGTAGTTATTATAATTGACCATTATTTTTCTATTTAAAGCTATGTCACATGGACCTTTAAAACTGATAGATATTTTTGTTTGTAGATACCCTAAAAAATTCTATAAGGTTATATTATTTATATATTTTTAATTTATAAGACATAATGCATTCTGAAAAATAACTTCTATATATTCTTTGTACTTTAAAGTCAGCAACATAATTTTAATAACTGCAAATCCTATTTAATTTGGAAGGGACTAGAGCTGATGGTAACTTACCATACGCAGATACCCTTCCAAATGCTTTATATATACTAGTTCATTTAATGAAATTATCATATCTCTTTTACAGAAAAATAAAAAGCAAACAGTTGGTGCTATCAAGGGTAAACTGCTTGCTTGTAGTTACTTTAGGAAGGTAATATCTGTGTTAGCTTAGAATCAAATTCAGGGCACTTTGATTCCCAAGCCTGGGCTTTTAGCAACAATATTGACCTGGTTTCTGCACAAAGCAAGGAGAATTTTAGCAAATATCATTCTGTTTGATTGCTAAATTCAAATGTCTTGCTGTTAGTAATTTGGTGTATAAATCATATTACTTCCCCATAAAACTGTCATTGTAGTAGAATATTTAAAGAAATAATAGTTTAAAAAATATTTAGATCTGTGTTGTCCAGCACGGAAACCAGGAGTCACATGTGGCTCTTAGGGTCTAAAAACTTGCTATCCTGATTGAGGTGTGCTATAAGTAATTTGCACACTGGATTTCAACAGATTCATACAAAAAAAAAAAAAGAATGTAACATATCATTGATGTTTTTTATGCTGCTTACATATTGAAAGAATCATACTTTAGTTATATTGGGTTAAATATGTTAAAGTTAATTTTGTTTCTTTTTTAATGTGTCTACTGGAAATTTAAAAATTACATAGCTCCTATATTTCTATTGGACAAACTATGTAGATGGAGTCACTGAGCAAATATATTTTTCTATCCTGATTAAAGAGTTAAATACTTCATGTGGATTTGCACTAGCGTATAAAATGCTGAGAACCCAGCACTCACTTGTCAGCCATGCTGTAGCTAACATTGTTGTGAAGTAAACTCTGGGCAAAACAGATGCTATAGGTTTGGGTTCTATAGACCAGTTTAGCAGCTTTCTTTGTCACTCCCCTGAAGGAGTCAAACCTGTCTTACCCACTGTCCTCGTTCCCTACCCCTTAAACAGGGAGGATTTCTCATTGAGGAGATCGTCCTGCAGGTTCCATATGGAACCATGTGGAAATCAAAAACTGATGAAAATTTATCAGTACTAGTAGGCGGAAAGGCAATGTTCTTATTGACTAGAAGGTAACAGCAATTACTTGAAAATAACTATAAGAAAATTTAAGAACATACTATTACACTTTAGCTGTAGCTAACAATGGCCAATTTAAGTAGAATGCGGATTTTGGTTGATGTGAAAGTGGAATTTAAACTTTTGCACAATTAAAACCAGGAAAAATAATAAATAAAGCAGGAGGATTTACAAAAACGCTCAATTAAATCTGTCTAAGGAAAGTCTAGGAAATAACATTAAAGTTCTTGCTCTTGGGTGCCTGGGTGGCTCAGTGGGTTAAAGCCCCTGCCTTCGGCTCAGGTCATGATCTCAGGGTCCTGGGATTGAGGCCCGGATCGGGCTCTCTGCTCAGCAGGGAGCCTGCTTCCTCCTCTCTCTCTGCCTGCCTCTCTGCCTACTTGTAATCTCTCTCTCTCTGTATCAAATAAATAAATAAAATCTTTAAAAAAAATAAAATAAAGTTCTTGCTCTTTGAAGGCTTAAAGATTTTTAAAGAAAATATTGTATTTTTAGTATCATTTTGTGTAATGTAACCTAAATGATTTCTGCATTTATTTGTTAAAAACAAGTAGGAACTGTTTGCCTTTTATACTTACAAGTGTAGAACGTAGTAAGAAAAACAGTCTTTAACTGCAATAAAGACATTTACTGTGAAGAAAACACTCCCCATTTCTTCCAACTCAGCAAAATAATCTCATCAAATGTGGTACTATTAAAATTATCCACATTTATTTATTTCAGTTTCAAGAACTAGAACCACATTTGAGTACCAAAATTATTGTCACCTGCAAACCACACTCAGGTAGTTAAAAATAAAGTAAAATGACTTCACTGTCGTCTACATGAATCCTGCATTGAAATAGGTGGAATTAGGTATTAGAAAGTGTTCTTTAAAAAGACTCTGATTAGTTAAGATGCCTCCTGATGTTCAGTTGAAGGAGTATGCACGCACTGTTTTAAGTCAAGTAAATGTTTGTCACATAACTTTCTTAATTTTTAACCTTGGTTATGTTGACAAAGGAATTAAAGACCTTATACTTAACTATGGCACTATGTTCATTTGCAAAACACACTTCCCTCCTTGGCATAATTCCAATGCATAGCTGTGAGAGTACTTGCCTCTGGAATCAATCCAGGCCTGCCTTTATAGTATTTCTCCTGTTTCCTTTCAATGATCCTGTTAAGAGTTTGAAAACAAATTCCAGTCCCATATTGAGGAAAACTGAAGTGTTTGGGAGAGGATGCTAGTGAGTCCCTAGCCAAATGAGAGTGGTTAGCCACTTAAAGGCAAGTTTATCAAGGCACTTTGTAGAGTGGAAGTCCACGGTGTTATTTGTTAGAGTATAATTTGAAATATGAACACCTATGAAAACTGATTACAGTTTTGATTAAATGAGGTAATAGCCTTTATTTTTCTCCATGATTTTGAAAAAAATAACTCAATTTTGAGAACCAAATATTTCTCTAGTTTACTAATGTATGGAGAACTTCTAATTCTTATTATAATGCTTTAATGGAGACATCTCTTCAGTCATTTAAAAATATGTAATTCCAGTTGGTTAGCAAGGTTTATTGTCAAAAGGTCATTTAAAAAAAATTAGCCATGAGTTGTCACAGCTTCTATGCAAACCAGCAGATTATATTTTACATTTATAAATATACTCAGAAGACTAATAAAATTTTATTCTGAAATATATTTTGATTTTTGGAACTTCTGTATAATTTTCTTTCATTTAAAAAGTAGAATAGTATTTGTCAAATTGTGGAGCTTAGTATTTATAATGGGTTTGAATGGGGAATTTGCAGTTACACTGACAATCGTGTTCATTTTATCAGGTAGTCCTTACCATATCACTAGGAGATTGAAAGTATTTTTTCTCTCTTTTAACTTATGAAGAAACTGAAGCTCAGGGATATTAATACGTAAGAAAACTGAGTAGGAATTCAGTATCCTGTTTATGAAATCAAGTCTTTTTTCCCCACTGCACTACACTGCATCCTAAAATTTGTTCTGGACTTCAACCAATGGATTCTAGTTACTGAAGAAATGGTGAAACTTTATTCTAAGTAAGGTGACCATATGCCTCATTTGTCTGGGATAATTGTTCTTTTAACATTGCCTCTCTTTGCTTTCCAAAGTGTTCTGATTTGGATGATAAAATATATGGTCTCCCTAACTGTAAAAAATCCAAGGATGTTATGCAGTTTACATGTACTTATAACAGACTGTAGAGATGGGATCTACTTGCTTTATTTATATTGCTCAGTTTTGATTTTTTGAATTAAAAATTTGGGAATTTCTTTTTTGATGATTTTTAATGTAAAAGGGAATTCCAGTAATTTTAGGTTTTTAATTTTTATTATAAGGTATTTCTGTAATAGTTGCTTTTTAATATTTTATATTAATGTGTTAACAGGCTTGTCATTTTATTAACATATGATTAATGGACATATAACATTCAATTAAATAAAAACATTTATTCAATTTGAAAGCATTGATAATATTAAAACCTGTGTTGATTAGATTTTTTGAAAACCATGTTTTTTTTCCACAGAAAAGTAGTATGTAATTTGTACCACACTTTTTATGAAAACAAATGAGTCTTCATAATATATCTTGTTTATAATCAAACATAAACAGAAAAGTAAGATACACTGCAGGATTAACAGCTCAGATGTAGTCACAGAGTTTTCAAATTCTGGCTACAACATATTAGGTGTGTAAACTAGGACAATCTCTCTAAGCCTTAATTTCCTCGAGTATAAAATGGGGCTAATAAGATAGTACCTCCCGCATAATATTCTTGTTAGAATTGAATGGAATAATGCATGTAAAAACCCTAAGAATAATATCTGGGACATAGCAAATAATCAATGAATGCTTGCTCTTAATCTTGTTATTAATAATGCAACATGGAGTTTGCCAAGTAAAGAAATCTCATGGCAATGAGTGAATGAGGATAGATCTCACAGGCCACAAATAGTTAAATATCGTTTAAGCCAGTAATTTCATTCCTGGTAACTTACTGGAGAAAGATATTTCAATGAAAGAAAAGAATTTTTTACATAACCTTTCTTTCCCCAGCAATATATATAATTTGAAATATTGGAAATAGCCTAATTGTCCAAAGTTAAGTGCATCACCATGATTAAAATTAGGCCTTAAAATATCAGCAATGTGATACAGGAATTATAAATTGCTCTCTATTAATAATTTTGAATGAAAAATAAATAAAATTTTGCAGACACCGATATTTGGAATGTGCAGGATATACATAGGGAAAAGAACAGATGCAAAGCATAAATAACACAATCAATGTGTCAGACTTCTGGGATCGTGGGTGATCTTTTATTCTCTGAGTCTTTAAATTACCTTGAGCATTGACTTTTTTTTAAACAATTGTAAGTTCTGTGTAATCTGCTATTTCATATAACAACACCTTGAATTGTATCTTGAACATATGCGGTTTCTAAAGTAAGTTAGCATCTGTGTAAAATACGAGGCTCAGGTTATACAGCAGTAGTGAGTAGAAGACATAGTTTAAATAATTTAAAAGGGGGAGATTCAAGGCCTTCAACAAAAACAGGTCATTGATTTTGTTTGCTTTCTAGTTATTCATAGATGGCAAAAGTTTGTTTTAAATGTTTTACATGTATTAATTCATTTAGTCTCAAAGAGGGCTATTACTAACTTACTTAATCTAGTAGGTTGGCACTATTATCATTCTGTTTAAAGGACAAAAAATACTCCAACTGGAGTATTACGTTATTTACCTACCTTATATATATAAGATGCATATATACATATATATACACACACACGAGATACATATACATATATTTACATAGGCACATGCTATATAGATGCAAATACACACACACACACACACACACACACACACACACGCACGCATGCATGCACACACACACATTATTTTGTAAGGAAACCAAAGCACAGCCAGAGGTGAGTTAAGTACCTACAATTGCATAAACCAGTAGACTGCTGTTTAGTCAAGATGGTGTGGCCGGGAATCCTTGCCCCTAACCGATGCAACGCCCACATCTTTACAATGGGCATTTTATCTATCACAGTCTTTTATAAAAAGAAATGTTCTTTCAGGATCTTGAAAGGTGGTACAAATCTGAACATTTTTCTTACTTATAATAATTTCAAAATACTTCTATCTCTGTCTTTTCCCACATCCTAAATATTTCATCTGCTTTGCCATTATCATTCCTATCCCATTTCTTTTTTTCATGTGGCAGTCAGAATGCAGTTTTGTCAAACACAACATAGATAGTATTACTTTATTAAGCAGAAAGTTTCAGGCTCCTCATTACTAATAAAAAAAGCCCGTTTTCTAGGCTGGCATTTAAGTCTCTTCAACATGACCCTAATATTCTGTTCTAACATTCTGTCGTATTAGTTATCATACTCACAGCCCCTGTTCCTCATCCTGGTACTGATCTGTCATTCTACTGCTAAGTATACCCATAGATATTTTTATGATGCCCTATTACTTAACATTTGGCCCCAAATGAACAGAAAACAAACAAACAAGCACCACTGCCTCTTACAGTTCCCTATTGTATCTTCATCCTGCACATTCCTGAGTTCTTCAATGAGATCTCTCTTCCAAATTCTGATGGCAGTTACTGGTAGTAACACTCTCTTGGTACTTACCATGCCTGCTTTTTTCAACCTCAGTGCCAGGTAGCCTGTGTCAGCTGGTTGAACTTGTGCCTTTCCTTACAATTTCAAGGTAAAATGCCTCTTATTCTCTGTTAGATCATCTCTTCTTGTGGATACTTATACTTTGCTCTTTCCTGGTGGGAATCATCATATGTGATCCGACTTTATTTTATTTTAATTTTATTTATTTATTTGTCAGAGTGAGAGAGAGCACAGAGAGAGTGGCAGGCAGAGGGAGAGGGAGAAGCAGACTCCCTGCTGAGCAAGGAGCCCGATGCAGGACTTGGACTCTGTCCCAGGCCCTGGGATCATGACCTGAGCTGAAGGCAGACCCTTAACCAACTGAGCCACCCAGGTGCCCTGCAATCTGATTTTAATCTTTATTTGTAATTCCTTTTGCAGCTTATACAACCTATGGTTTTCTACCACGGACCGTGGTATCCACCTAGCACAGTTCTTGTATCACCTTCATCTTCCAATAAATGTTTTTCAGCTTTCTTAAAGACTTAATCATACACTGCCCACTTCAAGGCAAATATTTTTTTATTTCATATTCATATCACTATTTAATTTTTTATTGTACATGGCTAGCTTCTATGATTAGCCTTAAACCTGATGAGAACCCTTTATTATATTTTCTTCTCCTCATAGCATATAGCAAGATGATATGCTAATGATTAGAAAACCTGGCCAGGAATCTGCTCCAGATATGGAATTTATTTCTGTGAAAATAATATAACTATTTATATTTATTCATTGTCATATTTCCATTCTCTGTCACTGTCTTTGTGCGTCTTTCTTTCAATTTCTACGTCTCCCTCCTCTAATGAAATGAAAGCCATTTCACCTTTGTTTCTAATATCTATGTCTTGAGAAAGAGAGAGTTCCAAGAGCCTGGTAACATATTCTAAAATAAGAAGGTCTTGGGGTGCCTGGCTGACTCAGTCGGAAGAGCATGCCACTCTTGATCTCGAAGTTGGAGTTCGAGACCCATGTTGGGTATAGAGATTACTAAAAGAAAATAAATAACTAAAAAAAAAACCTTAAGTCTTGAAGTATATTTATGTTGATCTTACATGGGAAAGTAATTTTTATAAGATTATTTTGCTTCCAAATTATATATATATATATATATATATTTTTTTAAAGATTTTATTTATTCATTTGACACAGAGAGATTACAAGTAGGCAGGAGGCAGGCAGAGAGAGGAGGAAGCAGGCTCCCCGCTGAGCAGAGAGCCCGATGCGGGCCTCGATCCCAGGACCCTGAGATCATGACCTGAGCCGAAGGCAGCGGCTTTAACCCACTGAGCCACCCAGGCGCCCATATATTTTAAATATTATCTTGAATTGCAAAACAAAATGAAATAATAGAAAGAAACAAACATGAGAAATCAATCCCTAAGCTATATAATATTCTATAAATCTGAAATTATATAAATTCAGTATTGTGTCCAAATATATTTCTATTTGAGTTATAGCTACCTTACAATTTTTTATACTTGTCAATTATCCACCTTCAGAAGCTCGTAGTACTCGTTCGAGGCATCTTTGAGTAGGTAGTGTGCGCAGACCAGTAATCAGTGCCGTCCCTATGCTTCTTTCCCCAGGGCCTATTTGTAGTGTAACTACCGTTACCAGTTTCTTCTGTCCTTTACGGAGATATTTGCTCATAATTCTTTAAAAACATGGATAATATCATGGTCATAGTTAAATTAGAATCATATTACAATTTCCTACTAGGATACCATAGACTTCACCTAAAATTATACTGCTTTTTACTCATCTTCACTCATTTTTGTATGTGCCCACAGTGCACTGAACATAGTAACTATTCAGTGCAGAAAGGCCAGGAAGAAGGAAGACAAGAAGTGAGGAAAAAATAAGGAAGAAAGGAAATATGAAATTGATGTACATGACTTACCTTGCTACAATCTATATGACTTCAGAACATTTCAAATTATCCTAACTTCAGCAAGTATATGGTCAAACATATATTTACAGTGGCAGCTAGAATTGTCATTAGTTTCTGGCAGGCGGTGTCATAATACGAATCAATGATACCTGCAGATTTTGCATTTGGTTTGGTTTCTGTATCGAACTTTCAGGCATTTCCTCTAAGATGATACATTGTAATTATAATCCACAAAAGATTTTATTTATGATGATATTATGCATGATATAGTTATTTTATACAAATAACAATGTTATTTTCATAGGAGAAATTTGACCCAGCTATACAGTGGCTGTTTTCGTCTATGTGTACAAAAATCTGATGCATGATTCGAGAGGAAAATTTCAGAAAGTCACTTTATTCTAATTTTCCTCACATTTAAGAGAGTTTAAGTTATCCCATACTCTGCAAAATATCTTACTAATTAAGTTTATGGAGGCACATCTTTATTAGGATATTCATGTCATGTGATTATGTGAAAAGTAGAAGGTTACATGCATGTATAATTCGAGGCTTTAAAAAAATCTGGTAAAGCAGTTCAGCTTTGAGTTTAGGTCAAATTAATGAGTTATAGACATTTTTTGCTTTATCTGTGATATAAACTTTGTTAAAGATTATAGAATCTGTATATATCATAGTATTTTCTCCATATAATAGCATTTCACAGGAACACAGAAAAAGATACACCTTAGTTGAGGTAAATGTGTTATTATTTCTCTCAGATTCTGTGGTTTCATGAAGAAGTATGGAAAGTTTATTATTCACTTTACTTTGTTTAGTCTGGGGTCAGTGAATGATATAGAAAACCAGGGAAAATACATTCTGGAGTAGAGGAATTTGAAATTTGTTTCAAGGTTATAATTATTGTGTTGTGGGTTTTGAATTTTTTCATTTAAAATAAAAAACTTACTGTTAATGATGATATTATCTCTGGCTTCTAAGAGAAAACCAGGAGGCTTTGAAAGGACATATACCATGTTTTATATTTTGTTCATGTGTTACCCAACTAATACCTAGTTTAGCTTCTCATCTATGGTGATGTTAGCCTCTGATCTGCACTGAAGCCATTAATGCTAAATTAGAACCTGTTATAGAAAACCTAGATTTGGTGAAGGGAGCACCATGATGCTTTTATTAATAAAATAGATGATCAATCTATTACCTGTATATCTTGCATTTGTCATTTATTAAAGTTGGTTAACGATCTATTATGTTAGTATTACCTACTTTACTTTTTTAGAAGAACTTTCTTTTAAAAAGAGGGTAGGATAAGAGAGAGATTAATAATGGGAGTGGTAGGTGTGGAGGGGTAGAATATATCTAAAGAATCACTAGATATAAAAGAAAGTTCAGTCTAAGAAAAATAAACTGAGTATTAGCAACTTTATTATAATAAATACTATAGTATGGTGTATTTTCCAGTGATTTATATCTTCTGTTTATTTGGTAGTTTACTCCTATTAGCTAAACTAGTTCCTGTATAGACAATGACGTCTAATGACATTAACTTACCTAATGACATTAATTAATGACCTTAATTTAAACTAGTAGATGGCTTAAATAAACTTGATTGATTTTAAAAGCATTTCTTCATATTACTATTTTTAACAGGCAAAATAACTTATACTACACAGTGTTCCTATTTCAGTTGACCTTTTCCTGTAAAGTAGTTTTATCCTTGAAAAGAGAAGTGAGATAGGACAGGCACCTTACCTACTCAAATATATAAATTCATTATAATAAAACTGTTCTGTGGATGTTCTTATACTCCTTGAGGGTATAATCCCTTCCAAGACAATTAGAATCATAAATTCTTGGAGTTTGAGTGTACCTTAAAGATTATCAAAAATAAATTAGAGGGTTTTTTTTTTTTTTGGTCTCTTTCTCTTTCTCTCTCTCTTTTTTTTTTTCAATAAGTGGGACAACTAAAGACCTCATTTATAGTTCTAACAGTTCATTCATGACAGATCCCAAAGTAAAATCAGAACTTACCCTTTCCAGTTTTTTTTTTCTACTTTGGCATTACATGAACAATATATATACACACAAACCCGCACATGTGTGTGCATACATATATACAGGCATACATATATATATGCACACACACATATTCACTGCCCACCTCTACCTGCCTCAGGGGTAAAAAAGCATACGTCAACATAATGGAACAAAAAATTAAGTTTATTTTTTCCTTGACCCATTTTTAGATTTCTAAATTGCTCTGCACTAATATTTTAATTTGTAAGTGCTGAATAGTTAAGACGTCTTTCTCTGTGGAAATCTCAATTGACTTTTACAAGGAGGCTGAAAACTCTTAAAGGATATTCTTGGATTATTGCATATTTAAAAAAGAAAAAAAAACAAAATAAAAGCTACCTCAGCAATGTCATTAAATTTTTCTTCACAAAGAAAAACATTGTAAACTAACTTTTACTTCTTTATTTTCAAGTAGATTGTTTTAGGTTTCCTCTGCCATACAAGAAAGTGAAGTCCTTTTTTTTCCATTCCTTTTTCTTTCTTTCTTTCCTTCCTTCTTTCTTTCTTTCTTTCTTTCTTTCTTTCTTTCTTTCTTTCTTTCTTTCTTTCTTTCTTTTTCTTTTTCTTTCTTTTCTTTCTCTCTTTCTCTTTCTTCTCTTTCTTTCTCTTTCTTTCCTCTTCCTTCCTTCTTCCCTCCCTCCCTTCCTCCCTCTCTCCCTCTCTCTCTCTTTCTTTCCTTCCTTCCTTCCTTCCTTCTTTCCCTCTTTCCTTCTTTCTTTTCTATTTGCAATTCTTACGGTATTTTACCAGCAACTAGAAAAGTAAATTTTAGCAGTTAGCATGTTTTGGGTATTGTGACAATTGTATATAATTGTGCTTTAAAGTGAGGATAGTGGACACTTTTTATGTTATCAGAAACCTAGAATTTGGAGGGGCACAGCAACTCTGCTGTTCAACCTTGTGATTTCTGGCTGGATCACCTCCGAGAAACCCTTCAGGCCTTAGCCCCTCAGACCTTTCAAGGGCAGAGGGACAGTCAGGCTTCTGCAAAATCTATTTCTTCAACTGACCTTTAAAATTAACACATGCTAAGCTTAGCTATTCCGGTTGTGAGCTGGAGCTGGGAAAACATGTGGCTCCAGGTTTAATATGTTGAGACAGTATTTTAGTTTGCAAAAGAAACCTGATAGGAACTTTGAAAGTTTGCTATTTCAGCCATGCTTCTTGCTGTTTCTGATGTTTATTTTGCACAAACATTATGTAGAAGAGCACTGTGTTTTTTCAAGGCTGAACATAATGGTTTGATCATTTTGCTGCTTTTTAACTTTTTCCAATATAACAACATTGCTCTTCACTTCAAATTTCAAACAGCTTTCTCGTCGATTTTCAAGATTCTTCATCAGGCCATGACGGAATGTGTAGCCATCCTTCTTTCTAATATCTTTCATCCTTCAGTGCGGTAAAGTGGGTGTTCTCTCCCTTCCCCACTCCTTCTAGTTTCTTCTTTTTCCCCCCATATCTTTTCCTATGGTGTTGTAGACTTCGGCAATAGCTTTTCATTTACTTTTCAGAAAATTCTATGCTATTCCCTGGTTTGAAACTTTTCAGAACATTCCTTCCCATCTACTAAGGGGTTGAACATAGTGAGAGTACATCTTCCTTACTCACTCTGTGTTTTCACTTATTGAAATCCATGCATATAGTTGGCAACATGATGTCTTTTTGCCTTCCTAACATGACGGTGATTTCATGTATTATAATTTGGGGCTATGCATATCAACTAAAAACCTTGAACCTTATTAATAACTATTACTCATTATTATTGCAAAATTTGATGGCATATCTTTGTGTTTTGAACTACTCTCCATCTTTTTATGTCTTTGGTAGAAGTCTTAATTAGGTCTAATGGGAAATCTAGTTTTTACCTCTTCAAATCATTGATAATGTTCTTTTTTTTACAACAATTTATAAAATTAAACTTCTAATGTTAAATTGAGAAGAGACTTTTATAATGGTAAAGTAAAATGGTAAATTTAAAAATAAAAACCACAACTCATAATATAGGGCAAAACTTTATAATTTGAATTCTAACTCGTTTTTCTTGAGCTAAGAAAATAAACCATACTTTGATCAATACTGGAGGTTATAGTCCCTTTTGTAATGTTTGGACTGTGACTATATAATTCTAGAATCACCACTGTCAGTCAGTATCATAAAGGAACTTAGTCAAGATGTATATACGAATGCTTAATTAGTTAATGTTCTTAATTCTTATTTTTCAAAAAGCTGTAACAGTTTTGTTATGGTATGAGAAGAGGAGATGGGGAGTTAACAACAAAAGAGAGTGTAATAATAATTTAAATAGTTTTTTTCCACAGGAAGGCAGATTAAGGGTGAATACAAAAAGAGAAGCAAGGTTAGGATACTGCCACAACTTCTGATCTTTAGTTTTTTAAGGATTTTCTGTCATTGTATACTCTGTTGCAGAGACAACAAACTACGTGTTAGGTCTGTAAAAGACACCATAAATATTCAGGGGCCTGTGAATACAGCTCATTTAAGCTTATATGAAATGAGCTGAGACAAGGTTGACTTATTGAAAAGCAAAACACTAATGTATACTGGAGTTCACATTAACCACATCTTTTATTGCATCCTCTTGCTTTTGTTTTTGCTTGTGTATTTTTTTTTTATCATTTCCTAGTGTACGAGCTGAAAAACAAACAACTCCCCCCAAACAAATCTGCTTTTGCATATAGGCTAATCCATACTGACAATAAAATACATTGTAGTCACATAAACCTAAAGGGCATGCTTATTTATTATTCATTAATGTCAATAGATAACTGACTGTCACTTGCAGTCTGAGTGGAGTCTGACAGAAAGCTGACAGTGATTGATGGACATGCTCCTGAGAATCTGCATAGGCAGAATGCTTAGGTCAGTTGAACATATAAAAACCATTCTGGACCCAGTTTGGGCATGAGGAATCTTATTGGTATTTTCATTTTTAAAAACATTGCGTACTCCTAAGAACTCATTTGATCTTAAGATTAATTTTAGATCTTTAGTGCCATAATTATCAAATTAAAGTAGTAACTAATTTGATTTTTTTTTTAAAGATTTTATTTATTTATTTCACAGAGGGAGACAGATCACAAGGAGGCAGAGAGGCAGGCAGAGAGAGAGAGAGGGGGAAGCAGGCTCCCCGATGAGCAGGGAGCCTGATGCGGGCCTCAATCCCAAGACCCTGAGATCATGACCTGAGCCGAAAGCAGAGGCTTTAACCCACTGAGCCACCCAGGCGCCCGTAATTAATTTGATTTTTAAAAATATCAGGTTCCTGATGCTTCTGGCTCACATCCTAGAGGCAGAATGTTAATTTTGTTCACTCTCTCTTATAGGAAGGGGGGGAGGAAAGTTGATAGTTGCCTTGTACATACATACCTGAAATTATTGGCATTGTATTGAAGGAAATACTACTTAATTTAGAAAATGAAAGTTAAAAGTATTGATGTACAGTCTATATGATATTAAAAATAAAAGGGAACTGTGTTCTTGAATTTTTTCCTTGAATGGTCTCAGCACTGTATATTTTTAAATGGATTCCATAGCCTTAATTAATATACTTATTTTATTGAGAGTTGTTAATACTATATCTAGAATGAAATGTTTGGCTATTGAGATTTAAATTAATAGTTATTTTCAAGTAAAATTTGCTAATTTTTTCAACTTGAATGAAAGCATTAACACTAAAAAATAATACACAGAATTTCAGAATCTTTTAATAGAGGCTTAATAGTTTTATTTCAGAGTGCAAGAAAATCATCACATTATATTTTGTCTTCAGTTTAACAAAAGGGTTAACCTGAGTTAGAGTTGGTATATCCTTATCTTCATTTTTGTATGATTTATCTTTATTTTTAGTTCTCTCTTTTTGTACTGAGATCAGTATATTTTACATACATATATATTTATCAGCTAAGTCTGCAATTCCAGATATGCCAATAGGTTAAATTGTATTTTGCATAGAATAAACAATGCAGACAGTTATGTATTATAATATTATGGAGTGTCTAAGTTAGAAATCCATAATATTCAAAATAGTCATTTCTCATAAAATGTGTTGCATATAAATCTGTTTGTAAGACCTTTTCATCATTTTAGCATATGTATTTTTGAACATTTGAATTTGAGGTTAGGTAATTTCTTTAGGATTATTCAAATATCAATAACAAATCTCCAACATATTAAAATAGTTCACAGCCACGATCTCAAAGCAACATGTAATTTATTCTATCGTTACAGCATCTTTGTTATGTATTAAATATTTTCATGTATTTTTTTAGTCAGAGAAGGCTGTATTTCACAGTGTCAGCCAGTAGTAGAAAGCAAAATGGAAAAATTATATAGACTAGAATTTTATAGAATGAAAATTATATAGGATACTTTCAGGTACATTTGTTTTAAAATATGGTTGTCAGTAACTGCTAATATAAAATGAGAAGTACTTTTTTCCTACCTACTGAATAGTCCTGCATATAATGTATTTTACATATGTTAGTTATCAAATAGATAGGAGATTTTGACTTTCCATTTAGAAGGATACTATGAGATTATCTAAGGGTTAATGTCTGCAGACAGATGACATACCACTGTCATTAAAATGACATTGGGAAACTGAGATAAATAGTTCAACGTTTTTTGTGCTGACATGATGTTTGCCTGTCTGACTGCGTCCTTTCCAATAGACAGCAGAGAGGCAATTACAAAAAAAGACATCTGTGCCAAGGTTTAGCTAGCCAAAAAGGGCAAGCTCTTGTGTTTAAAAGGTAGAGAATCCAATCGATGAAAATGTCTGGACCTGTTAGCACCAATAAAGCTGAAGGCCACTGGGAAGCTCAGAGAGGGTCTTTTGTTGTAGGGATAGAAAGAGACCCAAACTATGACACTTTAGGGGACCAGGGTCAGCAGAGAAGATCATCCATCTTCTTCAGTGGCAGCTTTCTGTCAGATTCTAACCCCGCTCAGTAGAGGAACTAAGCCTCTCCTGTTGACACCAAGGGATTCTCATCCAAGTGTAAATGAAGCTAATATTCACTGACCTTATGCATAGCAAATGAAGCCCTATGTGTCATTTGAAAAATAATGTTTTCTGACACTTCAAAAAGTGAATGATGGACGGAATGTGTGTGTGTGTGTGTGTGTGTGTGTGTGTGTGTGTGCGCGCGCGCGCGCGCGCATGTGTTGGTCAAGTAAGCAAATATAGATCCTTTAACCATTCCATATATTTAGTTGACTTTCACAGTAGCCACAGATTTACCATGTAGACACCAATTTAGCTTTGTATTATTTTCCTGTATGTGTCATGACATTTTACATGCAGAGCTTGCCTCTGCTGTAGAACAGGCTCTCACTTGGCTTCTGTTAGTGTTTATAACAGTGCCTCGTCACAGGAAGAGAAGATTGACTTTTCACTAATAAAAGATGTAAGTTTCAAAAAAAAATTCTGAGTTACTAGTTTGCATTTAAAACATCATGAAACAATAGATTACTTTATGATTATAAAAAGTAGAATGGTCTTGTTAAAGACAAAGTCAGAAAGGCTGTATTTTATTTATCAATTTTTACAGCATTGTCTAAAAACACTTTTTTTTTTTTTTTTTTTTTTTTTTTTTTTTTTTAAAGATTTTATTTATTTATTTGACACATAGAGAGAGATTGCAAGTAGTCAGAGAGGCAGGCAGAGAGACAGGGAGAGGAGGAAGCAGGCTCCCTGCTGAGCAGAGAGCCCGATGTGGGCCTCGATCCCAGGACGCTGAGATCATGACCTGAGCCGAAAGCAGAGGCTTTAACCCACTGAGCCACCCAGGCGCCCAAAACACTTTTCTTTCTAGTTAGCAATGTATGTTACAAACTAATAGCCTCCTTCGTCTATAAAACAAGATTTCATATGTTTTGCTTACTGAGGATTACACTTTAAATTGTATAGTGTGCATTTCTCACTCTGAAGGGTTTTTCATAATACTTAAAAAAATTCTCACAAAAATGGTTAACATGTACCACTGATCATAAATGCCCATTACATCAACAATACTAAGTAGCCTCTGTACTCTGTAAGGAAAACATTACCACTGGACAAGAATGGAAAAATAGCTGTGATAAATATAAAACAGTAATTTTTTTTTAAAAATTGTGGAATTTAAGGATTTAGGGAAAAGATAACTTAAAGCACAGCATTGAATTTTCAAAAACAGTTCCATGGATGGTGATTATCTGACATGGTGGATTCATGAGAATCACCAGGACAGATCTGCATCTAATTGACATCAATCATGTCTGAACTGAAAATAAACAGTTGTAAAATTTTTGGAATCTGTGTATTGATTTTTGTTCACCTCATCAGTCTTGTTTATTTGTACTTATTAAAGGAATGAACATGTTTTTTGTTCCACCAAACTCAAAAAGACAGCATCTGATGATTAAGATATTTTCTTCTTCTTTTTTGACAAGTAACTAAGCTCAGATGAAATCATACACAAAGTTTTCTCCTGGCAATGTTCCTGAACCTAATCATACAAAGACACTAAGCATGTGTTTTGTCAATTGTTATTTTTCCCCACATTTGTCTGAATCTAAGCACCCGTCTACATAAAGTGATGTTCCAACACCAAAGAGAAATTATCATGTTGATAGTATCCTCACTGAGTTCAGACAGCTCTCTCTTATTAGTTGGTTATCTTCTGCAGGATTTCACAATGATGTACATAAAAAGTGCAAGTATTAAAGTTGCAGCTTTGTCTTTTTGCTTATGAATTGTATACCATGTCTACACATACAGGTGTTAAATTCAGTCAGGTGAATCCATGATTTTCCAAGCAGTACTCTGATAAAGAACAACTTCATCAGTTATGCTCTTGGGCTTAGTAGTAGTGGTGACGGTGGTGGTGGTGAGGGTGGTGGACTAACCTGGACTGATTTACATCTGTTGAATTAACTTAGTTTGTCCAAAGGGTCTTTGAGATGAATCTAGTGACATAAATACACACAAACATACTCCAGAAATGATAGAAGCCTCCTATCCTGGATATAAGTTTGCTCTTAGTGATTTGTATAGTCTGTTCTCTCTTCATAAAGATTTGTGAAAAGCTGTCTGGAGTACAGATACAATTTTGCTTAAGGTTTTTTGTTTTGTTTTGTTTTGTTCATGTTTGTTGTAGATTTTCTTGATTTCTTCAGAAACAACTTCCAAAATAGAAGAAAATAAGGAAGAATTGGTTAAATGGCAGTAGATTTTGCTTCATGGAATCACTGGCTAATGGAGTTAGCCAGGTGTTTGAATCTAAATTGAAAAGGCCAATTGTACTTTATGATCTGCAGAAGTCAGTTTGGATTAGTAACACTGAAGTTTAGAAGCTAGTGTCATTTTATCCTGCTAAGTATCAGCCCCTTTGCCCTGAGAGCTTTCAGAGTCAGTCCAGTTCAGTTCTGCAAGTCCAGCAGAGGATGTTTTATATGCGAATCAGTGTATTATGGTGTCATAAAGGTTTCTGGTAACTTTCCAAAAGCATTCCTTGTTGAATCATTTGAACCGATGGAGTCATCTCACCGTGCTTCTTGTCTTATTCTTAGAGACACTGCTTTGGATTGGAAATTTTGAGACTAGGAAGTTACTGAGTATCTTTCATGTATGTATATAAAAATCACTCATTGAGATCTCTCCTTCAACATTTTATTGGATACTACATTCACATACAATATTGATTTATATTTCAGATTTCTAGGCACCGAACAATGCCTGAAATAATAGGGCTTCCTAGATTCTCGTCCGAAAGCCATGACAGCTGAGGGCTATGGTTTGAGAAAAGATACTAATAGCAGGTTATTAGTGATGCCTAAATAAATCATGGCACATCTACATGAATTGTGATTTGTTAGAACAGGTTGTAAATGAGTTTCAGAGGGTTTTACTTTCAATCAATCTGCAAGATCAAAGCTTCCTTTTCCAGCGGTCTTTTTTGCAATTATTGCCATATATTATTAAATGAAATGAGGTATTTTGCCGCAACTAATGATGTTCTTTAAAGTAAGAGATTGCTATAATTTATTTAATAAGTTCACACGTGTATTAAACAATCATTCCCAACCAAAAATTGTTTTTATTTATCTAAAAAGAATGAAATACTTCAAAAAAATTTTTAAGATTTTATTTATTCATTAGAGAGAGAGACCATGCACCTGAGCTTGCCTGCAGCAAGCACAAGTAGGCGAAGGGGCAGAGGGAAAGGGAGAAGTAGACTCCCCGCTGAGCAGGGAGACCTACAAGAGGCTAGATCCCAAGGTTCTGGGATCATGACCTTAACCAAAGGCAGATGCTTAACTGACTGAGCCACCTAAGCCCCGCTCAGGTAAAATTCTTAATTTTATATTTTATGCTTCATTTTTAAGATCTTGCCTGGGAAATACTTGATATCGAAATAGGCGTTATATTTGTTTTTAAATAAGTAGTGCTTTATTGTGTAAAGGACAGCCTTCACATCCTTATTTGTTTAAATATGGAAGGGATTACTATGCATTTAGGTGCCCTTCCCTAAAAGTCAGTCTTTTCCTTGGTAGTAACTTTACATACCTTGTTAACAGTGCACTGAATGTTGCTTTCATATCTTCAAGGAGCAATTTGTGGAAAAATCAAGTAAATGAATAGTAGTATTTAGTTTTAAATGCTTTTTTGTTTATTTCTGTTTAAAAATGTAAAGAAAAAAATGAGACTGGTTATTTGCAGTCTAATCAGTGGAGGAGAATCATCAGATGAATAGTGACATCTCTAACCGAGAGCCATGGAAGTTGTTTTAATTCCTTTGTGTCAATCTGGAAGGAAAAATAAACTGGCAGTTCTAATACCTGGTCTGACATTTCCCATCTTTTCCTACTGAGGCAGCCAGGCAAAAGCACACACTACAAATGAAAAGGTAAAGAACCCTTGGAGGGCATGGTTGATTTTACTTCTGATTCTTACTGCGCTATAAGGGTCAAGGATTTCTGGAGAAACATGACCTATGTTTGCTGTCAGGAAAAGTGGGTGATTTTCACTTTCTATACCTGCAGGTCTCTGAAGTTATGTGTAGATTGGAGTTCACTCCACACTGCTTTGTCAGCATAGCTGTGGCCTTTTTTTTTTTTTTTTGGACAGTTATGAAAGAATCGTGCGATGGAAGGAATTGAGTCTAAAAATTGCTTTCTTCTGTAAAGCAGGATAATGCTATGTAATTTTTCAAATTTTAGATTGTACCATATTTTTTTTTAAATTTTAGGTTGTGCCATTTAATATTTAAGGAAATCATGCTGAATGCTGACTGATAGATTACTCCAAAGTATAAACATTTTAATGAGATGACATCCGACTACAATTCAGGTGTTAGGTTTTCAGTTTTAGATTTTCTTTGTCCTAAACCATGAAGAGTTTAACTTTTATTCTATTTTTAAGTAACTGGAAGTTACATGAAGAAGTAATAGGTTAGAAAAGTCAATTGTTTTATTCTGTCCCCTTTATCTTTTAGCTGATTAACTAAATAACCAGCTTCTCTTCCTCCATTCTTCCCTCTCTTCCTTCCTGTCATTTATATTCATAAATATAATATAGATAACTCCTACCTATATAGACGTATTCATAAGTTTTCTGAGGTCAACAAGCTCTGAGGTATATCCTTGCTTATCTGCACCTTTTCCTTTGTGACTGAGGAAATTATTCCTGTTCATGTTACTTCCCTTAGGTCCATCTCTGTCCTGTTCCTCTTGAGCATAAACATTGACATGAGGAGGTCAAGATGCTCTATTTTGTTCTTGGTAAAACCATATAATTTTGCTTCCTCATTTGTATATTATAAAGTGTTTTCTAGTTTTCTTTTCCTGTTTTTGTTTATTTCTTGGACGGTGGTATCATATTAGTAGTTTTTCCAGTGAAGGTGACACTGAAGTTTCCATTTACACTTTTAGACCTGTAGTGGCCTTTCTTGCCCTCGAGGCAGAGATATGTGTTTTGGAATCTGTATGAACCTCTGGAGATTTGGTATCTGGTATAAAATTCCGGAGGGATTGCTCTCATTAAAGGATACTCGTAGCAAGCCTACATTTTAAGCTCGATTTAAATATTTGTTGACAATTTTAATTATTGGCAAAATCTAATATATTTTACTGAGAAAATTATGAAACTGACAGGCATTTAATATACAGGGGTATTAGGGATTCTTCAGTGCTGCTTGGCAAGTAAAAGATCAAACAAAATTAAAATATTGAAGTTAACAAGAATTCAGTACTAAAAAGACTTTTGGGGAAATATGTTTGGGATGTAAAACCAATTCACTTTAGTTCAACAAACATTTCTTGAGTGCTTTTTGTTTATAGATAACTATGATAAATTTGTCAGGGAGAGAAAAAATTACATGAGCTTATAAATTGCCAAAAACACTTAAAATTAATAATGTTAACAATTCAGTGATGAATTTTTAACTCCATTTGAGAATTTTTTACCTTATAATATTTCCCTTTTCAAATGTTTAATAGAAAAGTAGAAAGAATAGCACAATAAACACCCTAGTTATCTTCAGACTCTCCAGTTTTTAAAATACTGCCACATGTGTGTGTGTTTACCTCTCCCCACCCTTGTGTGTGTGTGTGCATGTATGTGTGTGTGTGATTTTTTTTCCTGGATGAACCATTTGAAAATAAGTTGCTGACATCATTATACTTCTACTAAATTACTCTAGCATATTTCTCCAAAACAAAGACATTCTGCTACATAAACACAATACTGTATTTTAAACCCAAGAAATTTAACATTCATTAAAAAGTTTATCTAATAAATAATACATATGCCAATTCTTCAGTTGCCTCAAATGTTCTTTATAGTTGATTTTTTTAAATCCACAATCCGATTATCTTATATTTCTTTGGTTCCATATTTCTTTTCTTCTCTTTTAGTCTAGAACTTTCCCTTAACTTTTGGTTTGTTTTACTGACTTTCTTTTTCCTCTTTTTTTAAAGAATCCAAACCAGTTACCTCTTAGAATTATGCTACATTCTGTATTTGTGTGGCTATCTCCTTCTTATTTGATTCAAGTTAAATTTTTGATGGGGATACAATATCATTGATGTGATTTACTTTCCATTACATCATGCCATGTCACTTTGGTCCCCTTATTTGTAATGCTGTTTGATGGCTTGGTTAAGCTGATATATGCTAGATTCTTCTATTGTAAATTTACTGATTTCTATTTGTAGTTATTTAGTAAATATGCAGTGATTCCTGGAGACACTGTAAATTTCCAGTTCCCTGATAGTCGTTCGCCCAGTAAACATTGATGATGTCAAATGGAATCATTTATTAACCTTGGTCACTGCAAAGTGTTTAAATGTTCTTTTTCCTTTTACATTTAGTAGTTCGTTTTATTTTATAAGAAAAAGTTTCCTTGGGCGCCTGGGTGGCTCAGTGGGTTAAAGCCTCTGCCTTCAGCTCAGGTCATGATCTCAGGGTCCTGGGATCGAGGCCCTCATTGGGCTCTCTGCTCAGCGGGGAGCCTGCTTCCTCCTCCCTCTCTCTGCCTACTTGTAATCTCTCTCTGTCAAATAAATAAAATCTTTAAAAAAAAAAAAACAAAAAGTTTCCTTTTTGTAGTCCCAATTTGTTTTAAATTGTTCTATAGACTCAGATTCTAATAAAATAGCATTTTTTTAAAAAAAACCTTATATCTATTGAATTTTTACTTAAGAAGAATAATTTCTGCTTAAAGAAGAATGAAATTGAATATTAATTATATTTACTTTGAAGTCAGGTTATAATGTTTAGGATTTAAATTCTAGCCCACATCTTCCAGCATTTGTTCTACTATTTTTTACTTTTTTGTTTTTAAGCCTCTGAAAAGAAGTTTAATGCATCTTTATTGTTATGTATCTTTTGTAATGAGTGAGTAAGCACTTTGTTTTCAGGAGACTTTTTGAGGCGTCTTTCAGGTTAGCAGCATTATCTTATTAAAATAATTAAGTAATGATTAAAAATATCTCTTCTGACTACATATACATATGATCAATTAGCTGTGTGCACAGGCAAGCTACTTAATCCCTCTAGGCCTTAGTCCCTTACATACAAAGTGGGAGATATTAACAGTATCTAATTCCAGAGGTTGTTTGTGGACCAAATGAGCTAATATACAGAAAACACTTGCATATGGAAAGTGGATAATAAATATGCATAAAAATGGGATAGTGCTCCTAGAGCATTTAGCATACTGTCTAATACATGTAAGTAATCAATAAATGTTAGCCACATTTGTTTCTATTCTAAGAATTGCTCTCTGTGTTTCTATTTTTGTAAATGTGGCTGGAAAAAATCCAGAAATCTTATTGATTCTACTTACATAAAATCTCTCCAATATATCCCAACAATTTTTCCCATCTTACTGACACTATCTTGGTTTAAGTCTGTGTCATACCTACCTTAGAAGAGAACGTGGGTAGCCTCCCAATTTATTTATTTGAATTTGTTCTTACTCCTTTTCAATACTTTTTTTACTTATCCTCTGGAGTCATTTTTAAAATGCAAATTCAGTCATACTATGGCTTTCTTTAAATGTATCATTTCTTCATGTAGTTTTAAATTTTATTTATTTATTTTTTTGAGAGAGAGAGTGGGAAGAGGGAAAGGGAAAGGCAGGCTCCCCACTGAGCAGGGAGCCATATGTAAGCCTCCATCCCAGGACCCTGCGATCATGACCTGAGCTGAAGACAGACGTTTAACTAACTTAAACCACCCAGGCAGCCTCCAAGATATATTTTAACATCTTATTCAAATTCCTTCTAACTTGCCTCTACTTATCCTTTTGCCTATTACTCAACCGTACTGAATAATTTGAAGTATCCTGTTTAATTCCCCCCTGTGATTTTCATATATTATAATTTTCTGTCTAAATTTCCATCTTTTTGGGGAGGACATAATCTCATCATCTTCCCTTCCCATTGTTGCCCCCTTCCCTACAAGGCTGCAGCCATGCTGGTCAGGCAAATTTCCATGTGCATCAGCTTTACTATAATAGCCTCCATTAGATTATAGGTTACTACAGAATAATGGTATTTCTTTATGTCGTTCTACCACCTTTATATGCAACTAACATCCTATATAGCTCACACTCTTACCCAGTAAATAGAGGAGGAATGATTAACCATATAAATGAAGTTATTTGGTTAACTCCTATAAGGCAAGATACAAAGATTATAAATGTCCAATTTTCAGTTAATTGCCAACAAGTAATTTTGATGATGATGATGATAATGATAATTGGGATTCTCTTCCAAGGCAAGGAAAAGGTCTTTGACTCTTGAAAAGGAGGTATCACCCTAAATGTCCAAGAATAGGAGATTAAGACTATTATGAAAATCCTAAGAGGAGATGTCATACAGACTCTGAATCATGTCCTTAAATTATGTATGTTTACATGGGAAAATGTTCACAATATTAGGCCAAATAAAAAAGCAGTGCACAAGTAGTGTCATTTAATTTTTAGGAAAAGAGTACAAAAACTTACATGAAATGATTGAGATCAATCATCCATGGTCAGTGGGATATAGGCTATATTTAATTTTCTTTGGATTATTCTGTAGTCTTTATGTTTTCTGCATTGATCATGTATGGCACTACGTGTTTATATGCATACATATACATGTAAGCATCTATCTATCTAATCTATCTCTAATTCTACAAGAAAAAAGGAGCATAGAAGTAGAATAGGGCAATATTAACCCATCCTTGCTTTATTCTTCACTCTCATGAATGTTTGGGGAGGAAGTACCATTTTTAGTTGTTATTTAGAAATATGGGCTACCATTCTAGTTAACCAATACAGAAGAATATTTTAGTATTAATTTAAAATACAATCTAGGCCAATTTAGTGACTGCACCACTCTAAATATAGCAGGAAAACAGGGACTTCATGGAGTTTAAAAAATTATGAAGTGTTTTAATTTTTATGATTTATTTCTAATTGCTGGATGACACAGACTAGACTATTTAAACATATTGTGATATATAAAATTCGTCGAAATGAATTATGTGTATACACACACATACACATTTTTAAAGACTCTCATAGATTGGTAGTCCTTGAGTGTTGCTGTTACTAATAAGCCATTATGCATTTGCAGTCAATTGTATTGTTTTGTGGCAATGAATATCACTTATAGAATAAGCTGCAAATGGGTAGCATGAGTTCTAATAGGTTTTATATATTAATTCCCCAAAGGTAAATGTGTCTTGTTGTGTGAAGAAGAAATTGGTATATAATTGCATATTAACTCTAGAAAAGAAACCAAAATAGAAACTTAACTACCAAAAGGAAGTGAATGTATTGTAACAATTTTCTTTAACACATACTGAATCTTGCTATATTTTATGTATGACATATACATTTATATTTGTAGTGCAAATAATTTTTTATTGTCTGATATAGCATATCTAAATTCTCTGGGCTTCTTAGTTCTGTCAAAAATACAGATTTTTAAAAAACAGATTTATTTATTTATTTGAGAGAGACTGCATGAACTGGGTAGGGGCAGAGGGAGAGGGAGAGAAATCCTGAAGCAGACTCCCCATTGGCCGTGGAGCCTGATGTGGGGTTTGATCCCAGGACCCTGAGATCGTGTCCTGAACAAAAATCGAGTTGGCTGATCAACCAACTGAGCCCTTCAGTCACCCCTCAAAAATACAGTTTTTAACATTCATGCCATTCAGTAGGTTTCTCTTAAGGAATTAACACACTCTTTCCTATTAGACCACAGAAAATATTTTAGGGAGATGCAACATCTGTGAATCATGTGATAGTATATAATTTAGTAAGAAGTTTATTTTTTTTTAATATATGTAAACCTATGGCCTCTAGCCCCGCTTAGTTTTGTGTAATTTTTGGTAGATCACTGCCTTCTTTACTCATATGTTCAGGAGATAGATATCACATCAGAATCTCAATCTCCAAATCTCCTTTAGCATCAGGAACCTCGTGATTAGTAAAGTGGATGGAAAGGCTGTCAATGCTTGTATTTCCCCACTGTAGCAACTGTTGCCCAGTGTAAGACTTGCATGTGAAAACTTGCTCCTGCTGATAATTTCTTCCCAAATTTATCTCCCCATCCGTCTGTTGAAAAATAAAGCAAACCTGGGCCGCCTGGGTGGCTCAGTGGTTTAAGCCACTGCCTTCGGCTCAGGTCATGAACTCAGGGTCCTGGAATCGAGCCCTGCATCGGGTTCTCTGCTCAGCGGGGAGCCTGTTTCCCCCTCTCCCTCTGCCTGCCTCTCTGCCTACTTGTGATCTTTCTCTTTCTCTCTGTCAAATAAATAAATAAATAACATCTTTAAAAAAAATAGAAAGAAGAAAAAAAAATAAAGCAAACCAGAAAAATAAAATTGTATTGAGCATCTATTCTGTGCACCTTAAGTAGATTTAATATTTTCATCAAAGAATAAATGTTTAAATAACTAGTTATAATACAAGCCAGGATATACTAATCCCATACAAATTCTGATTAAGTGAGGAAATAAATTTCAACTGGAGAGAAGATAAAGGCTTACAGGAAATGGTATGCACAGTGAGTATTAATCAATAGATGTGAGATCATACAAAGGTACTTCAGGCCCAGTGAACATGATGAGCAAAGATGGGGAATGTGTGAAATTGTAGGTCATATTTGGTGATCCGATTGTTTGGTTTTGTGTGAAAATGATTATAGTATAAAGCTGGAAAAATAGAAGATAAATTGGATGAAATCCTGGGGAGAGGTTGCTTTCTATGTTGTATGAAGGGATTTGTAGTACCTTTTGTAGTTACAAGGAAATCATCAATAACTTTTAAGGAGAGCATATAATCAAATTTGTGCTATGGTAATAACTGAAACAGAAGTCAGAGACTGGTTAGAGGTGGGAGAAGCTGAAGGCAACAACTCCTTTTGGAGTGACTCTAGGCAAAGACTATGAACTTAGACCCTATCATGGAGAATGAGAAAGAAAGGATGTGGTAGGGACCTATTACAGAGGTAGAACTAATGCTTAGAAAAACAACATCTAAAGGGGGGGACACATGACATTAGAATTTTGAGCTTATCTTTTACTATAATTCTTTTTTAAAAAATTATTTGAGGGAGAAAGAACAGGGGGACTGGTAGATGGAGTGAGAATCTTTTTTTAGAGCGATAAAGACTGAGAGAGTGGGGGGAAGGGGGAGCAGCAGAGAGGGAGAGAGAGAGAGAATTTTAAGCAGACTCCATGCCCAGCATGGAATCCCCCTGCCCAGTGTGGAACCCCAAACTGATCTGACATAAGTCCAAATCTAAAGTCCGAGGCTTAACCAACTTCACCCCCCAGGTGGCATTACTACTATCCTTTTAAAGCCCATTTTACTTCAGCCAGACTGATTTGGTTTGTCAGTAGTTTCTAAATGTAGCCCTTACTTTTTGGTTTCAATGATTTTTATTGTTCTTGTTTCACTTTCCTGGCATGGCTTTTCTTTCATATCCTCACAAAATATTCATACTTTGTATGTCCTTCAAAAGCTCAAGTGTTAGTTCTTTCGGGCAACCCTCTCTAATTTTCAAGGTCAAAATTAATCTTCCTTGTTTGAGAAGTCCGAGAATATTTGATTTTTCTATTTCTTATGTAAAGTAAGTTATTTCTTAAGATACTACATTTTAGTTGGCATCAACTTTTTATTTTACTTACTAATTATGACTTTAGGTAAATTACTTAATCTCATATAATCTCAGAATCTTCATTTTAAATTGAGTATCATGATAGAATCCATGGATTCTGAGTGATAACTGATACTTTTATTAACATTAAATTATATAACACGTATGTATTACTGAGTGACATCTCAGGAACAAAAAGTGCTTGGTAAATGTTAGTTTACTAACATTTTAGTTAGTTTAACTGTTTAGGTAATGTGTGAGATGATGTAAATTACCTCGAAGATTTAAGGCAATGGGGGATGAGACCGTCCTATCAAAGGATGGGCCAGTCAAATTGAACTCTTAAATCTGGGCTCTTAAGATAAAGACTTTGATTTGGTGTATTGGACAAAGAAGGGGAGAGTAGTTTCAAATACCTGCATTTGCTAGTCTCATCCTGGGGCAGGTCAAAAAACCCGACAGGGTGGGCTTCTCCCTTTAAAATGAATGTGGGTGCAGACGGTGACTGTGTGTAGATGGTGGCTTGTCAGAGGTATCTGTGAAAATCGTAGTAGTAGAAACTAGTGGAGAAAGCTGGAGGGTTTTTCAGAGGGGGTCTCATTCTATCATCTAGACAGTGGTAAGGGGAGAAACCAAATTCCCATGAACCAAGAATGAATGGTAACTTAGGAAAGTGGCTGGGATGAAATAAACACTTGTCATGAAGAAAAGAGGGCAGTAACAAAGTAAACTTGTAGCAGAGTTGTTAAGAGTTTAATTATTTGGATGGTGCACATAAAATGGGACCCATCCCATTTGGAGAGATCATAATATGAGAAGAAGAAAGCCTGGAGAGGTTGCATTAAAAACTCTGGCTTTTTCTGTCCAGAGTTTGCTAAACTTGCTTGATTGATAGAATGTGGATCGTTGACTTTAAGATAAACCCTTTTGATGTAGTTCTGAGTAATATTTGGAGCGGTGTTTGCAAACACAGTTAGGAAATTATCATCTGGGTCCTTAAAGGAGAAGGGCATAGAAAGCAGGATTACAGTAGGAAAGAAACAAGATTCAAGACTGAGATCAAAGTGAGGCGTTTCAGTTTGTGAGTGGGAAATGAAAAAAAAAAACTGATTGATGATGATGGCTTAAGTGTGGCTGGGCTTGTTGACAGATGGGGATACTATCAATTCATCTTTCCAAAAGATGAAGCTAATGAATTGGGATGAGAGGATCATAGGGTGTGAGTTAAAGGGGGTGGGGGGAGGAGTGAACTCTCATAGAATTCCAGACTGTAATGATTTTTTTTTGTAATGATTTTTTATCCTAACCTATTAGCTCATTGGTTCCAACAACCTTTGATACAGTTTTTAAGCTTTTTAATTTGTGAAATAATTTGTGATTAATTTGACTTAATTTGTGATTAATCTGCTAATGTTTATTAATTATCCAGTTGTTAGAATTACTAACTACATGTGTTAATAATCACAGTATCAAAAGAAGCAGCTTATTTGCCCTACAGAATGAATCAAACAGAAACGTTCTGGTTTTTAAGGACAGAGGTTGAAATGAAAATAATTTTTTAACAGAAATCTTTACTTCTTTTCAGGGAATGTGGTAAAGCACAGTATGATCTTTTAAAGGCGTATTGCATTAGATCTTACTTGTGTCTCTTCAGTTCTCAATTTATGAAGATATGTATCACTTATCAATCCACTAACTTAAAATAATGACTTGCTTTTACTGCTTATTTTCCTCTTAACTTAAAATTTATCACCTTAGAATTTTCTCTGTGTGTAATTGTGTTGTCGAGGACATATGTGCAGGAAGCATTCAAAGTCGATGAATTTGTAAATAGCAAATATGATCCTTTGAAATGAATCTACCTGATTCTGGAACAGCAAAAATTTTCAGAAAAATCTACTCTGTACTTTTTCTAAAGAAGACTTCATTATTTTTAAAGAAGATGCTCTTTGAAAATGTTCAGGAGGCAATTTTTTTAATGGTAAGTGAAGCAAATGAAAAGCAAATGGAAACAAGGCAGTCACCTTCTGCAGAGCTTTTAATAGTTAGAGTGAAAAATTAAGGACCACCTGCCATGTTGAATTTTATAAGTATGAATGATGTAGAGGTACTTGCCAATACATTCATGACTATGTGAAAAAAGGGGTTTTATATAGTAACACAAACCTTCAAACGGAGTTAATAAAAGACAAGGCTTTTCTTTACTGGGAAGAAAGTTATCTGCTATATAGAAAGGCCTACTGAATGAAACATTTGTCCTCAAATTCTTTTTAATCTGCTGTGAGGTTCTGCCTGTTACCTCACTTGGAATAATGTGCCAATTTTGTAAGGATAAAGAGAATTTTATCCTTTTTTTCGTTCCTCTAGCTTCTTGATGCAGCATTTCCTTGAATTTCACAGTACCTGCCTGTTTTTAGCAGCTCTAATTTCAGACTATCACTTTCCTGGACTAACGTGTAAAAACTGATATTCTCATCTCCTTGATGGAGAATATTCAAGAAATGCAATCCCAGTGAGAATGCTGCTTACGAATGGATATTTCTTTCTCCAGCATCTTAAAAAGTTCTGTTTCTGTTTCAACTCCTTAAGTCCTCCCGTTCTGTACAAAAACGGATTAAAATGTCTCGTATCCATGGAGGAATGCTTCTGTGGCAGCATATTGCTTTCGTATTATATATTGTAAGTGGTTCTTGTCACAGCTCACACCGTAATGGTTCTGAGTTAAAGCATTTTTCTTTGCCCCTACCAAAATATTTACTTTGTCCTGGGACAATTTATACCTGACACGCAAGAATTGTGAGAACAATAATAGGGTTTGCTTTGTTTGGTGTTCATGCTTTACTTTTCAAAGTTAATTGGGTATTATTCTTAAAGATTTAATAGAGTTACATGGAAATGATAATAGATTTTTAAAATGCTATTGGAGATTGATATCTGGTTTGTAACTGTGGCAAGGAACCCAAGGTCTAGCACTAAACAGGGTACTTCAGTTAGTGGTGAGGAAGGTTAAAAGCAAACAACCACAAAACCTTCTCACAGTTTTAAACTCAGTTTTAAGCAAGTTGTTATTGTGAAGTATATTGATTTTAACTTCTGAAAACATTGGTAAAGGAGCTGGCTGCTAAAATGCCCCAGTCTTCAAATTTCATAATTTTGGTGTATGTCCAGGTTATTTAGTTACTATAGTTGTATACTACAGTGAATTTTTTTTTTTCAGGGGCTCATCATCGGAATTTCAGGAACTCTTAGAAAAGCCATTTCCCCTTGTTGTTATCTCATTCTGGTGATTAAGGTGACACTCATTCTGTTGTTATTAATGGCTCTCCTTTCAGTCTTGAAAGGGTCCTGGCTGGGATGATGAATTACATAGTTACCTTCCATATAAAGCATTTGGTCTCCTCTTACCACCCATTTTATATATTTCCAAAGTAATCACTTTTTAAATCGTATTCTAGTATGTTTTAACTTTTTAAAATATGAAGTTGTTACCTCCCATATCTGAAATAAAATTTATGTATGTGTGACTGGTAGTTATGTCCACTAACAAAAGTAATTATTTTACCCTAAAGTTATTAAACTGTGACTCAGGTATTCATATTTCATGATAGCAAATTAATTATAGGGTTTTTTTGGAGTCAAATTTAGAGCCGAAAAGGTAAAGCACCTTATAGGATTACTTGTCAGATACAACTAGATGGAAAGAAAAATTATGTTTTGGAGGAAGAGGCAATTCCACATTTTTGCTTCTCTGGAATTAATGTGCATTTAGAGTGAACTTGCATGAGGGCAAATTTGTATTCCATAGTTCATTAAATATTTATGCTCTGATCAAACTGCCAACTAATCCATGTGAAACATAGTGTTAGCTTAGACAATGCTAATAGGTCTCTTTTTCCTGTATTACTTATATTAATATAAATGTGTATTTATGGTTTTATTCATTCAGTTATAATCAATATGATCAGAGTTTATACTCCTCCCCCCATTTTTTGTAGAATGGTTACTGAATATAATATACACATTCATGAAGTGATTAGAAAATGATACTTGGCAGTAATCAGGTGCAAGAGTGCATAGTATACACCAAACAGCCCGGAACTTTGGCAGAAGTGTAGATCCAGAAGAAACACACTACTAGAAACCAAACTGGACTCAGGAACTGCTGGCTGGGTTCTAAGCCCATTTTTACCACCTAGTAACATTATAAATCAGTGTCAGTTGCTTAACGTCAGTTGCTTAACATCTTTAAGCCTCCACTTTATCTATTGAATGAGGGAAATTTTCTTGCCTTGCCTGTCCTCATATGATGATGTGAGAACCCTCTTAGCTCTCGTAAGTCAAACCGCATTTTAATTTCCAATATTTTAAAACCAAAACTGCTGGCGTGAGGTGGATAATTGGAAAATGTAAGAATAGAGCCTGGGGAATATCTAATAAAAATTCTTGACTCTACCTCCTAAAGATCTACTGGATGTCCAGCTCTCTACAAATGAACCTGTGTGTCCTGTTCCAGGCCAACATCATCTCCCACCTGTTATCACGGCCCCACCTTTCCCCATTCTCCTCTTCTGCCTCCTGCTAATCCCTTGCAGCTATAGTGATGTTTCTAAATATGAGTTTTATCATAACGCTGTCTTCTGAAAATCCTTCCATGGCTCTCTGTTCCTCTTAGAATGAAATAAAAAGTCCTTAATGCTCGCCCTTGCCTCTTTCCAGCATCATCACTTGCTCCTCTTCCATCCATAACCTACATGCTGGCAGGTTGACATTCTGCCCTTGTTTCTGATTGCCATGATCTTTTTCCTCTCTGCTCTTTCTTTGCCTGTGAATAATCTTTTTCCACTCTCTTTCACATATTTCTTACTTATTCTGCAGGTTTCACTTATACCAGAAGAGACGCCACTTATCTGTATTCTGGAGCTGATCCCCTGTTCATGACACATCATGCTTTTTAGAATTGCTTGTTTAATTTTTGGTCTTCTATGGGACAGGACTCTGTGAGGACAAGGACTGTTTCTGTCTGTCTTCCCACAATGTCTCTAGTTCTTTGCATAGTGAGTACATAAGAAGCACTCATAATATTTCTTGGATGATGAATAAGTGAATGACTGTACAGGAAGATAGTACAGTAAATAAGATAAACATTTGTCACAGGGTTACTGTATTGAGAGTATCAAAAGAATAATGGACGAAAATTAACTTGATATGAGAGGTAGAGAGAAGTAGAACTTCCATGTTTTCTGCTACTGAAGGCATAATGAGTTCCGTGTCTTTTTTTGTTTGTTTGTTTGTTTGTTTTAATTCTAGGTTAGGATGGATTTTATAACTCTGGAGACATACCTTACATGTAGATGGAAATTTGAAAACACTGATAGGAGAGAAGGGATAGTGATAATAAACATGTTTCTGTCAATTAAATCTATATAGCATTTTTAAAATTTCCTCAAACGTTTTTTTTAAAGGTTTTATTTGTCAGAGAGAGAGAGAGAGAGAGAGATAGATCATGAGCAGAGGAAGCTGCAGGCAGAGGAAGAATCAGGCTGCTTACTGAGTAAGGAGACCTATGTGGGACTCGATCCCAGAACCCTGGGATCATGACCTGAACTGAAGGCAGACGCTCAACCGACCGAGAAACTCAGTCACCCCTCAAACCTTTTTTTTTTTAATGAAGAAATTTCAAGTGAGGATAATTCTAAGCAAGTCATCTAGAGCATTAGCTGGATAAATTTGGAGAAAAACTAAGTTCATAAAAGCTAAAACTAACTTCTGTTACAAAATTATGTTCTATTCTGTTGAATATGAAAAAAATCTAGCTGCACTTTTTACTTCTTCCCTAGTTAGGACAGGGCTTCATTAACAGGAAGATCTCTAGGACTCAGAAGCAAAACTGACAAATGCCTGTGTGTTAGTATAGCAAGGTTTCTCAACAATAGCACTATTGACAGTTATGCTAGACAATTTTTGTCATGGCAAGTCCTGTAGGATGTTTAACGGCACCTCTGATGTTTACCTACCAAATGCCAGTAACATCACTCCTGTGAAAATAATCACAAATGTCTGTAGGCATTGCAAAATGTCTCCTGGGGGCAGAACTACCCCACTTGAGAAGTATTACACTGGAAAATTAAAAATTATATCCCTATGCCATATGGATAGGAAAACTTTGTAATATACTGGAACCTTGTAATTCCCACATAAATTGCTCCTAGATCTGTATTTGGTGATTATTAGCAAAATGTAAAGGATCAATGTGCCTACTTCGAGATTTTGTGAGGAACATGAAAGTGGTAAGGACTCTGGACACCTTGTCTCAGAAAACAAAGACATCTAAGGAATAGAATGGATGGTAGAAATATAAGATTAGAAAGGACAGTGAATTTGTGTTTTGAAGATCTACCTCAAAGGTATAAGGATCGAATGCATGAGTCTACCTGAATCTTTGACTTGGGACCCAGGATTGAAGAACTGAAGAAGCCTTACATTCCCCCCCAAAGGCAGGATTTCAGTTACAGCGTGTACACTTATGTATATAGTCTTTATTTTTGTTTAAATGCACTTGAATGGAAGACAGTGGATGTTTCTTATAATGGATGGATACGGTTTTCCAGAAAATCAGCTGCATGTATTCCTGGACGTGGGAGAAACATCATTGGGCTTCTGTTCTCATACATTAGGATCAGCTGTTTTCATGTCCATTTGGCTGTGGACCACTAGTGTTGTATTAGTTTGTGAAAATTAAACCACAAAATGTCACTTGGTCCCTGCTGGTGACAGCAGGACGTGTTCTCGGAGTGTGTTCTCTCTCCCTCTTTATTATTATCTTCAGACTTGTTATTAATTAGGGGTAGGCGCCACCTCCTCCTGCCTAACTTCTCCCATATCCACATATCATAAATCTCTTCTAATGAAGGTTTTGTGGGCATACCTGATAAGAGAAATAATGACAGAAGTCCTAAAATACTGTGATTTTTCTTCTTTAGTTGTCATGAGGAAAGAGAATGGTCGCTTTCATTTTTCTTAGTTGTCTTTAGAAAAAAATGGGTCAGACTTTAGAGATATGGATGGAAAGCAGTTTGATATCAAATGGTATATGGATGCTTGCATCACTGTTAAGGGTAGCAAAGAAAACTCATGAACTGACTGCAAAATACGTTGTATTATCCTAGAAATCTATTCTTTCTTCATTACTTTTCCTTCCCTCACTCTTTCTCTCTCTCTCCCTCTTTTTTCAGTGAATGTTTTAGCTATAATAGCTCCCTTCAGTGAACTGGAACTTTTCTTGACCCTTTCAATTCTCTGAGTGTTTATCAGTTTTTATGTTTTTTATTTTGGTGTTACATGGGATCATACATAGATTGAAACGTGTGTTTGGCATATTTCCTTTCGTTGTTGAGTAGAGGGTAAAGTTGTACCTCTTCCTAAATAATATACTAAACAAAGTAGATTTACCCAGACCAAAACAACAGAAGGGAGAATAGGTTACATTTCAAATGAAGATTTTCTTTTAAGTGATGTTATTTCAAAGAATTCTTTATACAGGATTTCTTTAGCTGTCAAAACTATTAAATGAATTCCTAAATTGAAACTCCCAGATATTTAGGCTATATAATTTATATAATGATGCAGTTAAACAGATTGCTTGTAAAAAATGTTGGAGAATATTTCAGAAGGTTTTTTTTCACATTTTAAGGGAAGCAAAATTAATAAAAAATAGTGTTTTTTACAGTGTTAATAAAGAATTATAATATTACTTATATGTATAAGGTACTTAGTATGTGCTAGGCACTGTTGTAAGTTCTTTAGTCCACAAAGCATCCTATTTGGAAAAAGCTTACTTTTCCTAGGCAGTTTCCTATCTAGTGGTCTAGTGGTAAGTCTAGCGCTCAAAACTGGGGTTTGAACTCAAGGTGTTTGGCTCTACAGCCTGCATTCTTATAGACTGTCCTCTGCTAATCTAATAACTGTCTCTTAACCATCAATATGTATTCACATGTACAGGTTTCTTCTATTTTGGCAAGTAAAATTATCATCTACATAAGTATACATGAAACATTAACATCCTGGGCACTATTAAAGATTGGCTTACTGAGGCAAAGCACTCAGAAGGAAGACTTCAAAGGAACAAGCTCTAGTGAAATATAAAGGAAACATAATTAACGCCTTTACATTAGATTGGAAGAATATGATAAATCTCTTGGAAGATTGTAGTGAGAGCGTAAGGTACCCTGCATGAGCTAGCTAGCTAGAGTAAATCTTAGCTATAGTGCTTAATTATAGACATGGCAAGAAACAGGAGGGACTCAGTTGCTTAAACCAGAGGTCAGATAGGGCTTCACAAGAAGATGGAACTGTAACAAATGCATTTGTAATGAATCTTCTTCAGAAGGTTTAACACTACATAGCTTACTTCTTGATATAAATAGCTCTGAATTTGAGCCTGACTCTAAAAAAATGCTGTAGTTAAATACCTTTTGTGAGACTCTATGTTATTTTAGTGCTTTCTGTTAGTTGGAAATTCAGTATTCTACTATTTTCTTATTATTTTTTCTGACATCTGATAAATTCTTTTTTATTTATTGTTATGCTTTTCTCCCTGAAAGTTAATAGGAGTATTTATGAAACACTGAGGTGTATTGTGAAAGAATTTATTCTTTCATATATTAATCAAATATGTAAAATGGGATTTGAAGTACAATTTATTTTTTCCTTTTGCAGGAAATCATGCAATGTATTTATCCCTTAGTAAATGGCATGCTTATGTTAAGCTCATGATCCTTCAGAAGGGAATGCATTCAAGGAAAAGAAAGAGTAACAAAAATAACATAAACCTTTGTCTTTCTAGAGATACAACTTTGGAGATGTTGGTGAATCTTTCCTGAATACTAAAATTACCTCTAATTTCAATACTATCATCAAACTCACTAATCAAATTACCTCTGTAACACAATGTAATAATCCTATGTGGTAAACAGCTGACAAAATAGTCATAAATCAAATTCCAGAGAATCAAGAATATATACTGACTGTCAGATTGAAAAACTGTTCCATAGTATTTCTAGAAATTATGTTGAATAAAGGAAATATGATTTTAAAGTGTTTTGCATGGGTTTCCTGCTCAACTAAAGTATTGATTGAAATAATTTAACTATAGGATTCTCTGTTTCTAAAAAATCAGGGCTTCTGTTTCATACTTAATACTCTTTATCACTTGACCAAATTCTAGAAGAACTAGTTATATGGAGCATTTGGATTTTAAGAAAACATAAAAATTTTTGCTCATAGAGTTTCCTGCTAAATTTCTTTTTGATTTTTGATGTTAAAGCAACAAAGTAGAATTTTAGGTTATGTTAATGAAATTAAATATATATAAACTATAGAGAAAATGTGCTATCTATTGGTCATTACTAATATAAATTATTATAAGTTTTGATTATGTCAAAATATATAGATCTTTATTTATTATGTAGCACAACTAAATATTTGAATAGAAAATATACAAAACTTTAGCTATTGTGACAATTCTTTTAAGAAATAAATAAATCTGTATACAATAACTTAAAGAGAGTAGTATGTTTTGAGAATTCTCTATTCCCTTTGCAATGTAACTGTTTTCAAAGAATAATAGAAGAATTGATTTAATAAAAAATTAATGAGTGGTACACAAAATTAATTTGTGGTACAGACATTAAGGCAATACCAATGTATGAACCCACTCAACTATCATATTTTCATGTGAAAAGTAGAATGTTTAACTCTGTCACATGACACTTAGGTTGTTAGGTTGTTGCAAGCCTTGTACTTTGCAGTTAGGTATTCAACACATTTCATGAACAGAAAATTATTTAAATTTTGGACAAATTGCAAGCCTTTTGGAGATATAACTCAGATGGAAAATTTAATAAAGCAAAGATATAATGAAGATAAAGGTAAAGAGTGGTGCATCTTATTTTGATAAAAAATTGTTTCCTCCAAATTGTAATTTTGCAAAATATTTTATAGCACTCAACACTTGTCTATTTCTTTGATAAAAGAAGGATTTCATTTTGGGAAAATGCAAGAACTTCAAACCTTTACTGAAACTGTGGCTAGACATACTCTTTTAACATCTGTATCTTGAAAAGATCTACTTTTTAGCCTCCTAAAGGACTACTAATTTAAACTACAGAGTAATCATATTGAAAAATGGCAAATGGAAAACAGTGGCATATTCTTTTTTTTTTTTTTTTTAAAGATTTTATTTATTTATTTCACAGAGGGAGAGAGATCACAAGGAGGCAGAGAGGCAGGCAGAGAGAGAGGGGGAAGCAGGCTCCCCGCTGAGCAGGGAGCCCGATGCGGGCCTCGATCTCAGGACCCTGAGATCATGACCTGAGCCGAAAGCAGAGGCTTTAACCCACTGAGCCACCCAGGCGCCCAACAGTGGCATATTCTTGCAAGGTTAGGAGTCTCTCCTCTTACCAGTGTTGGCATTTAGCAAGGATCACCATTAGTCTTGCTTTGCCATAGGTATTGTTTACTGTTTTCATTATGGTGAAATTAAAAGCATATGAAAATTATCAAGCATCAGACTAATTTTTTCATTGGTATACATCCACTTACAAAGGGGTTCACAGATTCTTATGCAATGCTTGATTATCCCAAAAGTAGATTATGCTGTGGCTTATAGACATTCTGTTTGTTTAGACATATGCACAACTGGTATTCTAATCACTCTTTTGTTGAATATTTACAAAAGAGTAATTCAACTAAAATGATGAAAAAAATTACTCTAAAAGTATTGTCTGACCCATTCCAACTGGTTTCCATCTGTGGCTGTGTATTCATAATGCATTTTCTGCTTTTCTCCTGTATGTTCTTTACCATTAATTTTGCGTGCAATCTTTGAACTGCTTTTTTCCTTCATTATTATCTGTATTCTTGTATAAATTTTTATTTTCAAAACCTTTAGGTAGGTTTTGAGATGATTTGATTCTGATTAATTAGGAATATTTAATGCACTGCCAGCTCTCTGTGCATAAAACTATATTATAGCACCATTGGTGTAGAAATAGAATGGGTCATTACATTCTAGTTTTGTAGTAAGCTATGAGTCCCTTACTTTTCAAGATTATTTTTGCTATCCCTTGCATTTCCATATGAATTTTAGGATCAGCTTGTCCATTTCTGCAAAAAAGGAAGTTGGGATTTTTTTTTTTAAAGATTTTATTTATTCATTTGACACAGAGAGAGAGATTACAAGTAGGCAGAGAGGCAGGCAGAGAGAGAGGAGAGAGGAGGAAGCAGGCTCCCTGCTGAGCAGAGAGCCCGACGCGGGCCTCGATCCCAGGACCCTGGGATCATGACCTGAGCCGAAGGCAGCGGCTTTAACCCACTGAGCCACCCAGGCGCCCTGTTCTTTTCTTTATAAGAACTTCCAACACATTTTTTGTTTGGAAATATACACATTTACATTATTATCTTTTACCATGAGAAAACAGTATTTCATTTATAAAGTTTTCATTTTTTTTCAGATTTAAATATATTTTGTAGTACTTACATTACTTTTTCTGAGCTCATTCTTTTTTTTTTTAATGTTATGTTAGTCACCATGCAGTAACATCATTAGTTTTTAGTGTAGTGTTCCATGATTCATCGGATTCATTGTTTGTGTGTAACATCCAGTGCGCCATACAATACTTGCCCTCCGTAATACCCATCACCAGGCTAACCGATCCCTCCACCCCCCTCACCTCTAAAACCTTCAGTTTGTTTCCTTGAGTCCATAGTCTCTCATGGTTCATCTCCCCCTCTGATTTCCCCCCCTTCATTTTTCCCTTCCCTCTCTTAATGTCTTCCATTCTTTATGGTAGGGTATTTTATGTTCTTATCTGGTTTTCCTGTTCTTTTAGTTTTCAGTTTTAACTTGAAAAAAGTAAAATATTATAGGTATGTATAAATAGGCTTTAACCCTTAGTTTGTCGTGCCCCTCCCCATAGGTCATATACAAAATAAATTTATCTTAGATACATCTGAAATTGAATGCAAAAACACAAAGGTATAGAAGGGTGTGTGGATGTATGTGTGTTTATGCTCATAATAAAAGAAAAAATGTAACAGCCCATTGTATTTAAATTAGTTTTTTTGTTTACATAATTGTTTTTAAAATTTAGAAGAAAGCCAGTAAGAAATAAATTGAAATCATTTTTCATAATCTAAGGCATCAGTGATATTTCTGTGTTTTTCAATAGAAATGTTAATTATAAGAATTTATTTTAATAGTGGCCTGTCTAGTTCCAAATTACTAACAGAAATGAAAGTATATGTGTACTTTGTAGAACGTGGCAATTCTAGACTGTCTACAACCGGAATATTTTTGTTTTTGAGTCTGGGTAGGTCATATACTTAAGGAAAAGATGGTCTTCTTTTTAAGAATGTGGAGCTATCACTCGATCTTTTTTGTCTTAGAAAAGAGTCTTATACTGGCAGTTTTATTATGATTTATAATTCACAACTAGTAGTTTTCCCTCTCTTGGAACTTTTCTTTCCCATGTTCAAAGAAAAATGCTCTAATTATATGCTTATAAAATATTTCACATCTCATTCATATACTTATTCATATCACCATGTTAAGAATGCTCATAGAATCATGTTAGAAGTTATCTAAAGCATTAATCTAAACATGGCCATGCAGTTGTCTTCTCGCACAGCCTAACAGGGAACTTAAGGGTGAGAGGCCACGAAATGTCTTTCCTTAACTGATGTAGTCAGGACTCTACTACAATCTACTTAGGAATGTGCCATGCTGTTTCCATTGATCTGATTACTATAAAAAGTTTACTAAGTTGTGTTGGTGAATCAGCCTTTGGTAAGTAGCATATTTATTGCCAGATGCCTAATATTGCAGGATGAATAATGATTCTTTCGTTCAGTAAATGCAGGTTAACTTCCTACTACATACTAGATATTGTGCTGGGCTCTGGGATCTACAGATACATATCATCTCTGCCCTTGAGGTTCTCACAGGGAGCTGGAAGAGACACGCATGGAGAAATAATCATGACATGGTCAATGCCATAATTGTGGTATGTCGTGCAGACCGTCTTGTACTGTCCTCCTTGGTAGCTTTAGGCGGAGGTAAAGCTTTTAACTGATTCATGAAAGATTAGTTAGTTATTCATTAAAAACAGGAGCTAAACTAGATGTCTTTTTACATGTCTAAAAAAGCTACCTTTTCTAAAAATAGTTTTTATTAAAAAACATGTTAAACAATAACCTAGTCATATGTGCATTCACTTTTTGCAAAATGCTATGAATGCAAAGTGGATCAGATACAGATAGAGCTGTCTTAGATTATTTGCTTTGTGTGAAGATTAAAAATGAACAATTGGTTTTCTGTTATTAAGTAGTAGAAAGTATGGGAATGCTGTTACAGAATTCTTATTGTTTTATTTCTAACGACTCTGTTTATCTCAGAACTCTATGTATACATACATACATAATGTGTATATGTATTATAAGTCTGTGTGTGTGTGTGTGTGTGTGTGTGGTGAGCTCCTTTTTTTTGAAAAAAGGATTGAGCTCGACAGCATCATTTGTTGTGAGGATTTATTCTGCCTGTTACTTTCTTTTATTTCTAAGAATTAAGGATTGAGTGAATATCCTCATTGTCCTGATGCATCTTTTTAAAATGTCATGCTTCAGGGCAAACTGATTCTTTATGATCTTCAGAAAATTTTCCACTGACATAACAGAAATGATTATTTATCTCCCCACATGTTCAAACTGCCTTAAACTGCTTTAGGGTTATTTGCTTCACAAGACTTAGTATTGATCTACATTATATAACTGACTAAATAAAAACTAGTCTTCACAAAATAGCTAGAAAGATTGTTTTAACTGATGATTTTGTTTTACTCATTTTTGAAATTTTTGCTGGAAACTAGTGGCAAAAAGCTCATGTTTTAAAAGACTGAAATGGAAGAATGGCTCTTTGTTTTAAGAAATTAAAATGGAATTATTTCTTTTCATTTTGGCTATGGATCTTGAAAACTTTTCTACAGATAGATTTAAGTATATTGTGAGAGAAAAACCAATTATTGATGAATCACTAATGGGATAGTTTAGTTTTTGTTCTTTGAATTGAACTAAAAGTGCTCACTTTGTTAAATATGATTAAATTTCAAACATTCATATTTATATGCATATTTCTTGCCCCTCTAAATTTTTTGAAGTAACCTGCTTTTATGAAATATTCTGATATTGCCAGATCCACTATTAGCCTCACTTAAAGACAAAGCAATAACTGCCACAAATAACTCTCCAGTTTAAATATAATTGGTCAGTAACGTCCCTTCCCACATTTCCTGCATGTCTAACTGTGGCGAGTAGTTTTCTCTGTTCACATTGATGAAATGCTACAGCTCTGGCAGGAAAGGTGACTTTAGAGTCTGTGTTCACCACTGAAATAGGAGATAATTAAACACATTGCAAAAGATACAAATTAAGACATGATATTTATAACTTTTATAATAATTTCTTATGAAATGTCAGAAATTTAATTAGCTTAAGCACATAAGCAACTGATTATCCATATCATTTGATGCCAGATTAAAGGTAATATGTATTTAGAGATCATCATATTTGCTTTTTGGCGGGCGTAACTTTGGTCCACTGACTAGCACGATGCAGAGTAGGCAAACAATAGTCATTGAGGCAGGGAAGGAATGAGTAATTTGTATTTGTCTAATAATTAATTTGTGTTTTTTGTTTGCATACACATCTGACAATGAAGAAGTGGCCCATTATTTATCATGGGTAGAAACTAGGGTGAAATCAAAACAGCAGGGAAATTGGCATTATGAAATAATCATAATAGTTATTTATTGAGTGCTTATTCTCCACCAGGCACTGTGCTAGATTTTTCACATGAATTGTGCACTTTAATTCACAGTAGTCTCATGAGATAGTCTTATTATTAGGTTTTTCTATTTCCAATATGGAAGAACCGGGCTCAGAGAACTTAAGCAGATTTGCAAAGTTTACACAGCTAGGACAGGCTAGAGGGGAAGCCAGTGTCACAATTTATATAAAGGGCATGTTGTATTACCTTTTCAGGATTGTTGAAGTGAGACTTTCTGTGGTGAAATTAACGATATCTGTCATTCAGAATGTGAATTTCATCCTTTAAGAGGTGTTGTTTTAAAAATGATTATGTTAAAACCAACGTGTTGATCTTTCAAAAGAAGAATCCTCACTCATATATTTTGCATCATTTTTTTGTCTATAAAGCCTCCATTGTCTGTCCTTTCTTGGTATGTTTTCAAAACTGAGGAATACCTTAGTGTAATGAGAATGAATAATAAAACTGAAATTATGAAACTTACAGTATTATAATAAGTATGAGAGAGATATTTGAAGATTAACTTGACAGTGGCCTAAATGCTATAGTAAATTGTGCCTCTTGCCTAAAATCTTCCCAATTCCAATAGCTGTTTAAGAGTCCTCCTCTTTGCAGCCTCTTGCACATAATGACAATGCCCTCAAGGAAATCTTTTGGTAAAACAAAATAATACGTATCATAAATAAGCCACTTTTTTTAGTCACTACGAATAAGTCATGTTTGACTTTGGTTAGCTAGCTTCCCCTAATTCAAGTGTTTTCAGTCCATGAGAACCCAATAATTGCACTGTTTTGCTATAGAGTTGAATTAGAGTTAAAATTACTCTGTTTTAGTCCTTTTCCGGTAGGTTACTAAATCCTACGTTTGTGTAGGTAATTCAGTTGTTCTATCTGTAGGTTGATCTCTCAGAATGGACCTATGAGAACAATATTGAGTGAGATCTGGAAGGGTCTGATTGCGTCTTTCCTTTTCTGGGGGAGTTGGTTTTTAAGTTATGTATATAATTTAAGAACTCCACTTCCGGATTCTTACCTCATGAGCAAAAATGAATGTGCATGTGTCTGGGAACACAGACCATGTTTGACAACAATCCACCGTGAGGGTTGGAGGTGAACTGCAAGGCAGATGCATCTTGACACATTATGTGCCACTGCCTATCAGGGATGGAACGCAGAGGCAGGCAACATCTTTCACACTCTTGCTGACGCACCGCTCAAAGACTAAGTGGGTGTAAGTTTGTATGTGGGGCTTTGGGGGTTTGTGATGTTTTTAAATATAGCATTTCAACAAAAACAATTGTAGGGGAGTTTAAGAGCTAGATAACTGATTACTGTGTTATTGTGAAGATAAGTTTTTGTAAATAGAAATAAATAAATGTTTATAAAATATATAAACATAAAACTATCTTATATAGTTTTATATATAAATATATACAAATATAAAACTATTTTGTGTAGTTTATATAGTTTTATATAAATATATATAATTATTATGTCTATAGCACTTAATAATTAATAACAAGGAAACAAAGGCATTGAAGCCCAGGAATGTGAAATGACCTTTTGCTTGCCAGTAAATGGTGGAGCAGATTTGAACACAGATTTTTTTTTTAGTTAAAATCCAGTTCTCCTTTGCTCTATCACTTACCTGTTTAACATAACTAATATTTATAAAGTAGAATAAGAAGACAAAAGAGATCTGAATATTTCAATTTGATATTTTTGTCTTTTTTATCATTTTGATAATGACATCATCAAGGCAATTTTCTGGTAAAATAAACGTATTTTAATGCCAGACCTCGGTAAAATTCCTAGCATATCCCAAACTGGTAATTTAATAAAGGACAAAAAAACTGTCTTTACATAATGCGTTGTTTTCTTTTCTTTTACACTCCTTTAAAAAAGTTTTAATGTAAATTTTTTAAAAGGTTCTTATTTTACGTGTTTCTTTTCCGCTATGTGGTATTAATAAAACATTAAGTACTCAATTAAGTAACACATATATATTTATAATGCCCTGAAATTAATTTTTCTTTTTTTAGTTTCAGAAATCCCTCAATATTTTCAGCACTTGAGCACCTGTTATCATGAACTTTGTATTCCACATCATTTCTTCTCTACTGTCTTACAAGTTAGCTGTAGGGTAATATGGATGGTGCCTCGCAAGCTGTAATATACTCTTTCCATGATGTTGTTTTTATCCTCTCTGCCCGCTGTTCATTCTCAATGTGAAAAATCATAGTATGTTAATGACAGGAGGTCTGGCTTTCAGGCAGACTTTTGTAATTATTCCCACTGAGGCCCTGTCAATAGGATTAAAAAACAGATTCTGGATCTGTCCATCCCAGATGAGGTCAGCACTCTGAGCGGTGGGAGTACTATTTCTACAAGCTGTGCTTTCCCCTTTGCATTATAGAGCATAGGCATTAATATGACACAAATATTTGAAAGATCCTATGGAAACAGACAAGCTTTGCTCTGAATTAGGCTCTGGATTAGGTACAGTGTCCATCTGCAATAAATAAAATAACAGTCATTAGAATCCCTAACCATGTACGTGTGTAGATTCTACAACAATATTAAGGCCCAGAAAGTTTCAGTTACAGAACAATCCACTTATAGTTCATAATTAATAAACTCTTTGCAGCTGCATAACTGTGGCCGGAAACATCTGCAAAGCCTCATATTTTACACACAGACACACACACATAATTCCTTCAGAAAAAGTTCAATTGTGCTTAAAATCACAGGTCTGGAAACAGAGTGTGAGACCTAAAGAAGCTGAATCTAGTTGTATTTGGTTAGCTTATGGTAGGAGCAAAGCATGGGGGAGGGGCTGGGGCTCCCCTTGTCTGGCAAAGAGATGAGGGTAAACTAAAATAATGTTTAAGGTCTATTCAGATATTCACACAAAACTAACTTGGTATAATTAAAAATCTCTCCTAATTATAAGTGTGATCTTGATAAGGATCCTTTTGTATTGTTAAAAAAATTGTTCAAATAAAACTGCTACTCATAGAAAAATTATTATTTATGAAATTTTAAAATTAACAAATGGGTAAAATGAATATATTGATTATAGATTATAATCTAGATTATAGATTAAAAATGTCCAATATTTTTATAATTCATACTTAATTTATTACACCTCACTACAGCTTTAAATTTTTTTAAGATTTATTTATTTATTTTAGAGAGAGAGAACATGAGAGCCCACAAGTGGGGAAGACACAGAAGGAGAGGGAGAAAAAGAGGGAGAGAAGCAGACTCCCCAATGAGCATGGAGCCCTCTTTCAGGGCTTGATCTCATGACTCCTGAGATCATGACCTTAGCTGCAGTCAAGAGTCAGGCACTTAACCAACTGAGCCATCCAGGTGCCCCCTAACTTTATAAAAATAGATGAATATAGAGTATATGTGTTAGAAAGACAAACTAGCATATTATCAACAGATGTAATTTGGCATTTTTTCTTGATGTTTGCTTACTCATATGTTCAATCTGAAGTTGTATTATTAATGGATTTCATTATATATACTAGCTTTACTAAAATTATAATTCATATACCGTGCAGTTCATCCATTAAGGTGAACAATTCAATGGTTTTTCAGGATAGTCATGACTTGTATGATCATCATTACAAATCACATTTAGAACATTTCCATACCTCAAAAAGAAACCCTGCACCCATGAATAGTCACTCTCCCTTTCCCCTCACTGCCTCAGTTCCTTGCAACCACTAATCTACCCTTTGTCTCTATAGGTTTATCTATTCCGGACATTTCATATAAAGGCAATGTTTTTGTGATTGGATTCTTTCACATAGCCTCATGTTTTCAAGGCTCATCCATGTTTGATCACTGAATAATATTCGGTTATGTTTATCCATTTATTAGGTGATGCATATTTGGGTTGTTTCTACTATTTTGGCTATTATGAATAATTTCACTGAGAACATTTATGTACAAGTTTCTGTGTCGATACACATTTTTATTTCTCTTGGGTATATACGTAGGAGTGGAATTGTTGGCTAATCTGGTAACTAAGTACTTTCAACATCTTGAGAAATTGCCAGGTTTTGTTCAAAGTGGCTCTACAATTTTACATTCCTAACAGCAAGGTATGAGGCTTCTAACTCTTCAATATTCCTATTAACACTTGTTTTATCTGCCTTTTTATTCCTTATAGCCATCCTATTGGCCATAAATAGTATCTCATTGTGGTTTTGATTTGCATTTCTCTGCTGGCTAATCATGTTGATAATTTTTGTGTGTGTTTATTGGCTATTGTATGTCTTCCGTATAGAACTATCTATTCACATTCTCTGCATATTTTGATTGGCTTATTAATGAATTTTCATTCTTCATTTTTATTTTTCCTAAAATTCTGTTTTATTAGATTTCTTTTTTTTAAGATTTTATTTATTTATTTGACAGAGAGAGAGATCACAAGTAGGCAGAGAGGCAGGCAGAGAGAGAGGGAAGCAGGCTCCCTGCAGAGAGCCCGATGCGGGACCCGATCCCAGGACCCTGAGATCATGACCTGAGCGAAGGCAGAGGCTTACTCCACTGAGCCATCCAGGTGCCCTGTTTTATTAGATTTCTTAATAATATCTCATTTTACCTCCCTCATCAATTTTATGGTGGAGATATCTTGTCATGCATTCTTTAGAAATTTTGATAGTTGGAGAAAAGACTTAGGACTTGCTGGAAGATGGTTCTAAACACCTGGAAAACTTTTAAAATATAGAAATGTCCAGACCCTAGTAATGATTCAATTATTTTGATAAGGCTAGATCATTAATATTTTTTCAAAGCATCCCTCATGTGCAGTCATGGAGGACAGTTGACCAAGATATAGATTATCAGCGCCTTAAAGTCCAGGATGGTGTCAAGTGTGTCTGAGATTAGAAGTGGAGCTTAAGATCTCCAAAGAGTCCATTAAGGACCAGAAAAATATTATCTGTAGAAGAACTCTAGAAGTATGTGGATTTTCTGGGATAACCAGTTTGTGGGAAAGGGTATTTAGAAATACAATCAATAGGCTATCCAGCCCCCCACACAACCTAACCCTGATAGATCATAAACCTAAAGAACCAGAGAGTCTGAGCATCTGCGCCCTCATTCAGAAAGAAGAGATATTCCATTTCACCTAATTGCTTAACCTGCCCAGAAATTTGTCTATGGCTTTTAGGATGACCTTTAGAATTGTTCATCTGTGTTGAACACAGATTTGTTCTACCATAACCCTGATTGTTGCACAGACTGTGTACGTCATGCAAGTATATGTTCAAAGGCCTGGCATCCTGTTGCTTAAACACTTGACATCCACTGAACACAAGTATGGAATCTGATTGTGAGGAGAGTTTAACTGAGAAATCAGAATACAAGTCTTTAATAGCAACTCTCATGTATTTATTTATTTATTTATTTATTTATTTATTTATTTATTTTATTTTTTAAAGATTTTATTTATTTATTGACACAGAGAGAGAGAGATTACAAGTAGGCAGACAGGCAGGCAGAGAGAGAGGAGGAAGCAGGCTCCCTGCCGAGCAGGGAGCCCGATGCAGGCCTCGATCCCAGGACCCTGAGATCATGACCTGAGTCGAAGGCAGAGGCTTTAACCCACTGAGCCACCCAGGCGCCCAACTCTCATGTATTTAAATGTCCTTGTGTTCAGAATTTGTTGCAGTGTTATTACTTTTAAATAATTCATTTATAAATGGAAACCAATTGCCTTTTGTGTTTTTTTTTTAAGAATTGAAATCTCAAACATTATTTGAACCAACATAATTACATAGGGGCACTATTCTTATTGAAATATAGTTGAAATTAAACATAATAAATTATATTTATTTCATCTCAATAGATAATATAACAGGTCTTGTAATATAGTATATTGTAACAATTTAGTGGATGTATTGCACTGTATTTTTAGTGCGTGGTAAACAGAAGTTTCATATGCTTCCTAGATTCCCTTTTTCTTTGATGGCTTTTCATTTAAAGAATGGACTAAGTGAAAACTTGCTTGGCGTATGAACTCTGACAAGATTATGGTTCTCAGATCTAGGGTAATGAACTTCTGTTATTTTATTCATTAGGGCCCTAAAGGACTGAAAAAAAAAACAGTCAAAAGAATCAATCCCCGGCCTTTGTGGTAACACTGAAAAAATACTATTACTCAAATAATAGGTGAAATATTATTTTTACAAAAATAATTAAATATGGAAAACAGATTTTATACATATTCCCAAAGTCTTCATCAGTCTAGTGAATATTACCTTAAAATAATCTTCAATTAAAAAAAGCAAAAACATCAAGAGGCAGGAAATTTAAACTGTGTGTTTCTTGTTGTGACTAACTTTACCATAGCACTTGTACTATATGAATTAAAGTTTTCCTTGAGTTCAAATATTATTGAACAAATTGAGAAAGAAAGCGAAGAAAGAAAAGTTGTAAAGCTGCATTTGCACAATTCCTAGAAAGTTACTCTTGCATACCTCATAGTTGTGTATAAAGGGAATGTATCTTTGAGGTTTCAGAAGGCATTTACCTCTAGAAACTTTTGTACTAGTACTTTTTTAGAAACCCCCCTGCATTTGTAGAGAGGAGAGATTGCCTTGATTTCCACATTGCGTTTTCGGGAGCCATTGCAGAGCTCACCTAGTTCTTCCCTATGTGGCTGGTTCTGAGATGCCACTTCACCCCAGTTTCTTACACGGAGTATTTTACTGAAGTTATTTTGTATAGATATCTCATCTAAAATTGTAATTTTAAGAGCATCTGTTACTTCCTTCCCAAACTTTTTACCACCCAGTCGCTAACTATTATCCTAAGCGATACAGCTTATGCCTTTGCATGTTCTTGGCTTTGCTCTTAACACCATAGCTCCAAAGATTTTGTACTTATTTTTAATGACTCTAAATTAATAGCCTTCCTAGAGATTAAGTGAAAACTGTCTTGTCACAACTTATTATTTTCAATATTAACTGAACTGAAACAGAATATTACTTCAAAGAAAAAATGTTAAGACTTTGATGACCACATTTTTCCGGTACTGCCTCTATCATTATCTATTTAATGATAGCCATGCATGTAGGCCACAATTTTGCAGGGATCTTCGGTGCCAAAATTCACAGTGCAATTGAGAATACCTATTTGGTATCTCTTCTGTGTGGTGTGCTAGGCTATTATTTCATAGTTTTCTAAATTAAAATAATAGCTTTAAATTAGTAAAAGGGTATAATAAAAGACAACAGGGACCCATTGAAAATTAATTTTTAGGGTTACTAGAGCCCTGGAGACCCACTAAATAAGTGCCAGACTTGGGCTCATTGAGCAGTCAAGGCTGGTGCATAACATATGGTTGAGTATCAGTAGTCCTGTGTTCTAAATCCAGTTTTAACCTAGACAAACAGAATTATTTGAAGAACTCAGGTTACTTTTGCTTCAGATCTGCTTTCCCATCTGTTAAAGTGGTAGCAGAATTTAATGTAACTTTGAAAGTTGAATGATAAGTATTTTAAATTTCTCTACATTAGGTACCATATATATTCTATAAACCATGCAAGTTGAGCAAGAAATGTCCCTCCTTATTTGTAAGAAAAATAGGAATACGCCTTTATTAGAAGCTTTAATTTGCAATGGGAGAATGAGGATTCTGTGGGATTCCACTATGTAGTGTGCTGCCTACTAATTCTGGGAGCTTTCCTTAGTAGATGGTAAATCATGTTACCATGGTGCTCCCCATTTCCCTGCTCCCTAACCTTCTCTCCTAGTAAAAACTAACACACAAAAGTCATGAAAGACTGTCAGCACATACGTCTTCTCTCTGGCTCTTTCTTTTTCTTTTTAAATTCTCCGGTCCTTGATGTTATCAAGGTACAGGTTGTGAGTAAATCACGGTCTTCTCTATCTTATGGATGTCATATGTGATCACTGAATTATAGATAATACATAAAGTAAGGTACAGTGAATACTTAAAGAGAGGAATTTCTATCCTGAGAAACCCATGCCAAGTCCTTTATCTTACCAGTTAACCATTTTTTGTGTGGCAAGATCATCTTTTTAGAAACATTTTAAAGTGTTATAATTGTGTTATACTATTTTGGAATCAATCTCATTGTTCCCTCTCTGCCTTAGATTTGTAGTAATTGCTACTGAGAGCATGTGAAGTTGTAATTAAGCTTCTTTTCCTAAGATGTTTGTGAATGCTTTCCTCTTGTGTGAATTGCGGAAGCCAACTAAAGGCAGACTGGCTTCTGAGGACAGTAGTGGAGCGTGTATTTACAAGGAGATGGTTGTAGTTGTGTTTGCATATCTATCACTTATCTTTTGCAATATAACACACCTTTAAATTAAGTTTCTAAGTTACCTAAAACACTTGTCTCATGTGTGTAAAATAGACTTATTTTCTTGAAGCTCAGAGATGATTTTGAGTTCTCAATTGATCAGAATTAAATATGGGGCATGTGGACAAAAGTAGAGAATGACTCAGTATACCATCTTGATAAGATAGGATTGTTTATCTCACCTAAAAATGAAAATGTGATTAAGTTACTGAGTGATACCCAAGTTGAGGACATTAAATGAATGTGAATATAATAAGTAAAACATCATACTTGAATTTATGTTAACTAGTCACTAATCTTTCCTTATAGATATGATCAATTTCTATTAAATTTGAAGTCACTAAAACTTAAACACATATTCATTTGATAAAATGAAGGGTAAATTAAACTATTTAATATAGTCAATGTATAATGCCATTAATTAATAAAAATTGTTAAAATAATGAAAATTTAATTTGCTAAATTTTAATTAAAGATAAATATATAAAATGATCAGTGATAGAAAATGGTTCAAGACTACTTGATTTAATAGAAAATAGGATCTAAATGAGTAAAAGCAGCCTCACTAGGAGGTGATCGAGACATTCTTTGTACATGTCTGTTCATTCCTGAGAGCAGTTGCTGTGTTAGTGTGACTACTGTTAACTTCTCTCAGCAGAGGACAAACAGTCTTCATCTGTTTACAGTTGAAGGCTTTCTCCTTATTTCTGGTGGAATAGGTTTCTCCTATTCATAGGGTTTCATTATTTTTAGTAACAAGGAAGTTGAGTTAGTGGAAACCAACCTGCCTTATAACTTAAAATTGGTTGAAATTATATCTTGAAGTTTCCTGAAAATTTGGGAGCATATACATTTCTACTGTTTTCCGATTCAATTTTTGTATCATTGTTATTTATATCATTGTTATTTCTAGTCAAGTAATTAAAAATATTTTAATATTAATATTTTAATATTTTTCAATATGAAACAAATTAACACATAAAAAGTTAATTTACTGCTACATTATATTAAGAAAACATAACTTCGAAGTATGTTAATTTGTATCAAATAAATTATATTGAAATTGAACTTACCTGAATTAAATATCCTACATTTCTGTCCAATTAACTTAGGCTTCTGTTCAGTTTTGGGCTCTTGATTTTGAACTGATGCCAACTACAGGTGCAAGGTTGCCGTATCATTTGGTTTTTATTATTTAACTTTAAAATGCAGTATTCTAAAACTTGGTTATTGACATACACAAAAACAAAATTTTACCGTAGAGAGCTTGTTTTTCAGAAATTAAATTTCATATTTTATTCTTTGCTAAATATTACTAAAATTAAAAACATCTATTTGCTCTCATGTTTCTATTTTCACTTTCTTTTGCATACCCAGCCTGTGGTCGTGGGTTCTACAAATCTTCCTCTCAAGATCTTCAGTGCTCTCGTTGTCCAACTCACAGTTTTTCTGATAAAGAAGGCTCCTCAAGATGTGAATGTGAGGATGGGTATTACAGGGCTCCATCTGATCCACCGTATGTTGCCTGCACAAGTAAGTTCATAATAGTGAAATAGGGAAGAACTTTCAGAATCCTTCTACTTGTTTATATTATTGTGACATTGTTGAGATAGGCATTAGGGTTTGTGAGTGCATTCTTAATTCTTATTAAGTGTTTACATTTTTTCATGAAACGATAAGGCTAAATAATAACAGAAAATAGATACATCTCATGTCATCTCTAGTGAAACTTTCACATCTGCAAAATCAAGATGCATCTTGATAATATTTTTCACATGTATCCAATAGAAATCATAAATAAATGTAAGAGTTATTTGAGTCTTACTTGGATGTGAAATGTGATTAAAAAGTCATGGTTTCCAAATTAAAATTCCATCACTAAATAGAGCAGATCTCACATCTTGGTGCTTCAATTAATGAATGTTGCAGCGACCCAAGTCCAAAGCCAATCCCAGACTTGCTGTAAATCATTCTTGAACACATTAAGAATGAATAGATGTATTCTCTGTTATATGGTTAAAAGGGAGACTATTTTTAAACAACTGCACAACTGTTTTTCTTAGGTGCATTAACTGTTCTTTTTAATTGCTTGGAAGAAAAATAGCTAAAGACTGTGGCAAAAGTACAAAGACAGTTGTTATCCTGTTTTCATTTTGACGTATTAAATGGAAAATAAATAAAGCCTCTTGCCAAGTGAATTCAAGGAGGCTTTTATGCAGCTTCTCTAGGAAAGGTAATGAAATGTTTATGTAAAAGAAAGCATTTCAACTAGTTTTCTGTATGGTAATTGAGCCACTAGCTTAATGGTCCACGCAGATCCTTTCATTCATTTTTTGGGTTTGTTTTTTTCTATTTTTTTTTATTTGTTTGTTTATTGTTGGTTTCCACAGGGCCTCCATCTGCACCACAGAACCTCATTTTCAACATCAACCAAACCACAGTGAGTTTGGAATGGAGTCCTCCTGCGGACAATGGGGGAAGAAATGATGTGACCTACAGAATATTGTGTAAGCGGTGTAGTTGGGAGCAGGGTGAATGTGTTCCCTGTGGGAGTAACATTGGATACATGCCGCAGCAGACTGGATTGGAGGACAACTATGTCACTGTCATGGACTTGCTAGCCCACGCTAACTATACTTTTGAAGTGGAAGCTGTAAATGGAGTTTCTGACTTAAGCCGATCCCAGAGGCTCTTTGCGGCTGTCAGTATCACCACTGGTCAAGCAGGTATGTTTTTGTGTTTGTCTTCACTAAGTGAATAATGAGACTACATAAGTGAGGTGTCTCGCTTGGATATTTAGTTAACTTGGCTACACAGAACTTGGTTATTCCAGCCTGTTGATTATTCACACCTTTAACTTTTCTTTGTTATTTCTCCTGTTGCCTATTAAACCATTGCTAGACTCATTAACATCTCCTCCAGAGATCTGGCAGGAGAAATAAAAAGGGATAAATTATAAAGCAATTAAGACTGTTCTAAGACAAGCAGCTCTGCTGAAAGATCTTGAGGAAGGGAGTGAAAATATTGGACAAAATGAGATGTAGGCTAGTTCTTGCAGTTTTACTTTTTTGTGTGGTATGTGTTTATGATAAAAATCTACACAATAATTAGGAATGATGAAAGAGTTGAGTGCACTGTCTCACATGATGTTAGCCAATATTTTACCACATAGAATGTGATATTTGTAATATATGGCAAGTTTGTGTTAAAATTTGTGTGAGGGAATTTGCGTAAGTTCATCAGTAGTAGATTTGTGATCGTATTACTGTTCATAATAGAGCACATACTTGGGAGATCTCATGGGGATTTCAAAAAAATAGAATTAGGCAATAATATCCATGATGATTGTTAACTTGTAACTTAGCCTAAAAGCAGTTTTCATTTACTTTCTTCTTGGCATTTGAGGTGCCCTACTCAGTCATTCTTTGTTGTGGTATGTTTTGGAAAATATAAATTGGAAAAGAAGTTTCAGAAATGGAGACTGTCTAGATCTTCAAAAAAATCATATTACTGAAAGAAGTTTCAGAAATTGAGGGCTTTCTCAACATCTTGCTGGTGAAAGAAGATCCTATGTGGTAGATGTAGCCAAGTGCCAGGTCATCATCGTTAATAAAATAGGAACCTGCACTGGAGTACTGAGCATCATAATAAGCTTATAACAGAGTCTTCTTGATCTTTGGCTGGCTGTCAGAAACCAGCATTATCCCAAATTTCTGGGCATAGATTAATCTATTCTTCACTTCCATGCCAATTTTAACAAAATATTACTATTAAATTATATCTGCAAAATGAAAACTATGCATATGGTCTCATGCTTACCATTTTGAACAGATTAGTGGATTCTTATTCTAAAGGTTTCATTTTGATGTTTATTTGAAAGGCTCTTGCAAATCAGATCTCTTGTGTAAAAGCAGAAATCTGGAGGAAAAATAACCTAGAAAATTTTAAATTTTCAAAAATTGGACAAAAGAAATAACTAATTTAATTGATTTGGTTTGATTCCTTGGATTTACCCTGAGCCTGTTTACTATTCTCTTAAAATCATTTTGTCAGATATATTTGCTTGTGTTGTTTTATATTGAAATTTGTCACCATTAACTTTACAGTGAGTGAGTTCAAAACATTCTAGGATCATGATTGTGACACTATCGATGCCTTTGGAACCATTAATAGAAACTCTTAGGTCTATTGAGCTAGCATAGTTCTTTTATCCCTGCTGATATCAAGTATGGAAGGGACATTTTTACTTATTTTTGAATATGACCCAAAGATACTGCACTGATGGCACAAATAGAGTTCACCAAATAGGCTGCTTTTGGGATCTGTTTTTAGTTTGTTTGTTTGTTTTTGCTCCTATAATAAAGAAAATATTGAATTATGCACTTAAAATGAATAAATTTTATGGTATGTAAATTATACCTCAATAAAGCTATTAAAATTTTTAAAAAGAAGAAATATAAGCAAGTTAAAAACAATGCTTATATTTTTATACTAAAATATTAATTCACAACTGCCTAGTCTCTATTGTATCTCAAATGCTAAAACCCCATGAATTTAAAGTTTGCTTTTTTTTATTTTCAAAAAGAAATGCATCTAAACAAGACAGCATGTGTGGTAATTAAAGAAGTTTGTAGAAGTTTTATTTTTTATTTTTAAAGATTTCATTTATTTATTTGAGTGTCATCCTTGCGCAGGGGCCATGCTAATCTTCTCTGTTGTATCGTTCCAATTTTAGTATATGTGCTGCCGAAGCGAGCACTTTATTTATTTATTTGAGAAGGAACACAGGTGCAAGCTCAAGAGAGCACAAGCAGTGGTTGTGGGATGGTTTGCAGAGGCAGAGGAAGAAACAGACTCCCTGCTGATCAGGGAGCCCCAATGCGGGGCAGAAGTTTTCCTTTATTTTTTAACAGAGGAAATTTAGAATATATAAATGACTGTTCTACTGAATTTGTATACTCACTTCCCACTGCTCCCTGTCACCTGTATATTTGCTCTTTCTAAAGGAGGAATGATTTGAAGTTTTGCCCATGTTCATTACTATCCATGGAAACCTGCAATGATCCTTGAAATTCTCCTTCTCTATTAAATAAACAGCAGCATCTCCCACCTAGTTTATGCTACAGTCATTTCAATGATGAGTTGAAATCTGGATCTCTGGTCAGTTATCCCCCTTATCAGCAATCCACCAGTGCCTACTATAAAAAGATTTACTAGGAGAATCGGCCATGTGTCTGGATAAGAATAGAGTGAAGATGGAAAATAATCAGCCAGTGTTTGAAAGATAGTATGTACATTTTGTAGTTTCTTTTCTATTAACTTTGGAGTCTGGAACACAAGACCCCTTCCCCACTAGTGCTTTTGGAAACAGAAGTACATTGAAGACCCCTTATGCCTTGTCCGGGGTAGGCATAAGGTTTTTGCGTTAAAGGACCCGTGCTCCAGCTCCTCCCCTGCCACTTAGGAGCTACATGCCCTTTGCTGGATCACTGAAGTTCTACATGACTAAAATGGAGATGAAATGTTGGATGATCGATATTAGAAAAAACTTAAAAACACTTTAGTGTCATAAAAATATTACTGTAGTGAGTAGCAAAGTGAATGCTGAATTACTCCTCTCTTTACATAACTCGTTGTGAACCTGTCAAGGCAAAACACAGTAAAATCTTTATCTTTCCAGTGTGTTGGGGGTGGGGGGTTAATGAGGGCTTGGAATTGGCAATTATATTTTATAACTTTGGAGGGGGAGGAGATTAATTTTGTTTTGCCTGTGCAAAATGTGACTGTTATCTATTCACAAGTTATCTTAAGACTGAGATTCTACTTTAGACCAATAATTAGCTTTAAGATGAAAAGTATACAGAGAATAATATGTGATATTCATATTTCAATAATTTTTGTATTTATTTATCAGGAATCAACCTACAGAAACTGGTTGATACATATTTTTTTCATTGTTGTTTTATTTTGTCAGGAATGATATGACCTTTTAAGAGTGAAGTCACACATATCAAACATATGTGTGTCAGAGGTATTTGAAAAATATGTAAGTGAGGGGGAAAGCGCCCGCATTTAGTTTATGACTTTATGCTCCTAACTCTTCTTTACGTTGGAAGGTTCTCTTGAACAAAAAAATGATCTTAATAATTACATAAGTGCTCTTAAGATTGAGTTTTTAAATGCTATTTTTTATAACAATTATAATATTAACTCAGCCAACTGTACTGAGTAGTATGTATCAAACACTGTGGAGGACACTGATGATAGGAAGGTAAAGTTTGGGCCCACGCTAATGAGGAGCACATATTGTAGTGGGTGTATTTATTTACACATCTAATATGACAGATTACTTGAATATAATGTGATGCATATTGTAGACTATTAGGAACAAAATACAGAAGCCCCAAGAAAGAATGATCCATTCTACCTCTGGGGAGAAGGAGGCCTCACAGAAAAGTTACCAGTCAGTGTAGAACATTGGAATGGATTCGATTTTGCCAGGAGAACAAGCGAATCATATTGTATGCCCTCAAGAGGACCTCCCTCATTAAAACATTGCAAGTGCCACTAGTGACATTCCTTCTCCAAATTAAGTATATTAATACAAAAATGGTCTGCAGAAGTATGAAATTTCATAAAAACAGGTCACCCTAAAATTATTATCTTTTTTTATAATACCTCAGTTCACGGTGGAATCACTTGAAAAAAGTCAGAGAATTTTTAAGCATACGAAATCATAATATGTGGTTTTACCCCCAAAGAGATTTAAGGGACTCAGCAGTTATTCTTCAGGTCAGTGATTATGTTATGTTCATCTGTACCTTTACCGTGTAACACAGTTCTTTCTATATGCAAGCTGTACAATAAGTGTTGTGCAATTAATTCCAACGAGGAAACTAGTCATACATAGGAAAAGTTTAATGATTTTACAAGAGTGGAAACATTGAGACATGAATGGAAAAGGCATAGGATTTGATATTCGATGACATGATTACTTAATTTTAGATAAGTTATTTCAGCTCTTTGAACTTGAATTTTCTCCTGAAACGGTATCATGCTACTTGACTCCTCATATTATAAAAATTGAGTTACATTTATTAGAATAGAAAAGTATGTTATAGTACTATAACAATTATAATAGTAGAAATAATAGAGTGACTAATTACTGAACACTTACTATGTTCTTGGTATTTTTCAAATGTAAAATGTACATGAAAAGAGTGTCAAGGAGCACCCGGGTGGTTCAGTGGGTCGGGCGAACGCCTTTGGCTCAGGTCACAATCCCAGAGTCCTGGGATCGATCCCCATATTGGGCTCTCTGCTTGGTGGAGAGCCTGCCTCTTCCTCTCTCCTCTGCCGGCTGCTCTGCCTGCTTGTGATCTTTCTGTCTCTCTGTCAAATAAATAAATAAAATCTTAAGAAAAAAAGAGCGTCAAAATTGAATAGTTTAACTTCTTTGAACTCATGTAGCCCTCCTAAGTAAAGAAGAGGTTTGGGACAGAAGACCTTTAAGAGTCCTCTTATGCCCATAGTTAAATGGGAAGTTGTAATACAATAAAACTATACGTTGTGCAGTGCATTGTTGACTGAAATTTGGAATAATTTATAGCTGAGTAATTCATGTACAGATACTATAATTTTAATGGGATTGATAATTGTTAGAATGCTCTAGAAAGCATTAGGTAGGAATTATAGATGAAACCATAACCACTTGAAAGAGGATGTAATTTCCCAAGTTGGGCTCTCCAGGAAGCAGACACTTAGATGGGTATTAGGACAGGCAATTGGGATCAGTGGCACAGGAAGAGAAAGGAAGGGAGCAAGACTGGAGCAGAGGGAAAGCTGAGCCCTGGTGCAATCTCACTGGACTCCTCTGCCAACTCCATGGGGAGCTCTCCACCTGTAAGAGACCTCCATATTGCCCAGAGCTAAAGAAACTGTGTCATGATTTCTGTGTTGTCCAGACACGGCTGCGGAAGGAGCCTAGAAAGGAGCAAGGTGTCATTTTTCAAACAAGGAAATTCTAAAGTGGGGCAGGGAACTGAGGACTGCTTTTTTAGCAGCCATCTTGGCAGTTGGGCAAATAAATTCTTCAGTCCTTCACTGAGGAGGATGTGGGCAGTCCATCACAGCATCCCAGATTATTATAGTCAAATACTCTGCTTACCTAGAATTATTCAGTGTTACATAATCTTATCATGGACTACTGTCTTTTAAGATTTCGCTCTACAATCTTTTACATGGGAATTTGCTGATTGATTCAATGTTCGGGTGATAAATTGCTCTTCAATGAAAAAGGGAACTACTAAGAAGTGTTATTTCTGGAGGATATTAATAAGAAATAAAAGCTCTTGGAGAGAATGTTGGTTACTGTAGCAGTTGTCTGCTTGCTAGGATTTTATTTTATAAGACACTTCAAAAGTACCTCTGCATATCTTAATTTGACTAATTTCTCTTATGGTTTCAAATGTCTAGACCTTATTTCTCTGTCGAAATTAACGTTTGCTTCACTGTTCTTTTTATTTAGATTTGTAATGTTTATAATGTCCCAAATGAAATATAACCATTGAGTTATATGATATAACATTATACATAAGCAAGTTTATACAAAAAAGGAGACAGTACTAAAAGTCACTTCCTGTATTAGTCAGAAATATCTTCACTCACATTTATTAGTGTGACTCAACTGTGACTATTTTTCTCATAAATTAACTCAGATCATCTCTTTTCAATGATTTAAAATAGTAGGCCATCAAGTTATGTGTCCTGTAACAAAAATAAGTTATCCCTATTTAAACTTATACATTTTGATATTTCCTTGGAATTTATAAGCTTGATTTATATTTTAAGGGAACAAGATGTTAAGAAAATATATTTTCTTGTTTGAGAGCACTTACTGATTATATTGATTAATGAGAAATGCAGCAATCTCCATAAAGTGAAATGAGATAAATGTGGAAAAAAAATCCTTCACTACTTCCAGCAAAAAACATTTTATAGAAATAGTTTTAGTTTTATTAAAACATATGTAAATAAACACACATATACTTTGCAGCAGAAAAATCAACTGGGTAAGATTTCTTTAACAGTAAGCCATTCAAAATACACATTTCTGTCATGTTTCTAGTTATTTTATAAAACTGATGTATCTGGGGTGCCTGGGTGGCTCAGTGGGTTAAAGCCTCTGCCTTCGGCTCAGGTCATGATCTCAGGGTCCTGGGATCGAGGCCTGCATCGGGCTCCCTGCTCAGTGGGGAGCCTGCTTCCCCCTCTCTCTCTCTGCCTGCCTCTCTGCCTGCTTGTGATCTGATCTCTCTCTCTGTGTCAAATAAATAAATAAAATCTTTAAAAAAAAAAACTGATGTATCTGAAAGGCAGAACGGGATTCAGTCATGCTAATTCATGCTTTATGCCATGATATTTTAGAAATTTATACATATAATTTTGTTTGGCAAGTAAGAGTCTTAGACTACATTAGTGAAATTTAATTCTTTAAAGTGTTTTTGACACCATTAATTTAAAAATAAACATGTAGATACATTTATAGCTTTTCTTTAGTGGCCATCAGTAATTAAAACATGTATGGAAAAGCAGATCTTTTTGGATACTATTTTAATGAAACTGGTAACCATTTTGGCATTAATACTGACAATTAGGTCTTACTGAGTAATTAGTATGTGCTGACCACTTGACATATAAAGACCTAGATGTCTACACAATATCTTCACATCCCAAACTTACAATGGAAATTTGGTAGAAAATTACATATTTCTTTGATATGGTCTTACAATAAATACCTCATGGATGCTCTTATAACATTTGTGACTTATTATCTGTGAAATATCTGTCTTTCCCTTTAGACTTCACAGTATAAGCAAATAGTGACATCTTTGGTCTTATTCTCTAGCCTCTGTAACCAGTTGGGACCAGGCACATGCTTAGTAGTAAATTTGTTGAATTAGATAGATAAATTCTTTGAATGTCAAAATATGAAAAGAGACTTTCTAAGATTATCAAGATTAATATAGTTAGTTTAATTAGAATTCAATGTAATTTTATTTATATTATGCAATAAATAGGTAATGATTTCAAGTATAAAAATTTTGTGATTTGGTCTTGAAACTGTAGATATATTTAAAATCTTAAAATGAGTTTTTACCATAACTTGATATTTAAGCAGAGATTTAGAACAAAAGCTTAAAGGACTTTTATTTCAGAATATTAAGCTACAAATTGCCTTTATATTTGAACACTTTTACAATTCTTCATATTTTGAAAATCTGAAAATATATATATTTTTAATATAATGTTGATGAGAAGGGCACCTGGATGGCTCAGTTGGTTGGGCATCCGGCTCTTCATCTCAGCTCAGGTTTTGATCTTGGGTTGTGAGTTTGAGTCCAGTGTTGGGCTCCACACCCAGCTTAGAGACTTCTAATCTCATAAAACAAACTGAGGGTTACTGGGGGGTGGGAGGGTAGGGATAGGGTGGATGGGTTATGGACATTGGGGAGGGTTTGTGCTTTGGTGAATGCTGTGAAAGATGTAAGCCTGATGATTCACAGACCTGTACCCCTTGGGCAAATAATAAAAATAAAATTAAAAAAAAATATTTCTAAATATATTTTTCATAACACATTTTAATATTTTTCCTTTTTGTAGTTTTGTGACTTGTTAAGACTATATCACGTAGCTATTCTATGAATTTTCTCAATTAAAATATGTGTAAAGAAATGTCCCTAAACAACCTGTGTTCTCAACCCCACATCTTCACCTTCATGCGGCCTCCATGTTTTCCAGTCCTGGTGTCTATGTGAGTTGCCACATCCATCCTTTTCTGATTTTATAAATATTTGTAATGAACTATCTTGCTTATGTTGAAGTTAGGTTGAGGTTATTAACAAGTTGATCTGCAGGCTCTTGAACGGAAGGACTCTGTGGATATTTGAAAGAACCCTAGGACAAGGTGTTTAAAGTAGACTTTCATATTTTCAATTTAATGTATCTTAATCTTAAAGTCTTTGATCTCAGCTTTGCTATTTTGTGGATAACTGTATTTAAAGATCTGAGAAGATCTTTAAAAAGAAAACAAAATAAAGATCTGAGAAGAAAGAGTTAATTTGTGTAATAACTCAGTTATAACACTGCTATGGATTGAATTGTGTCCTCCTCTAAATTCATATGTTGAAACCCTGACCCTCAGTATGCCTGTATTTGAAGACAGGGACTATATGGAGGTAATTAAGGGTAAATGAGATCATGCAGTTGGGGCCCTGATCCTGATAGGCTTAGTGTCCTTATAAGAAGAGACACCAGAGAGCTTTCTCTCCATGTACATTCACTGAGGAAAGACCATGTGAGGACACAGCAAGAAGGTGGCCATCTGCAAGCCAGGAAGAGTGGTCTCATCAGAATGTGAATCCTGCTGGACCTCGATCTGGGACTTCTAGCCTCCAGAATTATAAGATGATAAATTTCTGGGTTTTTTTAAAGGTACCCAGTCTGTGGTATTATAGCATTCTGAATGGGGTAATACAAATAGCCATCCCTGAAATAATTAAGTTCCACCCTATTATGTGGAAGGAAAGTATTTATTTTCCATGTGCATAGGACAGGCATAGACACTTTTGTGGGTGACACAAGTGGTGGGAGTTGAAGGAATTTTAGGCATTTCTATGATTTCTCCCCCTCAAAAAGGTACTAAACTTACTTAGTGCAAAGCATTGGTAAGTGCCAGAAATACCAATAGTAATACTTTGCTTTCGACATAAAGGCAGTTTGTTTTTTTTTTAAACAGAGCTAATTTATTATCTCATAAATTATAGAAGGTGCTACTTTGAATGTAGCAGAACATTCTATATAAAGTAAGTTATGTGTTTTGTCTGAATTTTCAAGCTTGAGCAAGTTTGTCAAATTCTTGGCAATTTTAAACTACCAATTTCTACATGATTAAGAAATGAGTGCTGTTTTAGGATTTTCTAGTGAAAAAGTTTTTATAACCGTATTTTGGAGATTTGAATTTGTAACTTGTTAAATTTAAGCTTCCTCTAAATAGGCTCTTCAACAAAATATATGACTGCCCATTAGGATCATTGTCCTGGAATAGTAGATGATGATGGAATTATGTAAAGTAATTCTTATTATATGTCTTACCCTTAATAGGAGGTCCTTCATTTTGCTACTGTAAGGTTTATCGAGTGGAGATAGTAGTGAATTGAAAATGCATTCCCTAGGGTATTATTTATAAAGAAATAGCTACTTTACTTTTGAAGTCAAGAAGTTTGTTCAAGTGAGATATAGAAAATCTGTTTTAACTGAAATGTGACTAACAAGACCACCTACTCTTCAATTTTAGCAAGAAATAATGCAAAAAGCAAGTTAACACCAGAGACTTAGATAAAATATGCAAGAATTTTTCAGGGTACAAACCCAGGTCAATATGTATTGAATTCAGTCTCTTTTTCTGGAAGTATTACACAATTATAAATAATAAAATAACGAAATATATGTATGTAGGAGGATTACTATGATAAGAATATAAATTAACACATTTGTAAAACATTGTCAATATGAATTGAATCAGGAAGTGATTTCTGCTTGATTCTTAGTTGACCAAACCTGGTTACCTGATTTACTTGGTGCCGCTGTTCCATGCTACAAAAAGGTTTTAATCTATGTGTTGTTTGCTTAGTTCTTACAGAGCAAACTATCACAATCATTTCCCTGAAGTATTATTAAAGGAATAGCATTGTGAAGATAGACATGGTTTCAGAAAAAAATCACTTAAGAGCAAGAAATCAATAAGCTGCATTTCAGAGAATGAAAAGCCAATGGATGGTAATTTCATACATTATTCATATGTAGATGAATACACATAATGTGAATTGGTGATGAGGAGGAGGATGATTATGATGATGATGGTAAAAATTTGGTGATGAAACTAATATAATGTTGTATGTCAATTATATCTCAATTAAAAAAAAACCCTCAGGCTCATAAATTTGAAGTACATATTTTGGTTCCTCTCAGTTCCATTTCCTACACTCTGCTACACCCAACCATACATACCATTTTAAGCCCTTAGATAAGCTAAGGGACATAGCTTTGAAAAAGGTAAAAGATAATTCTTAAATTGACAAGCATTCAGTTGTTTTATTTTTGGTAGCAGTGTTAAGAGAAAGTAAATGTTGATTATTTTATTCCTTGCTTCATTGGTGATGAATTGAAGCAAATTTGATTCAGACAAGCAATTTGGTGGAATGATGCAGAGCCATCCACAAAAACATCTGTACTAATCATCCAATGCAGTAAATTAGAGCTACAAGCGAAAGACATTGATCCAAGAGGATCATTAACAGTTTTAACCAAATGATCTAAGTAATAGGGTAAAGGAAAGAACACTATCAAGGTCTTGCTTTTCAGATGTGTCAATTACCACTGCAGAAACCTGTTGGTACTTGTGTCAATTCCAGCTGCTTTATGACTACAAGTCCTTTGTACTATTGTTAAGCAAGAAACAAGGATCAGTTAAGAGGTAAAAACTAGGAAAAATTATCCAAATTTCTTACATTTCATTTACAAAGAATTCTGTCACATAGGGAGAGATAATTGCTGCAACCGAACAAAATTAATCAGGGAGAAGGCAGAGTAGATGATTTATGTCCTCTGACAAAGTATGGGGCAGAGATGTACTCGCAGTCCTGTAGCTGCTTGACTTATTTAAGACACAAGCACTAGAAAAGATCTATGAAAAACAATTATCATAGCTTAAACACACATAGTTCTTAATTATCCATAACATGTTGACATCACATAATTAGTGTCCCAATTTTTAATAATATTTGATCATTAACTTCAGCATATAGAAAGATGCAGGACATTGTCTGAGCATAGCATTCATAATGGCAATCATATATAGTAATAAAATACAGAGATGCTGGCTAAGCCCTATCATTATTGTACAGTTTATTCAAATGTTACTAATACCCTTAAACATAACACCTTTAGCTCCTGTGACATCACATGGAATGTGATGTATTTATGTGTATAGGCATATATATATATAGACAGTTTTAACTGTATGTACTTTTTAACCTCATATGTTTTATGAACACATATATTTTCCTAGAAGAATAGGCATTGAAATGGTAGAGGAACCTAAATGTTACAGGTTTGAAATCATGAACGTATAGATGACAAGTTAATGAATGGCCTTTTGTGGGGGAAGAGAAGGTAGAGCTGTAAGTTAAAAGTTTGAGAGAGGAGTTTTGAGCATACCAACAGGAGCTGGCCAAATATCAAAACAACTAGAAGAAGACCAAAAAAGAGTACCCAGGCCAGTTGGATAGGCAGGCTGTCATAGTAACCAAAGGAAGGGATATTTTCCAAGTCAGTTAATCATAGAATCAAATGTCACAGGAGGTCAATAGAATGAGGAGACAAGAAAGTCCATTGGATTTGACAATTTTGAGCCATGAGAAACAATTTTGGTAGACAACTTGGAGTAAAAATGTCATAATCATATTTGTCATGGTTGAAAAGAAAGCGTAACACTATGGCATATGTGGTGTAAGTGCACATTGTTGGCTGAATTGATTTGTAATTGATTACTTTTTATGCTGATTTCATACAACATTTATCAGACTGGTAAAAACTCTAAGACAGATTTTGAGTCTGAATTTTGTTTGGAAAGAAATTACTGCCTTTGTTCTTTTCTAATGCATTATCATAACCTTGTTTTCTCCTTGTTTTGACATCTCATCCTATTTCGCACATCTCTGACATCACTAAGAACCCAAATTTAGCCTCACATAAATTTCATTGTTGAGAACCTGGTAATCTCAGTAGAGGTCATAAAAGGAAAGATGTTAATTCCATAAACTATGCATTTATAACACTGTCTTCTCTAATATCTTTATTATTCTTAATTTGAAATATTGTTATAAAATCAAATGACTGTACTGATCTCATAAAGACTTTATCTGTTAATATAATATATATTTAGTTATATTTATAGTTACATTTTATGTTATGTTTCCATTTTCACATTTCTTTCTCTTCCTAGTTTCTTTTCTTTCTCACAGACATTTTAAAATATGCCCCCTATCATGTACTCACCTATAGAAAAGTTGGAGACCCACCTAAAAGTTTGGAAATCTTATTCTTGCTATCTTCAATCAGTATGTTAATACTAATATTTTACCATTTATTTTAAACCACATTTCCTTTACCTTTAAAAAATGACATAAAGAAGAGAAAGCCCTAATGCTATTTCAACCAACCTTGGATAGTAATATGATTTGTAAGTTACTTCTGGTGCACCTGCTGCATTAAATACTGGTGTTATGTTTGAAAAGATACTAACTGACCTTCTTTAGATTGCTGTCTGACTACTTTGATGTTTCATTATTTTCTTCAATCCAGGGATGAAATGGATGAATGGATCTTAATTATAGTGTCCTGGTGACTCTTTTTTCAGACCATTTTTCTGGACAAGCATCAGCTAATCTGACAAATCATGAACAGTTTACTTTAGAGTTTGGTTGAGATTAAGTTACTTGCTGGAATCTGCAGGGAACATAAAAAGCAGTGTCTTCTGATAAAATATCTTAGGTGTTTGGCATGCCTATTTTCAATTTTAATCAGTAACCTTTAGGAATGGAGAACTTTAAACAGTTATTTGACAGATGTATTTTTTATACACTTACCTATAGCACTTCAAAAACAAACAGACTCTGTGTATCAGATTTACATATCTAAAATCTTATTGTGTATTTGCTTATGAATTTTCTAACTTCTGAGTTTTGACCATGTGGAAAGAGCTGCTATGTAAAGCTTATTTTTATTGAAAACAGTTTTAGAAATATTACTTTATTATAATTAGGTTAGAGTATTTTTGATGAGCCTCTTAGTTGCCTGTAGGTAATAGTGCAACATCAGTTTTTATTATTTTGATTGTCTTTTGATTTGAAGGACTTTTATGTGATATTGGAATGAGTGGATTATTAGGGGAATTTCAGCTCAAATTTCTCCTTTTATCAAGTGTAACTAAAGTGCTAAGTGGAAATTTTTCAAAGGTGTGTAGTAATAAATCAGTATCTACATCATTATTAAAGACTTTCATAGAACAAAGATTTTTCAAGTTTTATGCTATTATGTTTTTTTCTAACAGCAATTCTCCTCTTTTGTGAATTTCATACGCCATCTACTAGATGACATAATATTTCATTCAGCATTAAGTTTATTCTTACAGATAAGAAAACTGTTACACGTTTTCTTTATACAGGTCAATAAAAGCAAGATATATTCATTAGTTAGAGCAAGCAAATGAGTAGCATATAAAGCCATATTTTCCAATAACTATCATTTAATTGGACATTTTGTTTCATCTGTCTTCTCTTAGGTGTATAATATACACATCTAAAATAACTCAAGGTAGAAATTAGATTTAGTGTCCCTCTGGGTAACTTAAATTACCCTGCCGTTGTTATAAAACTCTGTTTTTTATTGTTCTTAGACTGTAAATAAATGTATTGACAGTAAAGAATTAACAACACATCCAGGAAGGCTTTATTTAATAATGATGATGTAAAATACTTCTTATGCCATTCGATTTATCTAATTTATAACGCTGTTTGATTACCCCAGCATGACTTTCATCTGTAGGAATTGCGCCCTGGGGACTAGTCAACTTATTAATTCATCACTTGTTCTTTTATGGTTGCAATCCCCATTGTAGTATGAACATAGAGTGATATTCTCTTCTGAAAGCTGCCAGCCAACTGGTTCCAGTCTAGCTGACCTTTTGTTTATAACTGTGATCCTAATGGTTTTTCTATTGGCTTCTGTTTCTAACAGGTTACATTGCAATCTACATTTTTTGTCTCATGGTATCAGGATGAGGTTAGGACAGAAAGAGTGAATTCCACACCTGCAATTACAGAGTTTCATAAAGAGGAAAGACCTGCTTCAAGTTAACCTGTAGTCTTTTTTTTAAATGCCTTTTGATTTATCTGTCACCTGATCCATCAGCAATGAATAATTTTCATGGAAGGTGCACTTTAATTACATTCCCATTTTACTTGCATTATCAAGCCCTATCTAGGTAATTAATCTCACCAAGTATCCAATTTCTGCCTTTATTGCTGGCAGGCAGGCCTCCTGAATTATGTGTGCTTGAATGGGTCTTGGGTCTTTTTAACCAGGCAGACCCTGAAAAAGATCTGGGGCCCTCCAAATCCTGGAACTGTGTCTCAGAAGTTTTTTCTTAGATATTGCAATTAAATTATATTTGACATCACAACTACACTTTCATGTTCAATGAAGTCTATAGATCATTGTAATCATGAAAGGTTTCATTTCTAGTTGTAGCCAATCTGCATGTCATTTTGTTTGTGGGGTGTATGTATGAAATTGTTAACTGTAACTAACATCTGTATCAATCTGCTGATATAAATTTGCCACAGTTACCACCTAAACCTAAACATGTTCCTTTACTTCAGGATTTGTTTGTATGAATTTAGGTGAATATTTGGATTAAAAGATTGCTAGATCAAAATTAGAATTAGAATTATCCTGCTTTATATTCAGTCACATGCTCCATTTTTCCACAATTTTCCTTATTCTGCTTTAATAGACAACTTGCCTTTTACATTTTACCTTTTGATTTTGATGATTCTCATTCCTTGATTACTTATACCAACTAATACCAAAGTTCAATGATCTTACCAGCTTAGTTTACACACATGCAGATGCAATAATCCTGAAGTATATAATTTGCCTTTTTGTTATTGTCTTGTTTAATAACCTAGTACAAAAATGCATTAAGTGTTTTATAATTTTCTAATTTGGAGAAGATGCTTATTGTGTATAAGGTGTTTTCTGTTCTCCATTAAAAAAAAAAAACTCTGGGAGCTCCTTGAAAATCCAGTTGAAATATAGTATAAATAGATTAGCTGTCTGTTTCAAAGAGATCTAAATATCTGACAATATTTTAAGCCATAGATTGCCTGATTACCAGAAGAGAAGGTGTCCAATTGTTAGTAGACTAAATAGGTCATAATGTTTACACAGTAAACAGTAAGATAATTTTGGAAAATTTGGACTGATATTACTGGAGGAAAGGATGAGTACTTCCCCAGCTTCTGTTATCACCTCTGTACAGTTAAAATTATAAATCTGTACCTCTACCCTCACCTCACTCACAAATTCCTGCCTTGTATTTTTACAAGGCTATAGGTTATGATTGAATTTGTAAGTATTTCACCATCAAACCAAACTACACAACTAAAATCTAACTTTACTTTTTAAAAAAGTCTCTTAGTGTAACTTTAATTTGACCCTTTGTTTTTATGCAAATAATTGAACTCATTTTAATGTAATATGTATTAAAAATGGATTCCTGAAACATTTGACATTACTTTGTAAAAATTGCATATTTCTTTATCCAAGTATTGGTTTCTCTTGTCATACAGAAATGAATCTTCCATTTATATGTTTCATAGTGGCTTAACTGCAAGAATATACAGAAATATTTTAGCTTCCGTAATATTTCTCAAATGAAAATGAGATAATTTAATACTAATTGATGGATATGTTCATAATAATTGCTTTGAAGCTATAGTATAGCTTAACTCAGAATTTAAGTTGGCCAGGAGTATTCATTACTGAATGGTTCATTATTATGAATGCCTCAGTAAAGTGTGTATGCACACACACACACACACACACATATATATATATATGCATACTCAGACATATATTCTTATATTGTATGAATATAAATTCATATTTACAGGAATTCTTTCATTTGTGACTATACTATTAACATATACTGCCTCTAATAATTAGGTACATTTTATATCTTAAGTAGTTAGATATATTTCCTCTTAGATATTAATAGTCAAACTGTTTATGGTATTTTAATATCTATCTTTGCATTTAGTTTCTTTTTGGCACTTCTGAATCATGAGAGTTTATATTTTTCAGTAATTCTTATTTGCTGTAATGCCATTTGAATTGTGAATATAACAAATGTAATTTATATATTTATTTTTTAACAAATATAATTGATTTAAGGTTTTCAGATCGAGGAATTGAGGCTTAAAAAGAAATACTACTTGTGTAGCATCATATAGTGAGCCAATAGGCTCAAGTGGTTTGTTAACCAGAAACATTCCATTTGAGTTATTTTGCTTTTCTCCTATGTATTTTTAGATGTGGATCTTTTTCAGCGTATTGACTTGCCAAAATTATGTACTGCTTAAGCTCTTTACATAGTCAATACGTAGACTGAGCTGAACAGATTATTTACCTCTATCAACATAAAATCCTTTTTTATATAATAATACATGTGTGGAAAAATAGATTGCAGAAATATATCAGACAAGTTAGACTCAGAACACTGGATTTATTTTTTAATTAATTAATTAATTAATTTTCCTTTTTGAAAATTTAAATTCAAGTTTGTCAACATATGGCGAATTATTAGCCTTAGGGGTAGAATCTAGTGATTTATTGATAACATATAACACCCAGTGCTCATTATTTCAAGTGCCTCCTTAATGCCCACTACCCAATTATCCCATCCCAAACCCATCTCTCCTCCAGCAACCCTCAGTTTTTTCCCTATAATTAAGAGTCTCTAATGGTGTGCCTCTCTCTGTTTTTTATCTTATTTTATTTTTCCTTCCCTTCCCCTATGTTCATCTGTTTTGTTTCTTAAATTCCACAAATGAGTGAAATCATATAGTATTTGTCTTTCTCTGACTGATTTATTTCACTGAGACTAATAGATTCTAGTTCCCTCCACGTCATTGCTCATGGCACGATTTTATTCCTTTTGATGGTTGAGTAATACTCCCATCATGCATATATATCACATCTTCTTTATCCATTAATCTGTCAATGGATATCTGGGCCCTTTCCATGGTTTGGCTGTTGTGGACATTGCTGCTATAAACATTGGGGTGTGTGTCCCCCTCGAATCACTATTCAGAACACTGGATTTAAAATCAGTATATCTGAATCCAAGTTGAACAGTTTGTTTTTTGACTTTGGGCAGTCAATACAGTCTTTCTATCTTGCTAGTTAATCTTAGTATTACATGAACTAATACATGAAAAAGTGTTTTATAAAATAAGAACACTTTGTTGTTGACTGTTGGCAGTATTGATATACAAAATATATCAATTAGCAAAATAATGCTGATTATAATACAAATTAATGTTGACTTCATTCTCACAATATGTAGCCCTCTCAATAGGACTATAAAAGTGAAAGCATTTCTAAAAACTTACTTCTGGACAAAATCATCATAATTCTGAGAATTCTGGGAATTAAAAAGAGGTGTGTTAGATCTAATCAATTTCTTAAAGTGAACCTTGAATTCTTAAGACACAAGAAATTTAAAAACAATTTCTATTGCCATTTTTCACACTGTTGTACTTTTAGAACGATGCTAAGTATTAATGTTACAATTTATCCCTATTTTTTTTAAATTAAGAAAATTAAGTAGTGTCAAAATATTTGGCACCTTATGGTACTATATGTATAAGTGTATGTATTTTATAAAGTTTAATGTTCACTTAATTTAACATAAAATTTAATTCTCAAGGTATATAGATACATCTTAAAACTATGTATAATTTTCTTTACTGCTCTATCAGAATACAGAGCCACTTCCATTATCGGACCCTATTTAATTTTGAGGGTAAGATATTATAAAGTTGGAAGAGAATGATTTTATACAAGCAAATTGAAAAAATTCTAAAGATCAACAATTTTTAATTAAATTTTTAAAAAGTATTCTGCTATCCATCTTTATTACATAAGAAGAAAACATTTAAATGACTTTTTAAGTTTTATTTGTTTATTTGTCACAGAGAGGGAGAGAGAGAGAGCATGCACAAGCAGGGGGAGCTACAGGCAGAGGGAGAAGCAGGCCCCCTGCTGAGCAAGAAGCCTGCCGCGGGACTGGATCCCAGAGCCCTGGGATCGTGACCTGAGCAGAGGTCAGACACTTAACCGACTGAGCCACCCAGGCATCCTTAAATAACTTTTTGAATTATGATTTAATATTCAGATATATAATTTGAGGAAATTTTAAACGTTGGGAACATCTACGTTTGAAACATAAGCCCAATTTTGGCAAACTGGGAGCAGGAGAAATACAATTTCTTGAAATACTAATTTTGAAAGAAAGTCGAATATCAGTGTTTCAGATGTGGTATAGAATCAGCCTTTTGTAATGCAGTAAGATCTTACTAAGTACCTGAAAATTGTTCTCTCGTTTAATATATTTGATCGGTTTCCACTTTTCCATTGGTTCGTTCTCTTGGATAGAAAATGGGTCCTTGAATACACATTCTTGCACACACACCCTGCTTAGATCACTTCAAACTGTTTGGGGGTGGGAAGCAAGAATTCGGAAGCCAGAAGATGTAAACTAGATTTAAAAAAAAAAAAAAAAAGGGCGCCTGGGGGGCTCAGTGGGTTAAAGCCGCTGCCTTCTGCTCAGGTCATGATCTCAGGGTCCTGGGATCGAGGCCCGCATCGGGCTCTCTGCTCAGCAGGGAGCCTGCTTCCTCCTATCTCCTCTCTCTCTGCCTGCCTCTCTGCCTCCTTGTAATCTCTCTCTCTGTGTCAAATGAATAAATAAATTCTTTAAAAAAAAAAAAAAAGCAAAGAGGGAGAAGAACATAATTTTGCACATGTGTTCTAATTTGGGGTGAAATAATACATGGCAGCAGTTCCAGACCGACCTTTACCTCAGAAAGTTATTTTCTTTGCTTTTTACATTTCTACCCCCAGGGACTGTTGATAGGCATTTTTGGAAACATGACGGTATTCTTGGACTTCCTGCCCTAGACCTTTATGCTGTTCTACTTGTCCTCTGTCTCTTTTTCTCTCTTCTTTCTTTTTTCCCTTCCGCCCTGGTCCCTTCCTTCCTTTCTTTTAACTTCCTCACTCCTTCCCTCACCCCTGCATCTATTTTTCTCTCCTTCCAGCCTTTCTTGCGCTCCCATTTGTTTTGGTGGTGAGCCGCTAGGTACAGGAAAAAGCATGAAACAATAGGAAACCACTATTCCAGTGTCAGAAGACTCATATACATGGTGAACAAAGAGCAGGTTGTTCCCTTAAAATTCATTTCTTTGCCTCCAGGATTCTGTGGAATTTTACATCCTGTGATATTTACTTCTCTTGCTGAGGTACATCTAAATTGAGAGCTGCACTTTTGAGATCAGTAGTGAGAATAAAAACAGACTTGTCTGAGATGCTGTATTGTTTGATATGGAAAAATATTGGAATATTTTCTTTTTCTGCTAGCTTTCTATAAGATAAATCTTTCAATTTCTACTGAATACATTTATACCAATCAGAATGATTGTTTTTAAAAAGTAGTTGTTTGAGGCCCTTTGAAAACAGATTTTCTTTCCCTCACATACTTAAGAATTCTCCTAAAAAGAAAGCAGCATTATGACCAAACTGATTTTATAATTGTAAGAGTAGCTTTTTCTAAGGGTAGAATTTGTCAAAGAACTTCCCACAGAAAAGTAGGTCTTATTTCTAATTTGTATTCCAAAGAATAAAAATAGAGTCTTTTGTTAAAGTGTTACTCAACCAGTCTGTAAATACAGTCACTTACCACAAGATCTTGTGATTCTGACCTTTTGGAAATGGTGTGCGGTCACTGGAACCTTGCTTTTGATCACTGGTAATCTTTGACATTATTGAGCAACCTTATCCTGGAGGATCTTTCTCTAGTGTTCTGGGTCAGTCTCCCATGGGAGAAAAGTGAGGTTTTGAATTGTGGATTTGAAAACAAAGCAGCAATACACTCTTCTGTTGTTTAAGGTACTTTCTGTAAAGATTCTCGCTGCAGTGAATGTGCCTTTGCCAAATACCCTAAAACGACACCATCAATCACTTTTAATTACTCGTTTATATTTCACTCATGCCTTTTTCCTGACCATTCCCAACCCCCATCCTCATAGATGCCAAACAAAGGAACAGGTTGGCCGGTACAACCTTCTTTGTGTTTTCTTTCTCTTCTACAGTGTTTTATAAGGGTATCCAACTTATAGCACTTTCAACATTCTTCCAATTTATGGTTAATTGTTATATTGGAAGAAAGATGCCATTGAAAGCAAGAGGTTACCTTGGCTGCTATTGGAGTAGGCGTTGGGAAGAGCTGTCTGCTTCTGCTCTTATAAGCTGTTTAAAAGCCTTTGTACAGTGGTACCTGTGACTGCCCACTAGGCTTTCAAAGCGATGGGCACACTATATCAAAGCAGTTTGTAACATATGGCATATGAAGAGAATCTGGAACTTTCACGTATACCATGCAATTGCTTGGTTTACTGATGCTAAACTCTTTGAAGAGAGCATAAAGACTATCCCTCTGGGCAATCTTAAAAATCAAGAACCATGTTATAGATAAAGTTATGCAATGTTCTTATATTATTTTTCTCTTTTATATTAAAAAGCCATAGTAATTGAAAGGCTCGAAAGTCTTTGGTATTCCACATACTACGTGAACTATTTAACTTTTTCCCTTTTATGATACTACTTTACGTGTGCTTTTTAGAAGTTAGAAATTACAATTAAACATCATCCAGTTTGTATTGGGTAACAAGGATGCTAATATTTATGCCTCTTTCCCAGGTTACAGAGAAAAAGATGCATTATCCATCTCTCATATCCTGCTAGGTCTTCAGATCTGTAGCCCATTGTTTCTATAGAATTTCAAGACATAAATAAGGCAGTTTCCCTATGAATGATTTGAATCTTAATAATCCTTTTTTCACTATTATATTGCAACATCATTTCTTTCTAAGTTTTCACCAAATGCAAAAGAAAATGATGCAATTTACAGTTATTCATATGCTAGTAAGAAATTATTGTTATGAGAATTCAGAAACTATACCTTGTTTCCAGGTCTCCATTTTAACTGGTATAGATAGCATGGGATTTAAAAATTAAAAATAAAAACTATAGATGATTATTGCAGGGTTGCCAAATTGCAGGTTAACTTAGGGTCCAATAGGTTTTTCCCTCTTGCCTCTTTCTTTTTCTTACTGCTCTGAATCTTTTCTGGTGGTCTTACTCACAAAACACAGGTGCTTTTTTTAAATACAATTATTTCACTGCTTTAAAAAAAAAGTAATTCCTTATGTTTCTAATGACACCCAGAACTTTAACTAATCCTGTGGAATTATAATGTAAATACCAATGAAGTTGTAAAATTTTAAATAGAATTCATGTCCCAGGTTTGGTCAGGGCAAAAAGCTTATATTACAACCCTAGACAGATAATATAACACATATGTAGATGATTATGCTTTACACTGGATAAAAAGTCCCATTTCATTCTAATTCTAAAAACAGAAGTGGAGAGAATTTTTATATTATATCTTGAGTTCCCCTCCCCCCCCCCCATACTATTTGGAAGCAGAAAAAGCAAGACTGGAGTTACATAAAAGATATTTAGGGATTCAGCCCTGCCTGTTAACACTTTATTGACTCTCTAGGTATCAAATTCTCAACAATTTTAAGGAGAATACGTTATTATCCAGAATGCAGGAAGAAGTTAACAAATGGCCCAAGGTAATAAGTTTGTAAAGTGGCTGGGTGAGATGACCAGTGGCATCAGACAGTCCCTGTGGCCAATCCTCTTATTCCCTAGGTTATATTTTCTCTTTCTGCTCTTGATTTTTATAGCTCTGTTGTCCTATTTCTGAAGAAAATGTCAATTCTAATAAATATGTGATGCACACTCATACTGGAAAATTTCCAAATTTGGTCTACATATCACAATCTATGCTACTTTGGGATTAAGTGTAAAAGTGAAACATGTGAATATATTCATGGTTATCAGGGAATTAAATAGATTCGCATCACACTTTAAACTTTGATATTTGTGGATTTGAATCAGAATATATCCTAGTTATGATGCATGGAAAAACACACAAAGATATAGATTTCCAGAGTAGCAGCCATGATAACATCTAACATGCTTCTTTGGACATTTTTTCTAACATTATAGGTTAAATTTGTTCTCTAATAATCGGAAAGTATTTCAAATTGTAGATATTGTTTATTCAGGTTAGAGAGCCATTGCTAGAAATATAAAATTAATTTCTATTATTTTGCTGATTTGAACCAACATTTTTCACATTTAAATGAAAACTTTGCACTATTTAATTCCTTTAAATCTTTGCCAGATCATGTTGTTGATCATATCAGCTTATTTGAAAATTTGAAATTCAAAAGCATTCAAAATATTTTTTTACTTGTTTTGAAAATCTAAGACATTTTTCTAAAACATCTCTTGCTCTTGCCTTCAGAATTTAAGGCGTATTAATAAGATGTTCCCAAATCCTATACTAATGTTACTACAAACTTGCTTACTTTTGCCATAAGCAAGTATATTAAAGTGTAGCACAGAAATTAAACTTTATTAAATTTATTACTGCGTTTCTACGTAGAAACTGCATGTAATAAAAGTATAAACCACTTAGCAGAGAGAAACGGAATTTGGAATTTTTATAAAAGTTTATGTCAGGTTAAAGATGACAGATATTTTATAAGTACACATTCTGTAAGTAACAACTCATTGTTTCTAGTGTGTTCTCTTTAGAGTCATTGCCAGAGTTAGCAGAACCATAACTTGCTGGAGTGAGGGTAAGAGGAGTTAAAATTTCCATTATTGTATTTTATTTTATGAATATTATTATTCATTTATTAATTTTGCAAGAAGACTCTTTATTATTTTAATTTTTTGCTTGATTCATTTCCACTCTTCAGCTCCCACTAGGTTCACTGAGCTTTGCTGTAAACATACTTTGAATCCAATTCTGTGAGAATATTCTTAAATAAGTGCTCTTATTAAACATGTTTTCAAAAGCCAAGCACCTAAAAATGTCAGGTGCATAGCAGGTGCGTAATACATATTTTTCGTGAAAATAGGTTAATACATTATTTCTACTGAATCTAACTATGTAACTGAATGTGACTTAGAGTTGTCTGTGTTCCCCTTAAGGCAGAGTTGATGTAATGAAAGCCTATTCATTCAATATTGGCTTGTGGATACTATAGAACAGATAAAATGACATAGTGGTTTACGCTAGCAGCTAAAGTGAAAAATACATACCATTAAAGAAATCATTGAGAAACCAAACAATGTATAATGCAGTTGTTGCTGTTTGCCATACACGCAGATTACATTGGAGACTCACTGGGTGAGAAAGCATCATTACCTCAATTGTTTGCATATTTCAAGTGAAAAAATTTTTTGTCCTCAGTTATGCGGATTATTTCTTTAACTCTCTATGATCATGTCTTTGAAAAGTGTTATGTGTGTACATAAGTAAGCCTAATGTACATTCTAGAAGGACTCTCTAAGTTCTAAAAGCAAAACAAAAGGACTATGTGTTTGATTTTAGGGAGCTCCAATACATCCTTTTCAAATTTGTTTTCTGCTAAAGATATAATCTGCATATTTCAGGAATGCATGTATGTATTCAAGAGTTACTGATTTGGAAAGGGCATATGGGTGAAGAAGATGACAGAATACATTTGGACTTAGCTGGAAGAATATCAATGGAGACCTTGGGAAACACAGTTCTATTATAGTAATGTGACTATATCATGTGGAATATAATAAAACTAGAGAAAAAACTAATAGGCCATCTCTCTTTACTTCTTTTCTTAAAGTACAGTGGGATACCTTATTTGTAGTATTCTCATTTATACACTCTTTACCAAAACTTATACCTAAACATATACCTTTATGGCATTTCAATGTTGCTAATTTATATTCCAACACTTTTCCTTCAAATAGCCATTTCTTTATTGAAATGTTTGATCTATAGGCCCACTCTTGAATGTGAACTTGATCAGCAGATCTTCTAAAGTAAAGCCACTTAAAAAATGCTCAGAGTTCAAGATTGTGGTTAAATGTGTGTTCTCCATAAAGCAAAGTCCTAAGATCAGCTCCAGAGTAAGGACTCCAATAAACGCTTATCACCTTTTGAGATGCCTTCTTGGCTGATGCCCAAGCTAACAATGAAGAGAGAGAATAAAACATTTTTTGTCCTTAGAGAAAATGCTGTTGATTACCTTGGATGAAGAGTCACTTTCATTCAGTGATTATACTTTATGCACTGTTTGAGAAAGAATTTAGTTACTGTTTAATAATTGCATAGTTATATATAGTTATTTTTAATAATTAAATAATACAGATTATTCCAATTTCCCATAGTCATGTCCTCTGCTCATCCCGCTGACTGTGACATTTTCTTCATTCCCCCAAAATGTAGTTTATTTTAACCAGAGTAAAATATTTGTCTGATTATAATTTAGGTTAGACTTTACACTGCTAATAATTAAATTATCAGTATCCTTGTTCAGGGTCTTCTGTTTCAAGCCCGGTCTTTGTTCCTGGTCTCACTTCTGTTGTTTAGTATAGTGGAAAGAAGACAGGCCCTGCAGCAAGAGAGACATGGTTTTGCTTACTGTTTCTGCCATATTATTATTGTGAAGTAGAGAATGCATAGAAAGTAGAGTATGCATAGAAAGTAGAGTATACATAGAAAAAGGTTATTTTACACATATCATTATCAAAAATACTTGAGAAAATGGTAAGAATATTTGAGAAGATTCAAAATGTCCTAAATTTATGGAACCTCAACCATACTGTCCAATGGATATCCCCTTATTTTCAAAATTACACAAAGAACTTGCAAAATCAAATATATCAGGATTCATAGTTTGTAGTAATGCGTACTTATTCTTTACTAAGTATGAAGTGAAATTCTTGGAATTCCTCTTCCACCACATGCTGTTACTGTGTTGTATGTCTAAAAATGACAAATTCACTTCCATATTTGTATTAATATTGCTTATGGTCTGGCTTAGATGTTAATTAAGAAAAGCTTTCATACTTTTATGTCTGAAACAAAAACTGCTGATGTTTAGCAATAAAAAATTTTAGGTTTTTTTCTGCTTAAAAGATAGGGAAATGTTCAGTGGTTAATGTCTCACTCAGAACTTGAGGGACATGCCCAAAAAGTCATTTATCTCAGGCATGTATTACTTATATCATTACAATACAGATCTGAAGAAAAAGATATTCATTCAGTCTAACTGATCATAAATATAAAATTTCTAAAGGAAAAAATATGCCCTTCTCTTTCTTTCTTAATTTTCTTATCTTTAAATTAGGAATGTAAAACTTTTCTTATTGTATTATGTAGTCAAAGTGTCATTCTGACCATGTAGTTTCCTCAAGGAGGCTATGCCATCTTTCCCCTATCATTCTCCCAGCACACCTTTCTTCTGTTGTATAAGTTGTGTACTTTGAGGGGTCACATTGATTATGTAGGGCTTCCATGGGAATTCTCTAATGAGAATGTATAATTTCCCAGAGTGAATGGTAATCATAGTATGCTTTAAAACTGCTATAACTCAGGAACCAATGTCCTAGGAGAAATCTTGGTTCTCAAATATAATAAAATTGGGGAAGATCAGCTTACCTCTATTTTGAGTGGGGGAAAAAATCAATAGAGTATGACATATGGTGCACTTCTAGGAAGGTATGGTTTCTGTCACACCAAAACTCTCCCCAACTAGCTGATACAACTTGAAAATACACTAGTGAAATGTTTTTCCTTAAAACTGTCATTTATTCTTTTATCATTCAAAAATCTTTATTCAACAGATGATAACTTTCACATGTTCTAGATACTAGGAAAAAAACCGTACACACACACACACACACACACACACACACACCTGCCCTTGAGAAGCTTCTTATAGGAATAAGGTGCAGGGTGCAACAGAAATAAGATATATTAAATGTGAGGAAATTTTTAAACATTAGATGATGTCCATAGGACATCCTTTTCCATAGGAAGGCATGAATAGAGTAGCAGAAGGGTTGCAGTTTTTTAAAATGTTGTCAGGAAAGACTTCATAGAGAAGATGACTGAATAAAAGCCTGCATAAGGTAGGAAAGCAAAACCAAAAGAAAGAAGAATATTCCAGTTAGAGAGAATAATCTGTACAAGGTCCTGAGCAAAAAGCATGTTTGGCATGTTCAGCATGCAGGTGGGCATAGCTGGTATGGAGAGATAGAGGAAAGTAGAAGTGGATGTCAGAACATTAATGGAGTTGGAGGATGTTGTGTTGGTCCTTGGAGGTCATGAAAGTATTCCCTCCCTTATCTGTGGTTTCACTTACCCACGGTCAGCCACGGTCTGGAAGTAGATGATTCTGCTGACATGTCGCCAGAAGGTCACTAGTCGCCTAACACTGTGTCACAATGCCTACCTCATTCACCTCACTTCATTTTATCACATAGGTATCAAGGCATCCCACATCACCATAAGAAGATGGTGAGTATAGTACAGTAAGATATTTTGTGAGAGAGACCACATTCACGTAACTTTTATTATAGTATATTATAATTTTTTTCTATTTTATTATTAACCTTGTTAACCTCTTACTGTACCTAATTTAGAAATTAAACTTCACTGTAAGCATGTATGCATGGGAAGAAACGTAGTATATATAGTTTGGTACAATTTGTGGCTTGAGGCATCCACTGGGAGTCTTAGAACATTACTCCCACTGATAAGGAGGGGTTACTGTGTAACTACTGGCTTTAGATGGAGATGGAAAGCCATTGGGGATTTGAACAGAAGACAGGCATCAATCTACTTCCATTTTAACAACACCACTTGGGAGCTGTGTTAAGAATAGACAAAAGGGTTCAAAGATAGAAGCAGGCGATTAATTTGGGAAGCTATTGCAATCATCTAGAAGGCAACTGAGGTTGGTTTGGCCTAGACTATTAGCAGTGAAATGATAAGGAGTGGTGGTCAGTCTGGATACACTATGAACACAGAATCAACAAGATTAGTTGGCCATTAGAATGTGGGGTATGAGAAGGTGAGAGAGACCAAGGGTGACTCTGCGTATTTTAGCCAGAGAAACTGAAAAGATGATATTGGTAGTATCGCAGATGCAGGAGATTATGAAAGGGACAGGTTTGAAGTTTAGGAACTCAGTTTTGTTCATGGTACATTTAAGATGCCTGTAGTTGACTTCTAGTTCATTATACAGATCTGGAGTTTTATGTATGAGATTTGAGTCTGTGATATAAATCTGAAGTTATCAGCGTAGACATGGAATTTAAAGTAATGAAACTCAATATATTATAGAGTGTGCATATCAATAACATTTTTTAAAAGTTTAGATCTGAGTGCCAGGGGACTGGATGATAAAGAACAATTAGAAAAGTGACAGAGAATGAATGGCCAGTAAAATAGGAAGAAAATTCAGAGTTTAATGGCCTGAAGTGCAAAGAAATGTTTCAAGTGATCTGTGTCAAATGTTAATAGCCCTTCAAGGTGAGGAGTAAAAGCTGAACATCGGATAAAATCAACTCGGTATGGGTCTAATGACCATCAGAACATCTTATATGTCTTCAGTTGCACTAATCTATAGACTAAAGGTGGCTGACATTCAGCTCTGCTCTATACTTGTCACCTCCAACTGGGACTATTGTGTCCAATTATGAAATATAAGACTCAGTTGAAAGAAGGGGTTTGGCTAACTTTGAGAAAACTGAGGAAGAAATGACAGTAATCTTTGAGAAGCCTTGAAGCTTTGTATCTTAGAAAGTTCTTTCTTACATTTTCAATATGTCAAAGTCGTTTCTGCCCATTCACTCATTTATTCAGTAAATATTAAATGCCTATGATGGACCAAACACTCTGCTAGCCACTAGAGATCAAGTAGTGTGCAAAGAGGACAAGATTCCTGTGTTCATGGAGTACACTGTCTGAAGAATTTTAGTCCAAAACTGTGCTATGCCATGATGAGATCCAAGGTCTCTGGATATTCCCACATTAGCAGGAAACTCACCGCTAAAATGGGTGAAGAAGAAAGGGAGAATATGATTTTACCTTAAAAATTACAAGGACAAATAATTTCTGTTTTAAAAATTGCTTTCTATGCTTGTTTTTGCTTATAACTTCCAGTGAATTACTGGAAATCATCACAGATGGAGGATTTCAGATCACAGGCTAGTCAACATTTCTTCTAAGTGAGTTCTAGTTATACCTTTCATTAGATATTTAACAGTCAAATAATTTTGCTGAGGGCTGGGGACTCAGTGGTGAAAGGTCATAGTGTCTCATGGAACCTAGATTATTGGGGGAAATAGATATCAATCGCTTTTCTTTTTGTTTCCACTATCACTATGGTGCTATTCTTGAGTGTTCTTAGGAGGTTTTCATGAATGAACATTAGCCTATGGATAAAATCATCTGCTATATGGGTAATGTTTGGTGAAGGCATCAGACAGTATATAAATCTACAATTATTGTTCTTGAATCTGTGATGGATCTCACTGATGGCAAAGACAAGATGTTATGTCATTGTTTTCGGTAAGCGTACGCAACAGCACTACAACTATCTTGAGCCAGCAAAGAAAACAGATAATTATTTAATCTTGTGTTTGATGATAACCATTTTTTCTTGGCAAATGCTTGATTTAAGCAAGTTTTCTTCATTGATATTTCTATGATTCAAAGTCCTTTTTTCAGCCAATTAAATATATTCAGATTCTGCAAAGTGTGTCTGAGTAATATAAAATATTAAGCATACCGGTGTATTCAAAACAATTTTTTTACTGCAATCAATGTTGGTTAAGTATACACCTGTTTTCAATATTAAGAAAAGTGGCAGTTCATTTAGTTAGAATAATTTTTAAGTTCTCTTTCTTATTTTATCTTTTATTTCTCACCTGGGTGCCCTAAGTGGATATATTTTGGCAAGATGAGGAGTAGGTATGGAGGGTGGGAAGCAGTGTTGTACAGTAGGATGTTATATCCTCACTTTTACTGTTTTAAACAAAGCTTGCAATAATCGGGAATTTTAGACAGTTGATCCTAGGAGATGTTTATTTTGAGTCAGTTACCCATCTCTGGTTTGGCCGGTGTTATCATGCAACTGAAAAGGCTTGATATTTATTTTGATAATGGGGAATATTACCTCTTTTGGAAGGTTAAAGTGAAGAGTTTTTTTTACCTACAGAGTTTTGATTATTGGGTGCCTGGGTGACTCAGTGGGTTAAAGCCTCTGCCTTCGGCTCAGGTCATGATCTCAGGGTCCTGGGATCCAGGCCCACATCGGGCTCTCTGCTCAGCAGGGAGCCTGCTTCCTCCTCTCTCTGCCTGCCTCTCTGCCTACTTGCAATCTCTCTGTAAAATAAATAAATAAAATCTTTAAAAAAAAAAGCCAATGTCTTTTAAAAAAAAGTTTCGATTATTAAGGAAATATAGAAGAAGAGAGGTAATGTTGAAATTTCTGTGAAGTAAAAATCATTTAGAACTAATTCTTTCTAAATTCATTGGTCTCTTGCTTTGAATTTAGCATTAGAATTGAGTTGTATTTTTACAGGTATTTCCCTATGTACATATATTATGCTTTGCATTTATAATTTTTTTCTGCTGGTAGACTCTTAAAAGAAATTTTGGCCTCCACCATAGGTGTTTTTATGCATTGTGATTTGGATCTTGTCTTCGTCTCCCTAGGGGAAGTGCAGAGTTGAAGGCTGAAATGTGTTTTTGTTATAAGATACTTACCTGAACAAAACCTCTCTATGTGTACTCCCTTCCTCTCAAATCACCCTCCTCCTATCCACACCCATATTTTATCCTATAACCTCCATCCTGGAAAAGGTGTATTCACCTGAAAGAATGCTTTTTTTTTTTCTGAATTGTTACTAATAAGTTAAATAGTGGATGGAAAACCTATGGATAAAGGGCTTATGCACACCCTTCTCCCTCTTAGAAAATGAACCTCTCTTACTTCTATTCTTGCTATGAACACACAATCATTTCCCTCTGCTTCCTGGCCAAGGACTTGATGTGTAAGAAATTGCGAAGTTTTGAATGCTTCATGTTTGTTTGCCAAGGTGCTGAGAAATGCAGATTTGTGTTTCTCTGTATATATCTTGAAGTCACCGGTATTTCTTTTTTTTTTTTTTTTAAGATTTTATTTATTTATTTCACAGAGGGAGAGAGATCACAAGGAGGCAGAGAGGCAGGCAGAGAGAGAGAGGGGGAAGCAGGCTCCCCGCTGAGCAGGGAGCCCGATGCGGGCCTCGATCCCAGGACCCTGAGATCATGACCTGAGCCGAAAGCAGAGGCATCAACCCACTGAGCCACCCAGGCGCCCTCTTTTCTTTCCTGATTATGGTTTTCAAATCTGAAAGGATGGACTTCTCCTACTTGCCCCAACATACTTGCACACATATTTTTTAAAGCATGACCATCAATATTCTCTAAAGGTAATTTACACAGTTTTGAGAGTATGTAGTTTCCAAACTTTTCCTATTATTCAGTAATACGTTGTATGAGTTCTGTGATCCCATTTTTGCCTCAATGGCAATATCGCTGTATTTTTGTACTTCATGCCTTTCATCTGCTCTTGGGTTTCCTAAAATCTAATAATCTTTTATAGATGATTCTTCCCCAAGCTAGAAAATCTAATAGCCACTGAGGCTTATGGAGTATTCTTTAGAACCATCTTAATTTAACTTATTAGGTTTTCACTTAGAAATGTTTAAAAATTACTTGACATTTTATTGGCCGCTTTGTATAATGGATGCCTAATTAAAAATATTTTGGTAACTATTATAAGGATTTAATTACAAACATATTTATTGATAATAAATTCATATGTAGGCAAAGAAACTTATCTCAAGAAAAACTTAATGCATATATCTAAAAAATCATCCTGTCCATAAACATTAATTTTGCAAGTTATTTTTCTCTAAGCAACCCATCAAAAGATGCAAGCAAAACGTCTGTGAAAAATCTCAAAAATATTTCTTGTGCTCAGAAGTCTGTCTGCCCCTTCATGGATGGTTTAAGATAACTATTGACAACAGAGAGCAAGGACACCACCAATAATACTTGGAGGTAGTTTTGTATTCATGCTTAAATGCATGTGAAATATGTAAGTAGAAGGACTCCTGGAGTTAAGATTTTAATATTTCAGTTGTAGATAACTGTCTTTGAAAACATAGCTTTTTATACAGATTTGGTGTGAAAATGTTTAGTTGAGCAGATGGAGATCCAGCTGGTAGAGTGTATGTTTGTCAGGGTATCTGGCATTTAGCTACATCCAAAAATGATATCAAGCTGAAGGATGCTAAGGAGCAGCACTGTGTGAAAGCCAGTGGGATCAGTTAGGGGTAGCGTTCTTTCGTTTCTGATTTCCTAACCTTGTAGGAATATGTTTTAATCCAGATGGAATTTTCAGTTTCAAAAATAAAATCTGAGAAAATGTAAATAAAATTGTCAAACAGCTGCCTTTCCCAAATCTTGATTACAGTAGGCCAGGAAACACATGCTACTTTGTGTATTGACATTTAATACCCAATGAATGGTATATATCTGTAAGCATACGAAATCATGCACGTTTCCCAGAACTTTATATTCTATATATTTTATCATTATTTCACTTTCAGGAGCTAAACTGTAAGAAATGGCAGGGGGTAATGAGTGGGATTGTGAGAGAAAGGAGAGCATTTGGGGAAGAATGACAGGAGTCCTAAATATATATGAAGACATTTTTCCCTATTGCAGCCCACACTGAGGGGCAAAGGCCAGTTGAGGAAGGAAGAATAATACATTTAGCCCTAAGTTTTAAAGCACAAATACTTGGCTGATTAATATAGTCTACCTACTCATTCATCTACTAGAAAGATGAATATTTAGAAATAAACTGTTAAAAGACTTAATAAATACATGTACTCAAAAATTTCTGTATTACACATTTGAAACTGCTCGTTTGAATTGAGAGCAATGAGCAAAAGCTATAATTGCAGTTAATAAAAATTTTCGCATCATATTTTCTGTTTGGCTTCCTCTTTGGATACTGTATTAATAAAATCTGAATTCAAACTTGTAAATTAATTTCACTGAGAATGACCAGTTTGATTGACTACTGTTTTATTTGAGCCATAAATAGCATTAATTAATATATTTATTCATATAATTGTTAAAACTCTCTCACACACACACACACGTGCACACACAGAGTAGGGGATGGAATATCCCTCTAAGTACTTGAAACTGCTTATCACAGTGAATAAAAGTATCTGCAGGTGACCTTTGGAAGTCTTTCCTTAGAGATTTATGTGAACCACTGAAATCAAAGATAATTTTTATACTGGTTTGTTTTGATCCAATAACCTCGTGAATTTGGGACCTCAGGTTTACCGGTATAAAGTCAGGATAAAATAGTCACTAATATGCCCTTGATTCAATCAGTGATAGAACCATAGCTAGCTGCACTGCTTTATCTTCTTACCAAAATCTTGGGCTGGAAAAAAGCATGATTCTTAGGATGAGCTAGTGAGTTCAAATTCAGAAACTCTTTAAGGAAGAGTATCTATCTATAAAAGTCTATCAGAAAAACATCCCTCTGTAAAATAAAAATCTTTTTCCTTCTCTAGGGAGCTTCATGGTTTTATAAAACAAGACAAAAAAAACTATTATGCAAAGACTATAAAAGATACTTGGTTCTGATGTGCATATAATTTTTATTGGAATATTTTTCCTAAATTGTGAAAAGAATGTTAATAAGTGTTTTATTTCCTTTTTTCAAATATCCATCTTAAATTTACTTGTTTATTTCACTTTCCTACAGTATAAAATTCCATACAGGGTATTATGGATAGATAAAGTACTTAGAGTATAAATTATATATATATATGTATATATGTATTATATATATATAATGTGTGATTGTATGCATCTGTGTGGTGTGAAAAACTGCTTAATTTACTTTATGCTGGGTTCTGTATTAGTTCTTTGTATTCATTATTTCAGTGAATCCTCACATGTAAGTGCTGTTAATTTTCCCATTTTACAGATAAGGAAATAAAGGTATAGAGGGTTGAAGTGAGCCAAGGCTGCACAGAGGCAGAAATCAAACCCCAAGTCATGCTCTTATTCATTATGCCTTATGTCTTTTCCTAATTTTCTAGTGCTTTTAAAAGCCAAGATAAGTCTTAAAGGCTGGAGTTTAGATATTTACCTGAGTAAGTGACCAGTTCATTTAAACAAATTCTTAAACAGTGGAACTATTGATATTGAAGCCAGTGTGGGGTTGTGTGGACTAAAGGGACTAGGAGAGGGAATGACTCTTCTCAAGGGAAACAATGGCCTCCCAGTTCTCACTGAAGATGCATGTATACATATACAGTGGGGCCAGATATGGCAATTCCAGCAATCTAGAATTTTCAGTGAAATCTTCAGATTGTGCAATTTTTGTCTAATAATTCAATTTTAAAGCAAACAATGCCTTCATTGTGTCAAACAAAAAAGATGTATGGGAAAGAACTAGAAGAGCATTAATTTGTAAGCTCAGCTATAGCCAGGCATTGTTGGTTGAATTCCAAGGTTAAACAGACTCTGAGACAGAGATGTATGCAGGAAATTTATTGGGGACTGCTTTGAGATTAAAACTTCCTATGGGTGCAATGGGAACAGGATTGGGCAGGGGAAACCCTTGAACTAAGATGCATCCACAACAATGGCTTTAGTAATACCATGGAGTGCTTTGGAACTGGGAGGGCACTCTACAGTTTGTCCTATTAGGGTAAAGAGCGAGGCCTTTATGCCATCCCCATGCCTGCCATTAAGTAGCCATTGAGTATGCCCCTGCCTGAGGGTGTGAACGTGGGCCAGGTTGCTCTTAGCCTAGAAGAGTTGTCAAAGGGATACTCAACTATATGCTGTCAGTCTCCAAAACACTTAGTACCAAAGAGGAGGTACTAGATCTGATTAGTACAACAGCTTTGATATCCACAGTCTAATCCAGATCATGCCACCAACTGTTTTCTGACAATTCCCTAATAATCCAGTCCCCTCACCAGAAATGCCTTCCTCCTACCTCTGTGCTTTCAAATTCTATCCATCCTTAAATATCTGCTGCAGTCTCCCTTTTCTACTGATCTTTATAGACAATATTCTCAGCCACAGTGATTGATATATAGACCATCAATTAATAATGTACTATTGTGGCCCATTCTTTGAGCCTCAAAATTTTATGTCCCCCAAATTCATGTCAGATGCATGTTACAAATGCAGATATTGGGGCCCACAGTCAAGAAGTCCTGATGCTGTATGTAACTGGAGTGGAACCGATTCTGCGCATTGTTTATATGTGTGCAGATGATTCTCATGATTTTAATACCAATGCCAAATATTTACATAGCCCTTTGTAATATATTGATTTTAAAGAAATACATAAAAGTACAAATTCATGTATCTTCTTCAGGACATGGGTTGTGTATTGCAGACCTTTTTTTTTAAGCCTTCCCCGTAGCACTTCCGATAAGTAAAACACCGCTATTTTTATTTGGCGGTTGTACATGAGAACAAAATATATAAAAATATACAGAATCTTGGGTAAACCACGGGACATTTTATAAGTGAAATTATATTTTAACTAATCAAAATTATTTTGGAAAACTTCTGACTTGAGAAGCTCCTACAATCTCGTCTTTCAGCATTTTAATGCTGCCTCAGGATTTGGCTAATTGTGTTGGGCCATCTTGTCTCTAAAGCATTAAATACTAGTAAAGCTGTGTAAGCTTTAAATATAATTTTCCAAATTGTATTTTCTGACTAATGCTTATGAAATTTCAAAATGCAACATATTTCTTCATTATAAAATAGATCTTTTTTTCCTCAGTTTTAATTGTACATCTGACCTGCGTATTGGCATCTTTTTGAAACCATGGGAGAGAAAAGTAAGCATTATACCTCTACAGAAACTGGGTTTTCTAGCTCCATTTTTTTTCTAGCTACATTCTTAAATATATTTACTAAATATGAAAGGGAATTGTTTTCCTCCCAATTGAAGCCAAAATTGCACTACAAATCATTTTGTGCTAATGATTGTATTCTTTTAAAATAGCCAAGCATATTCAGTGTCTAATCATTCTGCCTATCACTGTAATATAATGTTAATTTTAAAGAATTCTCTTTTGGAATGAAAGAACTAATATAGTGAATCTTTATTTGAACTTTACTTATATATCAAAATGCTTTGTTAAGCTTTTGTTAAACCTGCAGAATATTCCAACATGTGGCAGCTTCCTAGTATTAAAATATGACATTTATTAAAGTACGTCTGAATAAAATAAAATTTTATTTCCTGGCATGAAAATATAGTATTGGTTCAGATTTCTACAGTTTCCAAAGGAGGTTAATTAATCAATGAAATGGATGAGTGATTTCTTTTCCTTAAATGAGTACCCACTAATAATAGAACACACTGCTTGCTACAGATTTTGCCACTGAGTCATAGCTTTCATTATCTACCATACTTTCTTATGGCAACATTGTACCCGAATTAACACATAGCCCATCATCTAAATATCTAGTAAAAATATATAGTAGTAAGAGAGATCTTCAGCCTAGAAAATTTATCTTTCGATTTACTACAGAAATGAAAAAAAAAACCTATAATGAACTATGTCACTGATTTATAGGTATTATTTTCCATGTGAGTTTATAATTATCAGTTATTGGTTACTAAGTAAAGATTACTATAATACTTGATTGTTAATATATGCAGTCTCTCAGGAAGTTCTGTTGACTCTACTCTCAACATTTATATATTTATAAAATATATATAGAGAGGATCTGACTGCTTTTCCACATTCACATCTGTATCACTGTTCCAGGCCACCAGCATTTTATACCTGGACGACTCCAAAACTGTTGTCCTACATTTGTCCCCTCACAGTCTGTTCTCAACACAGCAACTAGAACTTTTATAAAGTATAGACCACTTTATTCCTTTGCTCAGAAGGCTGCTTTGGCCTCTCATCTCATTTAAAGCAGGAATAATATTCCACCAAGTCTTAAGTGCTCTGCCTCCTGCCCCACGTCCTTACCCCTCTGGCCTCATCTCCTACCAGTGTACCCGGTGCTTATTTATTCCAACCAGATCAGTCTCTTACATGGTCCCCTAAACACATCAGAAATGTGCCTACCTTTGCAGCTTTGCTCTGGCTAATCTTGCTACCTTAGAATAATCTTCAAATGGATATTTCTTTGGCTAACTCATCTCCTTCAAATCATCCTTCAACCCTTCTGTTTTCAATTAGGTCTATCTTGACAACCAACTTAATATGACAGCTTGTAACTTCGCAACATCTTGACACCCTGACCCTGCCCTACTGTTTCTTTTTTTCCAGGTCACTTTTCACTATCCATACCATACAGTTTTCTTAGTTGTTAGGTTTATTTATTTTTTTTTAAAGATTTTATTTATTTTATTTCACAGAGGGAGAGAGATCACAAGGAGGCAGAGAGGCAGGCAGAGAGAGAGAGGGGGAAGCAGGCTCCCCGCCCAAGCAGGGAGCCCATTGCGGGCCTCGCTCCCAGGACCCTGAGATCATGACCTGAGCCGAAAGCAGAGGCTTTAACCCACTGAGCCACCCAGGCGCCAGTTGTTAGGTTTAATGTCTATCTTCCTTCTGGAGAATGTAAGCTTCATTAGAATAGAGGTCTTTCTTTTCCTTGATCTTATTTCCCAAACACTTTGCAAGAGTAGTGTGACGATAGTAAACCCTGAATAAATATTTGTAAAATTGATTTGTGACTTCAGCAAAATGAACCATTATATATATATATATATATACACATATATATAAAATCTATAATTCAGAATTTAATTTAAATTTAAATAACAGCAAAGATTGAAAAGTTGAAACACCAGAAGAAATAGTTATACTTATCAGAAAAGACCACCATTTTTTTTTTCTGTCACCCACGGCAGTAATTTTCTGGTTCTAGAATTTTAGGTGATTTTAAAATAAAATTAGAAAAAAAAAAAGAAAGCCTGACAAATGAGGAAAACTGTATGAAGCTTTAACAACTAATCCTATTATGATACCGCCATGGGGGTAATAACAGACCCCAGAGCCAGCAAAGCAAAAAAACCCCAAAGTACCCCAACTGACAGTACAGTTTTATTTCCACTATTTCGTAAAAGCAATTGTTGTTTAAAAACTGTATGGGCAGAAAATAAAATTGCATGATTAGGGACATCTTACAAATTAAATACATTTACCTTTATTAAATATGCACTAATTTATAGCATTAGCTGTTTTTCTCCTTTCTAGTGAAAACTACAGTAAGCAATTGGACTAGTCCACAAACCTGCACTTAGATACCAAAAATCAGTGAACTCATTGGCTTCAAAATGCCGAATTCCAAGTAGTTTCTTTCCACACGTTTCTTTCACTTTCTCACCAAGCAGATGGCAGCATCGTGGCGAGCTATGGAGACATGCAGGCCAATTTATTCTGCCATGCACTGAAAACTGTGCGAGAATTTGTAGGCAAAATAAAGGCAAGAGAAAGAAACTCACAGTTTTGAGAGCCATATTATATACCAGCACTGTGTTAGTGTTTTCATATATATTATTTCATTTAAGAAACCCATGAATTAGCAAGAGAGAAATGTTAACACATAGGAATACAGTATGTCTTATAAGTACAACATTTTTCTTCTGAAGATAATGCCATAATTGGATTAGCTCTTTGAGCTTCATGCAGTGTAGTATTTTGATCAAAAAGAAATGATAGAGCATTCCAGATACAGAACATGATACTGAAGAAGATATGGAGGTGAGAATGAGAGTTATGATTATTGGATGGCTGACTTGAAGGAGGATGAAGAGTTCCAACTCATATTGTAACCTCATTAGATAAGCTATTCCATCTCTTTCTGTAGTTAATGACTCTCCAAGGGATTCTTAAGTCAGCTGTGATGCCAGCAGGAGCCAGTTTCACATATTGTAGGTGCTAGACAAGGTCAAGGATTTCTGCTTCTATAACAGCTGAAGGGATTGGGGATGGGTAGGATTTATGTGGGGGAGTAGACGACTGGGCTGTTTTTATTCTGGGAAAATTGGTTCTGCCCAAGCAGTTAATATTTAAACTTATAATTGTGTATAACTCTGTGATCAAGTATAAATGCTGCTTAAGACTAAATCTTCATTTGGCGAGACCTTATTACAAGAAGGTTCATAGTTGGATTAATCACTTTGCTAATCTTAAAATGGAATACCCTGAAAAATGTGTCAGAGAATCAATCATGGCCCATAATTCACATGTAAAGGACGAAAAGCAGCACAAAACTTGGTCTTACATAAATGTGTCTCCCAAATTTTAGCACCTTTCTGTTCTGAACTTTGTTTCCAAGCTAACCTCTCTTTTGATTCATGATGCACATTCCTAGGGCACACTTCCACCTATCGTGAAGGAGCATGTGAAATTATTTTCACATTAGCTTATTTGAAACATAATTAAAATAGTAAATCTTTAAAATTCCTCTGATAAATTCCAAAGACAGAAGGTTATGGGGTTTCTGCAACGTTGTTTTGTATCTACCCAGGCAAACACAACATACACAGTAGAGAGTAAAGCCCTCAAGAGCATCTGCCTTTAAGCTTCCTTTCATCCTAGCAGAGAGAAGAGAGGAAATCCAAAGTGTCCAGCATGTTATTATTTGTTTGGCAAAGAGAAGCTAGGGAGGAATGACCCTAGTAAACACAGCAGGTAGCTTTACTAAATGTGCCGTATGAAATTACTACATTCCATCTTAAGGCTGTGGTTCAGTTTTCTCTTGTCACGGCTAATTGTTATTTTCCATCCAACTTCTAAGTGTTTTCAATATTTGTTTTTATAGCTACATCACTTATACATTTAGAAGCCATACATATAGGATATATATCCAGAGAATCTTGAAATGAACTCCTTAATGTAGTAATATAGAAACTCAATAATCAACAGGAAGTTCTTGAAAATATATCATTCTTCTCTAATCTAATCAGACATAATAAAAATTTGTGCCTTAGGTTTACTTAGTCATGTTTAGCAACTGGTATAGAAAGTAATTACTTTATCCAGTTGATATTTTACATGTAAATGATTAATTACATATCAAATAAGCAACTAGAGACCTGATCAGTAGTAATTTAGAAGACCAGATATTGCCTAAAAAGTGTAGATGTTTGCAATGAAGTTGTATTTTATACAACCTAGAAATTCTGTAAATGTAGTGTACAATCAAATATAAACTATATCAAATGAAAGCTTTCAAGATCTCTAAAAATAGCTCCAGAGGAAGAAACCTTAAATATTTTCAGGTTGATTCTGTAAGAGTAATCCTTACTCTTACTCTGTTTTTAGCTGCTTCATATGTTCAGTTCAGCAAATGAAAAACTTTTAAGGATTTAGTTTTTAACATTAAATTATTTAGGAAGTTGGAAAGGGAATATCATGCTCTCATTCTTAAACATAGATAATCTGCTACATATTCACTGTTAAATAGGGAAAAAAAACTTAGAAATCAGTTCCTGCCTGCGTTACCAGCTGTGGTTTGAGAGAGGCTCATCTAATTATCTGTTGGCTCCATTCTATTATGATCATAACTATGGCAGGTTAGAACCTCCTAATGATAGCATAAATGAATTACATGCTTCCTTTTAAATCGTGTGTTCTTATCGTACCCTCTAACCATTTTCAAAAAAGTTAGGAGCTTAGCTCAGCCATTTATCTTTGACCCTGACGAACTTTAAGTTCTATAACAGGACCAATGAAATTTACTTTTTCATAAACCATTAAAGGTCTATTTTAGTGTACCCATTCCAGGAGGCCTTCTCCTGCAATAGGGCTCTCATAAAACAGATGGTTTCTCTAAGGAGAGGATCAAAACTGAGAGTGAATTAATAGCACTTTAATCATGAGTAAAAGGACACATTGTGAAAAGCTTAAACAGCTTCCCAGGCCATGGAATCAGTAAGGCAAAAGCATGGAACACCACAGGTAAAAAGTTGAACAAGGAAAGGTCGGCGGATAGTGAAGGTGTTTATTTTAGAGTTCAGAGATTGGCATGTGTGTTCTTCAGAATAAAGTCCATTAACCTGGTTTTCAGGCTGTGGTTCTAAGAGTTGGTCATGGTTGTATGTCATGTACATGAGGTGTACTTGCCACTCCCTTGGTTAAACTAAGGTCTCCGTCAATGCTCAGTAGATGCTCTCAATAATGATGGTGAAGCAGGTTCAGAGCTTTGGGGGGCTGGAGTGGATCTGGGAAAGTGCCTTTGCCCCTTTGCAGTTGGATGTCCTTATGCTATTTTGTTAAGTGCTCATCCAAGTCTAAAGTTCTTTGTCTCTGAAATTGGAATCACAATAATTGTTATTAGGTTGATTACTATGCCAGTTAAATAATAGTTGATTATTATCAGATGATGCAAATCATGGTAATGGATAGATTATATAGGATTATTTCTTTATAAAACACTTCTTCAATAATAAGCAGTTTAACCAAAATGAAGCTTCTCAAAATTTATTTTCTGATGTAATTTCTGTAATTTATTTTAATATATTGTATTTTTTTAAAGATTTTATTTATTCATTTGACACAGAGAGAGAGATTACAAGTAGGCAGAGAGGCAGGCAGAGAGAGAGGAGAGAGGAGGAAGCAGGCTCCCTGCTGAGCAGAGAGCCCGATGTGGGCCTCCATCCCAGGACCCCGGGATCATGACCTGAGCCGAAGGCAGCGGCTTTAACCCACGGAGCCACCCAGGCGCCCAATATATTGTATTTTTAAAAACAAATTAATTTAGGTACTTTCCTGAATAAAAAGCAGTATTTCCTATGGAATTTGGTTGTGTAGCCATGAAGTGAAAGATGTGAACACATTAAGATTGTTTCAATATGACTTTCAAAACATTCTGAATAGCCTGTACCATGCATGTTGAGGCCACCATTGCTAAATTGAACTAAGATCTTATAGAAACCAGACAATGGAATAAATGGATAAAGAGAGGGGTAAGGCAGTTAATGGAATAGACAAATGGGGAAAAAAGTATAAACTTTAACACAGAAGTAGAAGGATTGAAAAGAGAGGAAAGAGATGTTAGGAGTAAGAATATAAAGTAAGAATGTTTTACTATATGAGGATCTCTTACAACATTTATTTATTGTTTTCAGCTATAAAATAAATGTTTGTTATAAAATAGGAAATCCAGATATGTACAATTTGCAAACAAGGAAGATAATCAACAGCTGTTAAGATCTTCTTAAATTTTTATTAATGACATATATTTGATTCTACATGTTAATTTTTCTCAATATCATATAGTATCATTTTCTCAGGAATGAAGTATTTCTTGAAAATGTTACTTACATCACTTTAATTGGCTTTATAATATTAACACATATATTTACATTGTTTTCCATTCTCCACCATTACTGATAATCCCTTCCTATTTCTCTAAAGAAAGACTTTTTAAAATCTATTTGGGATACATTTGCAGAAATAGAATTTCCCAAAGACTTGGTGCTTATTATTAAGTAAATAACAATTGGTGCTTTGTAAAGGGGTTATTGCAATTTACATTGTATCTAACAGTATAGGAGAGAACTTGCTGTGAGTTTTGTTTTGTTTTAAACTTTTATGAGACTATAAAGTGAAACACTATGTACAAAAAAAAATTGATGTCCTCTATTTGGGGGATTTTCCATTGCTGATTTTCACTCAATTTTCAATGTCTTCCTACAATGAAACTGAAAAAGTATGTGGGGGTTGGGGGTTACAATTTTCTTCACTGAGGCCATAACCAAAACTTATATGAACTTGACTTATGTCATAGGCCAAGTAATTTATTCCAAAACTCATCACCGTGAGAATATAAATGAATTATAATTCATCTTTATTGAAAACTGTTCAAAAACATACCCCCCTTTTAGTGTTTTTAAATGCCCTTGTTAGATGCCTGATAATACGGTAAATCAGCCAAGGAATTAAGCACTGTGAACCAAATATAAAGTGACTGAAGTGATTAAAATCTACCTCTTAAGAATTTATTCTCCACACTCTGATCTCACTTTCCTGGTTTGTCTTTTATAAAGCAAAAACTGGAAAATGTTATTTTCTGATGTTAGTGAGGTTAACAGAACATTTATCTACATTGTTCATTTAATTGTGTGACAACACACGTCCACTAATAAGAGAAGCTAAGTTAATGCTTTTAATTGCTAATCTCCACATGAACATTTATTTTGTTCTTTACTTAAATTGAATGGAAGAATAAAATATCTTATGATAAAACATTTTAATAGTATTATATTTATGTAGTTATGTATTCATTTTTTCATATATTTAAGTTTTAATTTTATAAATTATATGATTATAATTTAATGAAATTAAGTTTATTGAAATTAATTTAATGAGATTTGAAAAATAGTTTTCATTTGAATGGCATATATAATAGAGATATCTTTGATTAGCCATATTGCGTTCCCGGGATTTTTTTGCATTATTTCAATTAAAGTGACATTTGGGGGGGAAATCCGAGTGGGAGAGGAACCATGAGAGACTGTGGACTCCAGGAAAAAACTGAGGGTTTCAGGAAGGAGGGGGGTAAGGGGATGGGTGAGCCTGGTGGTGGGTATTAAGGAGGACTGTGTGGAGCGCTGGGTGTTATACCCATACAATGAATCATGGAACGCTACATCAGAAACTAATGATGTACTGTATGGTGACTAACATAACATAATAATAAAATTAATTAATTAAAAAATAAAGTCATATTTTCTTTGTGAGCCCTTATTTTTTATTTTTTTAAAGATTTTATTTATTTGAGAGAGACAATGAGAGAGAGCGAGAGAGCATGAGAGGGGGGAGAGTGAGAGGGAGAAGCAGACTCCCTGCGAGGAGGGAGCCGGATGGAGGCGGGACTGGATCCTGGGACTCCAGGATCGTTACCTGAGCCAAAGGCTGTCGCTTAGCCAACTGATGAGCCACCCAGGTGCCCCAAGCCATCATTTTTTTAATCAAGATCAGCTTTTCGGGCACCTGGGTGGCTCAGTGGGTTAAAGCCTCTGCCTTCAGCTCAGGTCATGATCTCAGGGTCCTGGGATCGAGGTCCGCATCGGGCTCCCTGCTCAGCAGGGAGCCTGCTACCTCCTGTTTCTCTGCCTGCCTCTCTGCCTACTTGTGATCTCTCTCTGTGTGTCAAATAAATAAATAAAATCTTAAAAAAAAAAGATCAGCTTTTCAGTTAAAGTATTATTTTACTGAATGTTGGGGAAAAAAATGTATGTCTTGAAAGAATTTAGAAATTTGGTAACTACAATGACTTCTTACTTTCAGCATTTCCTATAGTAAAGTATTTAATATAGAACATTTTTAAAGTAGCTATCATATCATGAAGAATTTCAAAACTTAAGATAACTATATATAACCTTTCAGGGAAAGAGATCCTGAAATTGATTTATTAAAAATATTGGAATTGTTCATAAAAATTATATGCAATCTACATGCAGAGATTCAACTATGAATTTTTAACTGTTATGAGAATTAGCAGTGCATTGATTCTACTAATTATAATAGAAATAATAGAATCTTCTTGCCTTTTGTGTATTAATCTGTTTCATGGCAGCCAGAGGCAGGAGTGGAAGGGCCTGTGTGTTCAGCTCAGTGAACCACAGAGAAAACGTTCTAGTATTCTGAGCAAGAGGGAGAGGTGATGGCTAGAGCCCGAGACAGAGTTTGAGTTATCATATAGCATATCACTCAATAGTGATTAAACCTCAAAAGATTAAAAACAGTCAGCATTTCATGAGATAACAAAGAATATGCTTTCTGTTTGGACAGTGTCAGGTTTCTGTGATTGATACTGGTCCTCTGCTACTGTTCGCTTATTCTGTCCATCCACGTCTCTCCCACCTGCCCTTCACCAGGAACACTGCGAATGGAAGAATTTGGGATAGTGTTCTCCCTTTATTCTGATAGTGATGACATCTGAACAAAAATGCCCACATTCATATTCACTGTAAAGAAATACTGATATTTGAGAACTGGGTAGGGATTGTTTACTACTTTCACTAGTTTCACGTAACCATACAAGTTACTTTTGTTATTAGTAAATCTTCCTGGTTTCATCCAGGCTCAAAGCATGGAGGAGTGTTTTCCCCAGAATGAAAAGGACAGGATATGATCACACAGTTGTCAGGGGGTAAAGAACACAGTCATAAGGATTGGTCTATATTAATATGTATCATAAGTGCATACGTATTTTAACATAATTGTTCTTATTTTTCCTCCGTCTGCTAAGAGCTTGATCTCAATGCCATGAAATTCAATTTGCATTAGCGTAAGGGGAATATAAATAAACGTGACTTGAAAATTGTATACTCGGGCGCCTGGGTGGCTCAGTAGGTTAAAGCCTCTGCCTTCGGCTCAGGTCATGATCTCAGCGTCCTGGGATCGAGGCCCGCATCAGGCTCCCTGCTCAGCGGGGAGCCTGCTTCCTCCTCTGTCTCTGCCTGCCTCTCTGCCTACTTGTAATCTCTCTCTCGCTCTGTGTCAAATAAATAAATAAAATCTTTAAAAAAAAAAGAAAATTGTATACTCTTCAGTATCAAATTTCAAATAAAAATAATTATATATATATATGTATTTTATTGAATAAGTATTGAATTGAATATATAGCTTTGATTGAATAGATTCAGCGCCCTGAAGTTTTCTATGCTAGAAGGGAAAAGGCAGTGAGGATAAATAATCTTCTTTTCCATAATACGTATTGCTGAGGTCTTGTGGGTGTAATTTAATTCAGAGAAAGCTGAAGATTATAGCAAAAAAGTTTATTCGAAATGTGTTATCAGAGTCAAAGCAACTCAGTTCATTAGCTGAATAGATTTAAAGGTTTGTTATCTTTGATTTATTTCTGCTATATCATACACACAATATCTTCTCAACTAGAATTTTATGTTTGTCATCATGGTGAATTTTTTTATACCACATATTGTCACACTCGTTGGTTTTCTAACACAGAAAACACAGAGAACCTAATATTTAGTTGATAAAATGATGGCAACATTAAGCATTTCCTTTGTAAATAGATGCAATTTAGATAGGCTTGATAATTTATAGTCTGGTTCATTTTATTTGCAGTTATGTTTTCAAATATAATACTATTCATAATTATGCTTCTTTTATACAGTAGTACCCTGTTAAGATTAAATTGAGATAGGAATAATTCTAAGTGTGCCTATCCATTATATTATTTTCTGCTAAAATAAATAATTTCTGCTAAAACAACTAACTTACATGGGCTTATGTTCATGGAAAGATTGCTCTCTCAAAAAAGAGTTGATTTCTCTCATCTGACAAATCAAAACCTATTGTTTCCACTGCAGGTTATGAATTTTATTCAAATTTTAACCTAGTTGGAAATAAACCGAGGACTGGTGGTCTTGTGCCTTAGAAAATTTAGTTAGGTTATCTAACTCTAAAGAGTCTATATTATTAATATATTTTATAAATATATACATTAATTTGAGTTGTACATGGAATTTAGCTTAGAAATTAGGGAAAGAAAAAGCAGCCTACTCACAGTGGGTTATATTAAACATTGGAACTAATTTCACATTAAAAAACAAACAAACAAACCTATGTTTAGTTCAGTATAACAGACTATGTGAAATACTACCTAGTTTTTGGTCTTTATTTTCCTCTAATTCTTCAGATTTTCGAATTTTTAAGTTGATAGTACTGTGTCACAGACACATTTAAGGGGTTGGCTATATCAACAGAAATTACTATTTAATTAAATCCATTTGAGTAGTTGAGAAATAAATTCCTACAACTTTTTGGTACTTCTTAGGAACCTGATACTTGAAAAACTCCCTGAGGGCATTCTTTATATTTTCATTCCCACAGAAGCTAACATTATGGTTCCCTTATCCCATTAAATGAGATAAAGTGGAAAGTTCTCAATATGATCTCTGGCACATCAGCCAAATAAGTCAGTCATCCAACTGGGGTTCCTGGGAGGCTTTATAAGAGAAGAGAAGGAATTGTAGGTTGCTTCCCCAATTCTCCAGTAAAATCATATTTTTTAAAAGTTCTTTTAAAGTTAGAGATATATTTGGATTTATTTAGTTCAAATAAGTATGAGTCTAGCATAAATAGAGATTTTCACACTAGTTTTTCTTTAATGTATAAATACTAGCAGTATTTTCACTTCCTAGACTAAAATAGATTTTATTCTGATATTTTATTGTGGCACCCATACAGATTGATTTATTTTAAAGCAAAAAAGTTTTGGGTATTAACTGAATATCTGTAAATGAGGGATTGTATTAAATACCATTATATCTGTGTGAGCGTTCAGAGTACATGGCAGCAAAAAAAAATTTTTAATCTTTCTACAAATTTGCAAAGATGTCACTAATAGAAGTATTAACAACAGAAAAAAAAATTTACTCAGTTCCTAGTTTCTATTCCCATAGGTAATACAATAAATTAAAGACTGTGATTTTCATTTGCGTGGCAGTTTCCAGTCTACATTATTTTTCATGGTAACCTTAATATGTCTAATAAATATAAATTAGCATTAATACTTATAAAGAATTAGCAGGAAAGCCACTTTTGGAATCAGTAGTTATTGGTCACGTAATTATATGTAATTAATGAATTGTGTTTTTTTGTTACCAGACAAGCATTTCTCTCTTACATGGTCATTTTAGCTTGGAATTGCCCATGTGGCTTTCAAAGGATATAGCAAAATTGTAGGAGGAAAGATTACTTAAAAAAGTGATTTGTAACCAGCAAAGGGCATTTGGGGATTATTAGGAGATTATAATTCACTACATTCTGTAAAGCAGAACTACTTCAGCCTTTCAGATAATTCCTTGGAATTTTTCTTGCATAATTTCTCTTTTCACTATCATCAGCTTTTACATTTCTTTCTCCCTGCTTAATCATATTCCCCCCTTATTTAAGGTTCAGCTTATCCTTTTCTTCTGTGAACTCCCTGTGGTTCATTAATTCCGTATATATGTATTTTGTATCAGAAGGTAATAGAGAAGCCATTGAATTTTTTTAAAAGATTTTATTTATTTATTTCACAGAGGGAGAGAGATCACAAGGAGGCAGAGAGGCAGGCAGAGAGAAAGGGGGAAGCAGGCTCCCCGCTGAGTAGAGAGCCTGATGCCAGCCTCGATCCCAGGACCCTGAGATCATGACCTGAGCCGAAAGCAGAGGCTTTAACCCACTGAGCCACCCAGGCGCCCGAGAAGCCATTGAATTGTTGTGTGTGTGTGTGTGTGGGGGGGGGAACAGACAAAAATTGAAGCCCTCATTGGAGCTGCAACTTTTTCTTTTAAATTAATTTTAAAATAAAATTTTAAAATTTATTTTTTAAACAAATATTAGAGAGATGGCAGAGATAACCAACAAAATAAATTAATAAACTCTGTGGTTTTTAGAAAGCAAAAAAAAAATAGGGAGTAGGAATGGAGTGGTAAGGCAGGGGCTAACAATTTTAACAGTAAGAGGGTGACATTAATAACAGGGAGGAAGGAAGGGAGTGACTGACCATGTGCATGTCTAAGGGAAGAGTGTTCTAGGTAGATGGAACACCATATGTGAAGCCATTAGGCTGGACTGCCTGGTAAGCTATGGTAATGTGGCAAGACTATCACTAAAACACAAGGCGGAGATAGTAGTAGGCAGTGAAGTCAGGTAACCACTCTAAGGTCTTGGGCTTTTTAACTGAGGTGCCTGGGAGGTCTTTAGAGAGTGTCAGCAGAAGAGTGATGTAATCTGACACAGGGTTGTAAAGACTCCTCCTGTAAATCCATGCCATTCTTTAAAACGTGTGTCTTATTTTCTACACTTACAACTTACTTTCTTAACCTGATTATATCCTCCTTTAAGTCAAGGACATAAGGTATAATCAATCATTTTATATGTCCTAGAGCATGGAGAATAAAGTAGGTGGTGTAGTGGCATTCAGTAAATAACCATTGATTTGGTTTGGGAAACTGGAGCAGAACAGATAAAGCAAACATTGCTACCAGCATTAGCAACCCCAGACATCTTTTCTACACAGATTTATTAGTTTACCTTGTAAATACAAGCAGTCCAATAGACACTGCTTTTCTGTCTTCAATCTAGAACCAAGAATAGATCACAAGCCCTCAGGGTGTCTTTTTATTGCCCTTCAAAACACATAATGTGAGTAAGTACCCGAAATTTAGAACTTAAGCATTAAAGGTCCCTCTGTCCTAGAATGTCTGTTAGTCCTTTATACTTTTTTTTCAGCAGATCCTGTGATTTAACCAGAAAATATTCCAATGTTCTCTTCGTTTGAGAGCAGTGACGGCTGTCTTTAACAACAGATGCAAAATCATCTTTCTCCTATTCATTTCTCAGACATTTATGTCTTGCAGCATGTGAGAAGCATATTAAGTGGCAGTTAGGTAACAGTAGAAAGGTTTCCACAGATAACGCTTGACAATTCAATCAAAGGAAATCAGGAGGAACAATTCATGGAAAAAGGTGACTGAGAAAAAATCGGTGAGGTTCCTGTGGACATTCGTAGGATAAAAAGAGTAGCCCTTTGCCTTGTTTCTTCTACTTCAAGGGGGGTGGGAGGGTAGGGATAGGGTGGATGGGTTATGGACATTGGGGAGGGTTTGTGCTTTGGTGAATGCTGTGAAAGATGTAAGCCTGATGATTCACAGACCTGTACCCCTTGGGCAAATAATAAAAATAAAATCAAAAAATAAATAAATAAATAAATAAAAATACAACGTCACCTCCCATTTTTACAGGATCCTAAATCACCTACCTACTGATAAAATTACAAAATTAAAAATCTCCAGTAAAAGCCTATTTAATTTAATTTAAAAATGTAGAGTAGATAACAATGCCGATCATGTGCATGCTTTTGTCTCCATTTATTTCCATTTTATGTCTCAAAAAGGAATATATGGTAAGATTGTACTACTTAAGGTTATCTGTATAATCGATCTAAAATTGCATCTATCAACAATATTTCCCATCTCTTTCCTCTGCCTTGTTTTTCCTTGTTAGTACTTCACACTATCAACTTAGTACTTATTCTACTTATTCATGTTACTTCCCTGAATATTGCCTACCTTCTCCAGTTAGGATGTAAACTTCTTAGAATCAGATACGTATTTTTAAATCTATTTTATACATTGTTCATCTCAGAACTTAAAAGAGTGCTTAGGAAATGTTAGGCACTAAATAAATATTTGTTAATTGAATGAATTAAATAAGATATATCTCAAATTTTGTATGTACAGATATTTCCAGTTTGTTGTCTTAATTTTATATATGCTACCCCAAGACACAGAGAAGTTTAAATTCTTCTGTCTATCATTTGCTTAATGGTTTGTGAGCATAGTATGCTTTGTAAAGCCTTATCCATAACAATGTTATAAAAATACTTATATTCTTTTATTCAATGGCTTAGGTCTTATGTTAAAAATTTAAGTTATCAAGAAAATATTTTATATACAACATGAAGGTGTTTCTATTTCCACTAATCTTTTCAGTTGTTTTGATATTATTTACTATAAAATACATCCTTCTCACAGTATTTTTCAATGCTTAAATTGTCTACCGAGGCCATGTAGAGACTGGAACCTATTTCTGAACTTTCTAATCTTAATTCTTCATTGTTTATTTTTTGCCTAATATGACATTTTAAACTTAATATAGATTTAGATTTTTATATTTTAATTATAATTATCATTCTTAATTTAATTGATTCTTCTCAAGTATTTACTTGCCCAGCTAAATTATAGTATCTTTTTGTTGAGTTAAAAACATCCCCTTGAAGTTCTCAATGAGTTATCATTTTTTGTTAATTTATGTAATAATTTGAATAAAGTAGGTATCTGTCCAATATTGAGTCTTCCTATCTAAGAAAACAATCTATACTTTTTTAAATTACATATGTCTTTCTGTAGCTGAATAAATAATTATTATTTTCTTTATGTAAGTCCTCTTAATTTCTTAGGTTTATTCCTAGGTGATTAGTCTTAAAGAGTTTTTACATCTGAAAGAAAATAAAATAGCTGTTGACTTTAAGAGCTGTAAGACTAAGTCTATATAGTAAGAAAATCAACTTTTCAATTCATAAAATTTACAATTATGTGCTGTATTTTGAAGATCATAAAATTGTTCACTATAAATGATTGATCATGTATTTTTTCTCAGCCAATTTACTCAACTGAGAATTACTTGAAAGTACTTCACACCATGCTCAGCAGCCTCTAACAAAAGACACCCAAAAGTGGGAATTTTTTTTGTTTGTTTCTGTTCTTTGTACTTCTAATACATGGATCAGAAAAGGGTTGGAGTACTTGGTGTACATAAACAATGAATCGTGGGTCACTGAAAAAAATAAAATAAATTTAAAAAAAAGAAAAAGAAAAGGGTTGTCTTGTGGCTGTCCAGTTAGGGGCAATTTGAAATACTGGAAAACCCACTGACCATAATACAAATAAAACTGAATTCTAATCCAATCTCCTACTAAGTTAAACACTTAGCTTTGACAAGTCACTTTGTTTTTTGAAGTCTCAGTGTCCTAGCTATAAAATTCAAGATACTGAATCGGAGAGATATTTTAGTTTATTCACTCCATTCTCACTGTGTTCCTAATAACTGTTTTCCTTGTTGAATATATGACAGTGAATAAGGCAAAGTCCCTGTCCTCATGGAAATCAAATTCTAGTGCACTAAGAACTATTCTGGTTCTAACATTCTCTGTGCCTATTACAAATTGTAATGAAGTGTGGGGGAGAACTTAACCCTTAAGTTATAATCAAGAAAGTTATTAAAGTCACTGGAATTCATATGCAGTAAATTGGTGACTAATACCCAAACCAAAAACTAAAATAATAGTATCATGTAACATTCTAGGCTTTGTAACCTGAGTACTTTTACTTAAATTCAGTTTGGCCAGTTTCTGCATCTGTCTGTGGACATGCTTCTTTACTTTGCCTTTCTGAACTTCAAAATGCGCATGCGTACAAAGACTCTAATAAAAGCTACCTTACTGGTTTATTTTGTGGAGTGAAAGAGATAATATATGTGATGATTCTAATAAAAAACTGTACCATAAAAAAACTGTGCTTGGGCGCCTGGGTGGCTCAGTGGGTTAAAGCCTCTGCTTTCGGCTCAGGTCGTGATCCCAGCGTCCTGGGATCGAGGCCCGCATCGGGCTCCCTGCTCAGCAAGGAGCCTGCTTCCTCCTCTCTCTGCCTGCCTCTCTGCCTACTTGTAATCTCTCTCTGTGTGTCGAATAAATAAATCTTAAAAAAAAAAAAACTGTGCTCAATAAATGTTAACTTTTAGCCCTGTTCAATGTCCCCTATGATAGAGTCCTAAAATTGGAACTTTTCTTCACCTGTGAGTCACATTAAGTTGAGGTCAACATACCGATCACAGTAGGTCAAGGAAAGCCTAATAAGACACAGCAGCAGCCTCTCTCCATTTAACAGGATACTGATCTACCAGAGACCTCCTGGAAAAGCCATTTGTGAAATGCCACATATCTAAAGGTATAGCTTGTTTAGTTGAAGGCTAATTTTGTTCCCTTCCAAACTAAGGATAATTCCAACTCTAATCAATGGGGAATTACATATGAAATATAATGGAAGTCGTGGTGACCTAGGGTGTTTTGGGCAGAGACATATGCTGAAGTAGAAACTTTATTGGCTTAAAAAGCATTTAGCTCAAGCCTTTGTAGTATGTTTTGGTGCAAGCTTGCAGAGACAGTATATAGGAGCCTCAATTACTGAGTTCCTGTTTTTAGTAAATAGCTGCCCTGTAGGTCACTAAGTGCTATTGCTGACAAGGTTGTATATGAGAAAGCTTTTATTTTAATAACCAGTGGCAACTTGCACTTATAAAGAACCTTGCATTTCTCAAAATCCTTCTTTGGTTCAGAATGGCTACACGGAATTGCAGCCAGCTCTGGAATAGTGATCCTAAACCAATTATTAACACAGGACTAAATGGGAGACAAAGAAAAGGAGATTCTGGATAGAGACAGAGCACCAAACCTTATTCTTATGAAATGTGGTTTGGGGTCTTTATACTCACATTGAACAAAGAGAACTTTGGTTAAAAAATGTTTTTCTTAAGATTCATATGCAATAACCTGCAAATAATTAAGCTCACTTACCTCAAAAAAAAAAAAAGTTAGGCTTACTCCATGCAGACTCTATATAGTACTTGTCAGCTCTTAGTGTTATAGGTTTAATGACCTTGGGAAAGTTATATAAATCTTTTTAATCTGTTTCCTATCAGTAAAATTGTGAAAACGTCTTCTCCAAGGACTGCTTTGATGATTAAATTAGGTACTTATATAGGGCATCTTCCTCAGTGCACAGCATACGGTGTTGGAAAATGAATGGTGTCCAAAGAGAAAATATAATTTTAGAAATGAAATTGGCAGTTGTAAAAATAAACAGACAAAAATCTATAAGGGACAATGTTATGTGCATGATTTTATATAGAAAACTACAAAGCATTCTCAAATGACATAATAAAAACCTCAAAATATAGAAAGGTAGACAATATTTATTGCTTGGAATTCTTCGTACCATAAATACATCAAACCTTCTTTTTTTTTAAGATTTTATTTATTTATTTGACAGAGAGAGAGATTACAAGTAGACAGAGAGGCAGGCAGAGAGACAGGGAGAGGAGGAAGCAGGCTCCCTGATGAACAGAGAGCCCGAAGCGGGCCTCGATCCCAGGACGCTGAGATCATGACCTGAGCCGAAAGCAGAGGCTTTAACCCACTGAGCCACCCAGGTGCCCTACATCAAACCTTCTTAAATGGATTTATATATTCAATGTGGTTGAAATCGGATTTCTAATACAGTGTGTGCATGTGTGTAAAATTCCATTCCTAAACTAAATGAAAAGGGAAAATGGCTAGGAATAGTTAAAACAATTTTGGGGGAAAAAATGGTAGGAAGACATAAAGGCATGTAATTAAGAAAATATGCTAATAGCAAAAAACAAGTAAGTACCCTCATAAAAAAGATAGATATCTTAAACATATATGGAAATATCATTTATGACAAAGGTGACATAATTAATAGTACTACAGTACTATTAATTGTACTGTGCATAATGAATAACTATTAATTCCATAGAAAGAAGACAGTTGTGAAGAGAAAAATTGTAACTTAAACAATTTTGAAGAAAATATAGAAGGTTATCTTTATGGCCTTTGAAAAGAAATTTCCTAGAACAGTCCATAAAGAAAGATTGATTAAATTGACCGTGAGAGTGAAAACAAGCTGCATGATGGGCAGTGGCTGTTATATATATCTGACAAAGGAATAGGATCCAGTAGCTTATATTTAAAAAAAAAAATACAAAGAAAATGAAAACTCAATATATGAAATTGAAGAAACAGGAATGGGTAATAAATCAATAAATAGGGATATGCAAAAATGAATGCAGTGAAAAACCACCTAACATATAAGAGAGTAAAACATTAATTAAAAACATAACAGAATATCCAGTGTTGTCTTGAATGCATAAAAATGGAAAATTTTTTAAATTCCTGATCAAACTAAGAATTTATAAAACTGCTTAATGTGGCACTGTTAAACTGAAAAGAATATTATTAATGAAACTGTAGTACACACACAGTCACAACGATTCACTCTAGTTTTTGCAACGAATTCTTTACAAATAAAAGTGGAGATTAACTTAAATATCTATTAAGACAATGGCTGCTGGATAACAATTTTCTATGTTTAGAATATGCAGGAATTTTTAAAAAATTTCTTAACCTAATTTTGTCCAAAATTCCCTCCCTTCATCCCTCCTCCTTTCTTTCTTCCTCTTTTTCTCTCCCTCTCTCTCAATTTCAAAAGTAATCACACTTCATAAGATTTGGAGGATTTTTTTCAGAAAAAAAAAATTAATCCAAAGCTGTTAAATCTGAAACTTTGAAAAGATGACTATCAAACAAGCCAATCTATTTTGATACAGAAGTGTCACATATTCCAGGTGAATTCAGTAAAATGTGAAAAGAAACAAAGGTATTAATTGTATCTACTTTCTGAAGACTTCCCAAACTTTGACTTACTGTTGTTGTCCCTTGTGAACCTTTGCCTATGAAAGGATGCATTGCAAAGTTGGGTTTAAACTAAGCATGAAGAAATAGTAATTAAGAGAGGTATTGAAGTTTTGAGAGCTGGTAAACTGCAGTTAATGTAACTATAGTTTCTTATGATGATATATATTACATTCATATGTTTGTTGGTATACAAAGCAACATATAACACTTTTTTTTAACAAATACGACAAGTGTTTAATGTTTAATGAATTTGTAACAACTTAATCTCATTTTTTAAAAACCTATATGTGTTGGCACAGATTCACCTTACTAAGGATCAAACTAGTGACCCATCAAAAAAATGTGCATTTCTCCAACATGTATTCTTCTATTTTACTATATCAGTAGTTATATATAAACCAATTTTTTGATACATCAGAATGGAGTTTATTTTCTTAACAATTCTTGTCACTGAACTTAAAGTTAGACTACCTTGACACATTTTCTCTGATCCACGGCCTATTGCAGGGGTAAGGAAAACCCTTATTACATGAAAAAAAATTTAGTTTCATATATTCTATTCAGAGTCCAGGGTTAAAACTTGGCTATATTGTCATCTCCACATTCAAAATCATAGTGTATTAAGACTTTTTCCACAGCTAACATCCTTGAGGTTGACATCTTCTTGTGACTGAGTAGATAGCAGCAAGAAATTCAATTACAGCAAGCCGGCTCTGTCATTGCACCTGTCTGCTTGCGCAGGAAATGATTTGTAAATTGGGCTTTATCTTTCCCATCCCATAAATCTCCTGCCCATAATTGACACTTGTCACCACAGATGAGTAGTGGGAGAAAGAAAACAGAAAGTAAATGAGTAGCCCACCTGGGAAAACGATGTCTTGTTGCCTTTGGGAGTCATTTACAAACAGCAGTACCTACGGGCCAGAGTTTTTATCCACAAGCAGGTGGCAAACATTTTGCTATTGAAAAACACAGTGCCGGAACAGAATCGCAACAAACACCAGACAATCGAGTGATAATTAATATATAATATTTTCCGGGGAATATAAACATGTCTTCCAAAGACACAGAAGCTTTTCTTTGCTATTTTTGAAGGCTTCTTATTGCCGCTGCACATTTGTAAGTATCAGGTTGGTGTCTGACCTGTCAAATGCATTCATGAAGCAAGCATTTTGCCTGTCTTGGGAGTTGATATTGTCACTTGTTACACAACTCAACATCAGTTCAAAGTTGTTTAATACCAGTGTCGACAGATTGGTTTAAAAAAGACATAAGAATGACGATGTTTTCTTTCAAATGTCAAAGAAAGGAACAAGGGATTTCATAAAGATGATCTTGGGAGCAAGCACTAACCATAAACACATGACAGATAAACCTTCATATCTAATTCTCCTAAATGACTTATTTAATTTTATATTTCTTTCTGAAGTGTATCTCACATTGTGAGACATGCGTATTTTAAAACAAGAAAAATATTTCAGAATGTATTAGTTATCTCTTGATAGCGAAATATCAAAGTATTCTGAAAAATCTTTAAGTTACACCAAAATTTTGATTGTTTTAAATAAAAAAATATAACCACATGTGCAAATAACTTTAAAAACAGGTCAAATATTTTACAAACTAAATTATGAATAACAAAAATCATCATGTGCATAGCATGTATGGCTTTTCATCAAGTTTTCTAGATATTGTTTTTCAGTAATTTAATACTTAAGTATGTCTATTTTATCAATATTTTTAATAATCTCCAACTTACTAGGAAAAAACAACTTTCCATTCCTTTGCAGTTTTGCAAGATCCAGAATTATTCCTTTCACCTGTATGACTTACAAATAATTCTAATCAAAAGAGTAACATCTTCATCACTCTCTTTGCTCCCATAGATCAGCAAATTATAAAGAGCTGATATTTGTCCTAAAATGGGAGCAAGTGATTAGGAATGGAGCATTGGCAAGAGCATAGATTGACTTAAATACCTCTACACTACTTACCGCCCTTGTACCTGGGGTTGCATGGGCTGTTTGCCTATCTAGCTAGCATTTACAGAAGTTGTAAGCATTCTGTTATTTTTATACAACAGAACGAAAGTTTGTCTGCGGAAGTTAAGTTCCTTCTCTGTAGGTTATTGTTAGTGTAAAATAAATGATTTATTTATGCCCACTTTAGTATGCGGGGCTTGTAAACACAGCGGGGAATTTCTGGGGTATTGATCTAAAGCAATAGGCATTTATAGCATAATACAGTGGTACTCCAGAACCCTTTATCAGGGTCAGCTTTGTCATTTGGCAACTTAACTGAAGAACAAAGAAAAACCTTTCAGTACAAACAAGAGTCCAGCATTTTTCCCTGTCTTTTCTTAAATCGGTGGTTTTCAATAACAAGTATATCTGGTATTGTTATCTAATGAGTGTGTTCAGGCTAGACACAGATACTTAAAAGGCTCAGGTGATAACAACAGTAGCAGGCAGCATTGAAAATAGAGATGTGAATATTGTCGTATTCACATGACAAATTGATTTAGACCTTCTTTAAATACATACATTACTTGTCCAAATGTGAGGGGGGAAAAAGTTCAGTTAGTTCCACAAACATGTATGAAGTGTCTCCTTTGTGTCTGGTACTGAACAGTGTCGGGGATGGCCCTCCCCCAGGGGAGCTCATATTCTGTAAAGGAGGAAGGCAGATGAACAGGTAGTTACCCTAGATGAAGCATACACCAAGTCACGAGAAGCTGAGCCTTTGGTTGTCTTGAAGTTGTGAGCAGGAGGTTGCAAGCAGGCTAAGGTATAAGGATTTCCATGTAGAGGAAATCATGCAGCCATAACTATGGAGGAATGAAATAGTGTGAGCTGTTCAAAAGAAGAGAGAGATTTTCCTTTTAAAGAAACTTGGAGGCATTTTGCAATCCTGACATAGAAATGTGAGAAGGAAATATTGGGTAATGGTGCTGGAGGAGCAAACAGAGGCCAACCAGGACAGACCTAGGATGCTGTGCTAATATTATGACAGCTACCATCTACTCTATACTTAGTATGTGAAGCACTTCCCATCTTTTCTCAGTTTATACTTTCAGCACTCAGTATTATCTTAAAGCTCAATATTATCTCCATTCGAGAGGTGAGAAAACTGAGGCATGATGAAATGAAATGTGTCCAGAGTCACACAGCTTATGGTACCCAACATTGTGACTCTTAATTGGGATTTATTAAAAGCACTTCAAAGTATCAAAATAACACATCAAAACATGTTTTAAAAGGTTATAATAATGTTATAAAGAAGTGTTAAGGTCGTACTTCCAAATCAGTTACATTAAGAAACCAACATATTAGCAAAGAAAATTCCCTATAATCAGAAAATGTAGTTTATGGTTAATATCCAGCATTTAACATAATGTCATCCTTATGTTAGAATATCATCCTTCTGTTAGAATATATTTGGATGGATGATTTCAAATTTTGTAGAGCATTTACCAAGTCACGTTCAAAATAAAATAAATTATGTAGGACATAATACTTGAGTAAGACAGTCCAGCTCTGCACTTTAGCCAATGCCTAAATATGATATATCCTTGTGGACTTAAGATGTTCAGGGTTCCAAATATATTGCATTTAAAATATTTGTTAAATTTTAAAATGCCAGTTTCCATCAAAACAAATGCAAATAATGTAAATGAACTGAGTAAGAAACATTTCTTGATTTGTGGCTTTGCAAAGTCATTTGACACATGTATTTCTCCTTTAATTTCTTTCCTAATAATACTAACATTTATTGAAAGGTTGCTAATTGCTAAATACTGTGCTAAGTGACTTATATTCATCGTCTTTCTAAATCCTTGCAACACTTTCTATTCCCATTTTGCAGATGAAAAGTGTGTGACTCAGAGCAGTTTAGCAACTTGAACAAGATGGTATAACTAGTGAATGGCAGAGCTGGGATGAAATCTTTTCTGTGTGACATCAAAGCTTGTGAAGTTGGAGGTTGAATCATTAGCAATGCATTTTCTTTCTGTTTACTCTAAGTACCCATTTATACATGTAAAAAATAATCAATCACAGTTGTGGTGGTGGTGGCTAATTTCAAGCATGGGAAATCAAATTTTACCTGGGCTGATAGGAATATATTTTTTCCTCTAACTTTAGCACATAATGGAATTATATTTTTTGCATACGTGTGCACAGAGATGTGTGTGTATGTGCATGCATGTGTGTGTGTGTCCTCACCATCAACTATCTCACAGTCAGGTGTCCTTTTGCACCTTATCAAAAGAATAATGTACAGTTTTCCAAAAGGATGTGGGCAGAAGCTAACTAGCTAACTGATGTAATAGTTCTCATTTCTGCAACACATAACCTGGTAATCTAATCTGGAACCAGAAAATTATTATTTGTCTGTTATATAATGGTAGTATATCAATCTCTTTTGCAACTTCTAGAAAATATTTTATTTGGCTCTGTGTGACTAGATGCTTGATGATAATTCTCTTTTGCATTTGACCTAAAGACAAAAAACAAAAAACTCCTAAGCCATAAAAACACTAATCTTCTGTTCAATTCAAAAGATTTTATTTTATTTTTATTTTTTTAAGTTTTTACTTAAATTCCAGTTAGTTAACATACAGTATAAAATTAGTTTCAGGTGTACAACTGTACAAGTTCAGTATTCAACCCTTCCAAACAGCACCCTGTGCTCATCACAGCAAGTGCCCTCCTTAATACCCATCACCTATTTCACCCATCCCCCTACCCGCCTCCCCTCTGGTACCCAATAAGTTTGTTCTCTGTAGTTAGGAGTCTGTTTCTTAAAGAGAGAGAGGCAGATAAAAAGTTCTTATTTTAAAGTACTGTGGGAGGAAACTTCTATTCAAAGTAAGTTCTTAGTAAGTGCAAACCATACAGAATTGGCTTTCATTTTTCATTGATAGGTAGCACAAAATATGTTGCACAATTGCTTCTGTTTGCCATCCAAGGCAATTTAAAACAAAAATAAGTAATGTGTTCAGAAGTTTGATAGAGTTCTCCAGAGAAGTATACCACTGTACAAATGTTATTAGTGGACAAAATGGAAAATGTACACATTTTAAAAAGGGATTGAACACTTGTGGTCCAGTGAATTGAAAATATTAAGTGAACATCAGCAGGGTACTATTTGCAACACAGGCAATTGTGATATATTTCAGTGTTGTAGTCATTGCCTGCAGTTGTATTTTTTGCTTCATTTTGTTTGATGATGATGATGAATCAGATTTCTATTAACCAGGAAGTAGAATTATCTTTAATGAATCATTCATGTAACTTTCTGCCGAAACTCTAGTCTTAAAATGCCTGGACAGTGGGGATCCTGAGGAGCCTTGCTGTGGCACTGAGTGAGATAAGATTGGTATGTGAACACGTAATAGAGAGTGCTCCAACCCCTTCTCAAGAACAAAAGTAGTTTGTGAATAGTCTACTGATTTAAGGCGAAAGAGATACAAAAGTGAATAAGTAACCTAAAAGTAAAACCGAAAGGAGAGAGAGAGAAGAAGGAAGAGAAGAAGGAGAAGGGGGAGGGGAAGGGGGGCAAGAAATTCTTTCTATTCCAGAGGAAAATTTTAGATCAGAATTTTGTAACAAAAATGAACCGTGGTGACAATAGTTCCTTAAAATTAAACCTGGAAGATTGACCCACAGAATTGAGGAACATCTAATGCTATTCCTAATGTAGTAACTCTTGTTTGAACAGGAAATTGAAGTTTTATCAATTCCATGCCTTTATTAAATATGAAGTTTATTTTTAGAAGATTTCAGCCAATAAAATTTCTGAGAATGTCTTACACAAAAGAGAAATATCTTTAAGAATATATAAATCTTTTATTTCACAATACCTTTCTGTAGTCACCACATGAAGAAATTAGCCACAGTATTATGTTGGTCATAAATTGCTAACTACAAATATGAAGAAATGTTTATATAAATATCATAATGTATATGTATATATATTTTTACATGTTCATATATATAACTTATATTTAAAAGTCATTTTTATGACTTTATGTTCCAAAACTATAAATGCAGGACTATAAGTATTCTATTACATGGAAACTTACTTAGAATAAATATTAAAATAGGTTTTATAAATAAAAATATATATCATTTTTGATAAAAAGTAAGAGAATAGGTATAAACTAAAATCCATTTTAATAACCATTTAAATAAAAATTCAGGGAATTGAAACTAGCATTTTTTCCCTATTACTATTTTTTTAAGATTTAATTTATTTGAGCAAGAGAGAGAGTGGGGGGAGGGGCAGAGGGAGAGGAGGAGAGACTCTCAAGCAGGATCCCACTGAACAGGAAGACCAACTAGGCGCTTGACCTCAGGACCCTGAAATCATGACCTAAGCCCAAATCAAGAGTCAGATGCTTAACTGACTGAGCCACCCAGGTGCCCCTTATTACTAATTTTTTAATTGACATATAGTTGATGCACAATGTTTTGTTAGTTTCATTTTGGTGGGCTTTATTTTATTAACAAGCATATTACATATAACCAATGATTTTATATGTCCTACTTGATCTCCAAAGTCCTGTGCAGGCACTTAGAACAAGATAAAATGAGGGCACCTGGGTGGCTTAGTGGGTTAAAGCCTCTGCCTTCAGCTCAGGTCATGATCTCAGGGTCCTGGGATCGAGGCCTACATCGGGCTTCCTGCTCAGTAGGGAGCCTGCTTCCTCCTCTCTCTCTGCCTGCCTCTCTGCCTACTTGTGATCTTCCTCTCTGTGTCAAATAAATAAATAAAATCTTAAAAAAATAAAAGATAAAATGAAAGAATTTGGTTGCATGTGGAAATTTTTTTTTTTGGAAAATTTTTTAAATAAAGTAAATAAATCCCCAAAATACCATAAGCAAAATTATGCTAGATAATTTTAAAAACTATTAGTTTAAAAACTATTTTAATTAATAGATTGAATTCATTGGTATCAAAATTTGTCCTTTTTTCACCAAAAATTACTAAAGTTACTAAAAATTTTACTGAAAATTACTAAAAATTAATTGCTGACTTTTAAGTTATCCTAATTAACATAGATTGGTATCATAAATTTATTCCTTTTTTTAAATAATTTGAAATTTTGTGATTTTTCCCTTAAAGAATTGCAATACACATTGCAAGCAGTAGTCAAAAAAATGAAGTCTGATCTTAAGATACACATACTACATCACAAAGTTCTATGAGGCATTTTACCACTGTAATTTGAAAGAAGTAAACTGGAAGTTAAAAAAAAATGCTTCCTAGAGGAAAATTTTAGATAATTTAGAGTTATTGTTTCTTCGTTAAACCAGAATTTAATGGATACCTAAAGATTGAGATAAATAGTGGGGATGTACTGGCTAGCAAAACCAAACATGACCTCCCAACCTTATGGATCTTAACAGTCTAATGGGGGAAACAGACATTCATCAAATAATCCTACAAACACATGTCAGTTTCCAGCTCTAAAGTGCTTTAATGGGGGATTTCCTAATTCCAGCAGAGCACATAATAGATTGGTTTGTATCAGAAAGGAAAAGAGAAGTTGGGAAAGATACTCTAAAAGAAACAATCAGAATGATGTTTTAACTCAGTGCAAAAAGGAGTTTGATGCAGCTGAGGAATAAAATCGAGTACCAGATGCAGAGAATGAGGGGAGATTAAACATGGTGAAGATGGAAAGATAGATGGAGAGTAAGTCATGTTAAGAATTTTGATTCTTATTCTAGAAGTCACGAAAAGCCAATTTTTAACAACTTTCATTAGATACAATTTGAAAATTCACATACTTTCAGTGAGGGTATAATTAAATGATTTTTAGCAAATTTAGAGTTGTGTAACCATCACCATAATCCAGTATTAAAACATTTCTGTTACCCAGTAAAAGCCACCAAGCCCATTTATAGTCACTCTCTATTCCTACCCCATAGACCTAGCCAGATACTAATCTGTTTTGTGTCTATATAGTATTATCTTTCTAAACATCTCATGTAATAGAATCATACAACGTGGATCTTATGCATCTGGAATTTTTCATTAGCATAATGTTTTTTGAGGTTCATCCATCTTGTCCCATTTGGCCAGGTCCATTCATTTTTATAGATTAATACCGTTGCCTTGTATGTATTCTATTTATCTGTTCATCAGTTGATGGACTGTTAGGTTGTGTCTTTTTTTTCCCTACATGAAAAATGCTATTGTGGACAATCAGGTTTAAGAATTCATGTAGAGGGCACCTGGGTGGCTCAGTGGGTTAAAGCCTCTGCCTTCAGCTTAGGTCATGATCTCAGGGTCCTGGGATCGAGGCCCACATCGGGCTCCCTGCTCGGCAAGGAGCTTGCTTCCTCCTCTCTCTCTCTCTCTCTCTCTCTCTCTCTGCCTGCCTCTCAGCCTACTTGTGATCTCTCTCCGTCAAAATAAATAAATAAAATCTTAAAAAAAAAAAAAGAATTCATATAGACCTATGTTTTCTCCTGGGTAGACAGCTAAGAGTGGAATTACTGGGCCATAGGGTAACTTTATATTTAACTCTTTAAAAATCACCAATCTGCTTTTCCAAAGTAGCTACTCCATTTTACATTCCCACCAACTATATAAGAGAGCTCGTTTTTCCACATCCTTGTCAATACTTGTTATCATCTGTCTTTTGATTGTTGCCATTCTCATTGGCATTAAGTGATATAATAATGAGGTTTTAATTTGAATTTCCTTAATTACTAATGAAAATGAGCTTCATTTTATGCAAGTTTGAGGAAATCTGACTTTTTTTGAGGAGAAGTGCCTTGCAAAGGACAAATAAAAGAATTGACCACACAGAAAAGCTAAAAGAGTATGTCATGGATGCCAAGGAGAAAAGGAGAGAAAGTTTAACAATATCAATGTTACCAAAAATCCAAGAAAGATGAGGACTGAGAACAGTACTTTAGTGTGGTTAAATGGCCTTATCGACAGCTCTCTGGATTCAGTGAGGTGGACTGAAATCAGACTGGAGAAGATTGGAACATGAATGGAAGTTGAGTAAATGGAGAACGCAACCTAGACATCTTTTTTTTTTTCCCCATATTCATTCTGCAATGGGAAGAAGAGAGACTCCTCAGCAGATAGAAAGGGAACATAGGCTTAAGAAATAATTGTATTTTTGTGGGAGAAAGTTGAGTTGATGTAAAATCTGTTAGGAAAAATCTAATGGAGAGGAAGAGATTGGTTATATAAAAAAGAATGGGTCATTTGTAGCATCATAAATTCATCCATTTGTTTGCATATACTAACTGCCTAAAATATGGATGGTGGAGTATTTCTTGCTAGTACGATGATTCATTGTGAGACCCTCTTTTTCACACAGGAATTTCTCAAGTATAAAACGATTAAGTGAAATAATGTCACTGAAAGGTTTTCTTATAAAAATTTCTGTATTTATATTAGTTAACATAAATATTCACGCTGTCTAGTAAATGTTTTCAGATGACCTGATATAACCTTTTCAGATCTACTGTTGCTCTGTTTATGTTTCCTATAACTTTCTGGTCCTTCTGGGAAAAACCTTACCTGAAATAACTCCATGATGCAGCCAAACAAGGAAAACATTTTTTTCCTACCTTACTCTTAAATGTGACAGATAAGGACTTAGTGGTTCATAAATATCTCGCCAAGTCCTAGCTTACATAACCTTACTTTTTGTTCATGATCCTGTGCCTTCATTTAGGAATCTGAATGACTTCCCTCAGTCCTTAGTGTTCTATATTCAGAAGAGAAATTCATTGAGGAGGTTGTGGGGGGGGTGGGAATCAAGGGAATACTTTCTTTCTCCTCTGCTGTGGGGAAGATGAAGGAGGCAGACACTGCTAGTTTCCTCTTTAATACACACTTCTTTCTTTTTTATTACTATTATTACTCTTATTTAGGGCAACAGGACTCCCAGCTTAAATTTTAAAAATCCATTTCCAGTCTAGCAAATGAGATGAATGAGACATAAACAGAAGATTCCTAGAGCTTGCTGGATAAGTTGGCTTTCCTTATTTAGATCATGAGCATTCCACATTCCTTTTTACTGTGTGCCAGCATCGTGGATGTGAGAGCTGTGGGAGCAGCAACAGCAGCATATTGCATCCATGAGAAAGGCCACAAGTATCTTTAATTCCTGGAGCCACTGAACGAACTATAGCAACTGCCCTTCTGCAGAAAACTTTTTTTTTTTTTTGGCGGGAGGAAAACAAAAACAAAAAAACCTTAAAGCACTGTTTACTTATTTATTTTTCCTCTTTGCAGCCAAACGGACTCCAAGTCAGGGGTACACAAACCTCTTCTGAAAAGTCCTGGATAAATAACAAATATTTTATTACATTTTACAGGCCATATTTTCTCTGTTGCAATTCCTCATCTTTGATATCTTAGCCTAAGACCAGCCAGAGACAATATATAAACAGATTAATGCAGCTATGTTCCAATTATTTATTTATAAAAACAGTTGACTAGCCAGATTTGACTCATGGCCACTGACCCCTGCTCTCACTCATAAAAGGTAGAAGTGAAGATTTTTTTAAATTGCATTTATGTTCTAGTTAGTTACTGACACGGTTATTTCTTGGTGGCTGGACACTATGTAGAAATACAATAAAAACTCCATATGTGGCAAGAAGAGGGGAGAAGCAGAAAGCAAGCAGAAGTTGATCAGTCTCTGTCTCTGGCTAAGAGACATCAGAACTTTAGGAGGATTTGGGAAGATCTGAATTCTTGTATTGAGCACCTTGTTCAGTTGTAATTACAAACACATTTTATTCATTGTATCGGTTTTCCTGTTTAATACTAGTTCCTAGTATTCAAACAGGATTGTTTAACTTCTTTTCTGAACCAGCGTATAATATTTGGGGTCAAATATGAGTCTGTACGCTAACCTGGCAGTCAAAATGCTACATATAATATTGTTTCTATGAGAAATGAAGTCCAAATTACTAACAACTAAACCTCAAATTAACTTTTGGAACCAAACATTCATGAAACGGTATCTCTCTCTGCATAGAACTATTCATTATAAGCTAGATTTTCCAGTGCATAAAAGTGACTCCTTGGGTATTAATTGACCACTATAATAAACTGTATTAATTTTCTCTTGAAACTAAAATATTATTTAGTAAATTAATGCCACATTGCACCATTGGCATCATACAGGTTTAGGGAGTTTAATGAAGTTTTCATTTATGCCTAACTTCCTAGGCAGTAGCTTATACACTGTGAAACAGCCACTTTAAAATACAAGCTACAATGCTGGTTGAAACGTATTTAGCAGACTCTATTAAACGAAGTGCTTTGCTTATGGTAAATTCTTGAAGTCAACTAATAAATCATGACTGGTATTGAGAATTTACCATTAAGCAATATGAATTTGTTAAGTTTATGCACGTTGGAGAGAAAATATATTCAGAATACCTAGAGAAATTGAGATGATAAAATTTTACACTTACACATTTTAAATGAAGTAATTTCAGGGAGCTTTGAGATACTTTAGGTTTTATTCTTTTTCTTCTCCTCTTCCTTATCCCAAGCTTCTTCCTTCCTTTCCCTTCCACTCTTTCTTCTCTTTCTGTAATAATTTAACTTATAATAGAACAGGATTAAAATTAAGATCAAAATTAATTGTAAATAACACCACCAGAGTGATGATTTGGGGGAAAAAAGTAAAAAAAAAAAACGAACAAAACCACAAATGGGAACGATTTCTGCAAAAAATAAAATTGTTAGATAATATTTTAGGAAGTAGGATGGTTTATATACATATGAGTTTTAGGCCTAGAGAAAATAGAGTCAAAAACAATTCATACCAGATTAGAAGATGCAGAGAGAGCGAATAAAAAGAAAAAAGTAGGAAAATATGAAATTGAGAGCAGCCAGAATAAAATGGCATTGGTCATTCTCTTCAATCATTATCAAGAAACTTGAGATAGAGTAAAAGAATGATGTAATATGGAATAGTTCAATCTTATATTTGCTGCCTTAGATTTTGTATTATATGACTTTAAATACATGTATATCATTCTGTAAGTTGATACACCCTCAATTATATATCATATAATGAAGTGGCTTTCCAAAGAATTTAATGTATTTATTGATAGTAATTCACAGAGGCATATTATATATCTTTACTTTGGTACATTCATATGTACATATGAACACTCACATGTGAAGCATTTTTATGAAACTGTATCATCATATGCAATGAACACTCACTTGTTATTCTCTTTTATTAGTTTATTTAAAATTTTGGTAGCAATACCTTGTATTGATTTTACAATAATGAAAAATAGTGGTATCCTGGAAAAGGGCATGGAAACTCTAAATGCCATGGAGTCACATAGTAAGAACACAGTGACAGTCAGTAATGCAAGTTTTATTCTAATGGAAAATATGATTTTTTCTGAAAGTATATAACTAATACACTCCTTTAAGGCAAAACTCATATTTTCTCTTTCTTTAATATTCTTCTTATTGACAACATTCCTCTTAGTGAACAACCCACATGTTTAAATACGTGCTTTACCGTTCCTGAAAAATAAACCAAATCTGTAGATTTCCAGAATATTGTTATAATATACTGAACAATATTTTAAACATTGTGTAGATATTTAGGAGAGGAACTAATGAGCTTGCTTAACCACAAATTTATACCTATGTAAACGTGTATGAGATATTAGTATATATTATTACATAATTTAAGAATATTCATGTGATTTCATGATCTATGTAATAGTGTATAAATGAAACTCATCTACATAAGGGGTTAGAGGGCGCCTGGGTGGTTCAGTGGGTTAAAGCCGCTGCCTTCGGCTCAGGTCATGATCCCAGGGTCCTGGGATCGAGGCCCGCATCGGGCTCTCTGCTCAGCAGGGAGCCTGCTTCCTCCTCTCTCCTCTCTCTCTGCCTGCCTCTCTGCCTACTTGTAATCTCTCTCTCTCTGTGTCAAATGAATAAATAAAATCTTTAAAAAAATAAAATAAATAAATAAGTAAATAAATAAGGGGTCAGAGTCATGTACATATTGTAAGGCAATATAGATAGAGTAATCAAATACAAATACCAAATACAAAATAATTTAGACAGTCTTTATTTAAATCAATTAATAGACTATTCATGTTATAAAGAATTTAGATAGCTATGAATATTATAAATAAAGATCTTCATAGCATAAGCATTTGGACTAAATTAACATTTCAAAAATTGTCAACTGGTATCACAATATTGTTGTGATTGAAATACAACACAATTCTCTCTTCATTTATAATAAAACTTGTTCCAAGACAAAAGAAAACTGAAAATGTTACTTTGATGACATGTAAGGGAGGTTTTGGCCATTAGCAAATATATGTGTATGTATATTTTTATACACACACACGTATCTCTTATTCTATTTAAGGGTTCATTTTCATTACTAAAAAGGTCTGGTTGTAGGCCATAATCACGTTGTTGGTGTAGTCTTTAGCTATCTGTGGATTCTTGTAAAGGTAGAAATAGAGCCAGGTTACCTGATAGACCACACGTGACGGTGGTTTTAAACACTATCCTTCAAAATATTTGCTTTCTTACCACCCAAAATAGAAAAGACGATGCTTCACCTGTACTTTGCTCTCAATTCAATGTATTGAATTTCAAATTCAATATTACAATAATTCAGATAATTCAAAATATTGTAATTCAAAAATTACAGTATTCTGAAAAAGATGCATATTGTTGGTTTCCTTCCTATTTTGGTAGCTCTTTCATTTTTTTCAAGGATATGTTCCTTCCAAATGACTTAACAGTAATGTCTTTCTTTCTGTCTAGCTGGTACATATAAAATAGTACAGGGGCGCCTGGGTGGCTCAGTGGGTTAAAACCTCTGCGTTTGGCTCAGGTCATGATCTCAGGGTCCTGGGATCGAGCCCCGCATCGGGCTCCCTGCTCGGCAGGGAGCCTGCTTCCTCCTCTCTCTACCTGCCTCTCTGCCTACTTGTGATCTCTCTCTCTGTCAAATAAATAAATAAATAATCTTTTAAATAAATAAATAAATAAACAAACAAACAAACAAATAAATAAATAATAAAATAGTATAAATTATAGAAATTGGTCATTTCTAAATTTTAAAGATTGAATAAAAATTCTCAGTATTTAAAAAGGTAACTGTTGTCAGCATTTATTGTGGAGAGCACTGGAACCCCCCTTGAAATGACAATTTATGTTCCTCCCAAAGCTCCAAAGGAATTGTTCTCTAACTCAGTTGTACATTAGCTTCATATGAGGAGCCTTTGAAAAATACTGATGCCTGACTCTGACCTTAGAGTATTCTGAAATGAGTCCCAGACATCTGTAAATCCAGTACATAAAGAAAAGCATAGGATAATAATACATAATATATTGTTTTGAGTTCTTAGCATGTGCCAGGAATGGTTTTAAGTATTTAATATGTATTTATATATGAAATTTCTAGAACAATTCTATTTATGAAGCATGCGATACAGTTATAGCTGTTTTAAAGCCAAGGAAGCTGAGGCACAGGGAACTTCAGTTCCTTGCTCAAGGTTGCACAATTTGGAAATAAACAATGGAACCAGTGAACAAATCCAGTAGACTAGTTCACCGGGGCCATGACCTTCACTCCTACAAACTACTGCTTCTCTAACTTTCCTGCCTTCAAGGAACATCAGAGTAGCAGGGGAGATTTTCAAAAACTACAGCATAACTAAATGTTACATCATGTAGTACGGTCAACAAGGGAAATAGTATTTTAGGGGGAAAAAAGTAATAATTCTGTATTAGCTAAAGCAGAGGAAGAATGTTTCAATAAATTGTGACTTATTGGTGGAGGCCACTATAGAGAAATCACGGGCTCAGTCTCGAATGGCTCTGTAGCTATTTAGATGATATAAAGTTTTCTCTTGCATATTATAGACTTGATGGCAACATTCCTGATAATTAGTTTAAATATGTAGTTATACCAAACACTGAAGTAGAATTTTTTTTTTTTTGAATCAGGGAAAGTTTTCATGTGGTTTGCTCTCAAGTGCCTCCCAAGTATTTACTGGCACCTGGCTCACATCTCATCTAGGCTATTATATTTACTTGTGCATTCAAAACGTGCATATTCACATTTTAACTCATTTTCTACATTTAAATCTTCTTGAAAGTGAGAACTTTGGCCTCATCATCTTTGTGGTCCATTCAACTCTTTGTTTATACTATATTCGGTCATGGAAAATTTTATGTTGAATTTACAAATGAATGAAACTCTCATCAGAAATCAATAACAGTGTTGTTAGAGTGATCTTACCTTCTGGGCATTTTAGTGTAACAGTGAAGGATACTTAAGACTAATGCTAGAATACTTTTAAAAGACACTGCTACTCAGAATGTGAATATATGATAACTAGCTTGCCCCAGAAAAAAAATCATCAAGGAGCCTGCAAAGAAAAAGAAATGCTTCTTCCTTCAGGAAAGTTTTGCTCAGAAAAAGATGTCAGCTGAGCAATAACAGAAAAGTACTTGCTGCCATAGATGTACATTTGACACAAAGTCCTCACCTCCTCATAGGCTACTGACTTGCGGCTGCACTTGGAGTAGCCAGGCTGCACTAAAGTGGTACTGTCTCAAACATTTAAGTGATAATAAATTTATCTATCACTCATCTCCTTTTATGAAGCAATGACTCTAAGTGAGTTTTAACCATGGCCACACTTTGCCTATTCAGTCCACATAACCTCACCCACTTTTTTTTCACCAGCAGGCACTAGATTGCTCTGAAATATTTTATTCTCCTTAGAGTGTTCATATTAAATACTGGTTTACCAGCAGTTTCATTATGGCATAATATACAAGAGAACCAGATAGGAAGGGCCCATACTTATTGATAAAGGTCTGGTCAAATACATCATGGTATAATAAACACAGCTGATGAAAGAGCTATGCAGATCTGCAGGTGTTCAATAATGCAATTTTTTAAAATTAAGTATAAGTGAAAACATCAAGGTTTTGAAGTGTGCTATGAGAATAGTGCCATTCATGTTAAAATGCATGTACTTGCACACACCTAGACTATTTCTGGAAAGTTTTCAAAGAAACTGCTAAGAGTGGTTGCTTTAAAGAAGTGTAACTTTGTGACATGGGGCCAGACTAGGATGGAGCCTTCTACCTTTTGAATTTTGTAGCATATACATGAATCTGCCTTTAAAAAAAAAAGTAATTAAAAATCTCTACTCAGTTTGTCCTCTTCTGGTATCTGCAGATTCTAGGATTATTGTATTGAGCAAACCCCTCAGGGTCCCTTCATCATTATGGTGCATCGTAGAGTCTCAACAAATGTTGAATGAATGAATGACTGCTCAGCTGTCCTCTGTCTAGTGTCTGCTCTCACCTGGAATTATCAGGCTGTAGCTGAAAACAAATGGGAAGTAGAACTTAAAAACATGGGATTCAATCTCAGATCTGCCCTTGAATGGATGCTACTTAATTTCTGTAACCCTCAGCTTTTTCACCAATAAAAGGGAACAGTACCTGTTTCACAGAGCTGTAGTATGGAAGGAAGATATGTATTATTATGTGAATAATATTATTCATATGTATTATTATATGAATATTATTCATATATGTATTATTATATGTATTATTATGTATTATTATGTGAATAATATTACATATATTAATATTGTCAGCTGTCGGGATTTATAGAAATGCTGGTGCCCTGCATATAATAAATGCCAAACACATACATATTAAATGGAACTAAACTGCAGGTGGTCCCCAATTTGCAATGGTTTGACTTACAATTTTTTGACTTATGATTTTTTAACTTTACAAGGGTGCAAAAGTGATATATGGTTCCTAGAAACGGTACTTTGAATTCTGAATTTTGATCTTTTCCTGGTCTACTGATATGCGGTACAATCCTTTCTTGTGATGCTGGTCAGCAGCCCTGAGCTGCAGCTCCCATTCAGCCACACAGTCACAAGGGTAACAAGTGACTCGCTTACAACCACTCTGTTTTCACTTTCAGTGCAGAATTAAATAAATTACATGAGATACTCATACTTTGTTATAGAATAGGCTTTGTTATAGAATACACTTTGCTCAAGTGTAGGCTGATCTAAGTATTCTGAACACGTTTAAGGTAGGCTAGGCTAAGGTATAATGTTTGGTAGTTAGATGTATTTAATGCATTTTCAACTTAAGTATTTTCAAGTAGATGGGTTTGTCTGGGCATAACCCCATCATAAGCTGAGGAAGGTATGTAGTAAAAAGTACCTATTGGTTAAGTAGTAAATAGTACCTATTGGTTACCTATTGATTAAAAAGATAGATAAAATGTATGACTTAACATCGAGGGTTCCTTAACCTTTCTGAATTGTTATATTAGGTGATCATTTATTAGTCACTCCTTTGTAGGTAAGACTGCCATGACTAGTACAGTTAGTTCTGGGAAGCAGCCTATTTTATACCTCCTATTTATATATTTCATTTTATTTACATTTTGTAATTATATTAACATTACAAATTAACCCTCATCAGTTAGCTTTCTTCACAACCCTTATCTCCTTGCCCTTACAGCATTTTAGATAGAAATTTTGCCAGGAAGTGGTATCTCCTATGGTGATTAATTAAACATGCAAACAATTGGTTGTTAATCATCTGATGATAACAGAGAAGAAAATTTTAATCTCGGCAGAATATTTTGTTGGATCATTTGTGCAAAGATGTTGTGACTATTGTTTTAAAGAACAAAGCCATTCTTAGTTGTTCGAAGAGTGGAGACATGACTTTAGTGGTTCCGGTTATGTATTTTATCAGTCTACTGGAAATGTATTGACATGACTTACATATATACTTGACTTGGATTCCAATCCAGGATGTTTTCTTTTCCTACGCTATTAGTTCAACATCATCTTCACTTTTTCAGAGAACTTTCAGATCTTATTTTTAGCTCTTACCGAAGTTGTCTTTTTAATAATTGTTTTTAAATTTATTTAGAAATCCATTCTGATATATCTTATTTATTATATTGTATATCTTGCATTTTGGGCAAACATCATCATCCTAATTGCTGTGTTAAATAGGTAGCAATGCAAAAGTATGTAAGTTAATTGAAAAAGATCAATTCATTTTCCACTGATTTTTTTCAGCTACTTACACAATGAGACTTGTCTGTTTTAGTTACAGATCATGCTTCTATCCAACCAAAAGGAATTTGACAGACCTCTATTGCAAATGGATTGTTCATAATTGCTGCAGACTCAATTGCCCTTAGTCCCTGCATTTTCTTTCATATAACATTTTTTGTTTATTGCTCATAATGTTATTAGTGACCCTGTTTTTTTCACACCCAGGGAGTTGAAGTTTAGTGAAATCCCATGTTACAATTTTTTTGAAAGACTTATTTATTTATTTGAGAGAGAGAGAGCAAGCACACACAAGTGGGGGGAGGGGCAGAGGGAGAGCATCCTTAAGGGGATACCCTGCTGAGTGCAGAGCCCCACCGGGGCCCTTGATCTCATGACCCTGAGATCATGACCTGAGCCAGAATCAAGAGTCAGATGCTTAACCACCCAGGTGCCCCACATGTTAGATTTTTTTTTTTTAATTTGAGAAAGAGGAGAGAGTGAGAGAAAGCATGAGAGGGGAGAAGGTCAGGGGGAGAAGCAGACTCCCCGTGGAGGCAGGAGCCCCATGCGGGACTCAATCCCGGGACTCCCAGAGCATGACCTGAGCTGAAAGCAGTCTCCCAACCAACTGAGCCACCCAGGTGCCCACATGTTAGAATTTTTATGTATTCTAACCTGCCCTAAATATGGAATTCACACATTACCTGATACTCCACTGGATGGTGTCTACTTATGGCCTAATGTTTGTTCTTGAAGTAAATTTCTATATATTTCTACACATTTGTCCTGTAGTGTAAAAATGAAACATCTGTGGGGAAGAGTAAGAAACCTAAAATTTGCGTTATAAAATGCTAAGCTCCTAAGAATATACATGTTTGTTATTTCAAAAGATTGTTAAAAAATGAATTCCAGGGGCACCTGGGTGGCTCAGTTGGTTGAGCGTCTGCCTTTGGCTTAGGTCATGGTCCCAGGGTCTTGGGATCTAGCCCCATATTGGGCTCTCTGCTCAGCCGGGAACCTGCTTCTTCCTCTCCCTCTCCCTGAAGCTCTGCCTGCTTGCACGCTCTCTCTCTCTTTCCCTGTCAAATAAATAAATAAAATCTTTCCAAAAAATGAATTCCATACTGGATAGCAAATAAAGCATTAAGTAAAGACTATTATTCTATTATTGTCAGGTTTGCATTTGACTGTGTTCTAAAAATTTCTTCATTTTCACTTTTTGTATTTACCTAATAGAAATCTAACAACCATCAATAAATTTACAACTTGAGATGCATGGTAAAAGGTCATTTCATGCTTGTTGACCCATCTTACCTCATTGTATTGTTTAGAATACAAATATTATTTTTTTGCTCACCGTTCTTTATTGAAATTCAGTGAGAACACCTGTTATAAAAATAATAACTAGTATAAATAAATTATTTTTCAATTCAAAATCAAGTTCATGAACTCCATTTACATTCTATTATACACACACAAAAATTTTTCTTTCAAATGTATATTGGAGATTTTTTCCTGTAAGACTTTGCATTTTGAGTCTTAATTAAGATCAAAATTCCTTGACTCCATGCTATTTCAATATTAAGTCTGACAGATCACATTATTAAACTATCCTATCACTGACCTTTTTTCATAGACTTCATTAAAATTCCAGTAAGTCTATTTTCATTTTGTTGTTGTTGTTGTTGTTTTACCATGTGTATTAGTTTTTCTTGCTACTGCAAAAAAACTACCACGAAACCCTTAAAGCAACACCCATTTATTATCTTCTAGTTACATGGGTCAGAAGTCTGGGTGCAGCAGGGCTGGCCTCTTATCTGAAGGCTCTGGGGAAGCATGTCCCAAGTTCATTCATGTTGTTGTCAGAATGTGGGGCTTTTGTACTTGTAGAATTGTGGTCCCCATTTCCCTTCCTCTGTCAACCAGGGCCAGTCTTTGATCCCAAAATCTATCCCCCCCACCCCGTATCTTCTCATATTTCCCATGTGACACCTCCAACAATGGCAGGTGGATTTCCTCTCATGTTTCAGATCTCCCTGGGTCCTCCTTCTATAACATCTCTTTGACCTTGGCTGGAGAAATTTCTCTGCTCCTAAGGGCTGGTGTGATTAGATTGGGCCCACTGGCAAAGATCCAGGATAATATCCTTATTGTAAAGTGTCTAACCTTAATTACATCTGCAGTGTCCCTTTTGCCATGTAATGTTGCATATTCACATGTTCCAGAAATTAGAGTATGGACATCTTTAGAGGGCCATTCACCTATCATATAATGTTTTTAAATTGTTTTTTCCTTCACTTCATGCGGGGAATTTTTTCCATACCTGTAGGTAAATTCAATATTTTAATGGAAAAAAACAGAGACTTACAAATATTTTCCATCTTGTAACTTAAATATATCTGCTATATTTGGATTTTCATTAGAAATTGATTAAGATCAAAAATCTTACACGAGTGCTTGAAGCTCAAAATCTGTAAAGTGTTGATTGGTTCATGTCCATAAGCCCACCCTTCTTACTAATTATTTTTAAATTCAAAGCCTTCTACTAATAACTGCAGCCCACGAATTTTACCTTTTGGCCTATTATTAGACTTCTGATTTCCTTTTGCATCAATTTCATTGACTTTGTTCTTATGCTGTTGAGATTTTCCACTTAAGCCAAAGAAACCATTTTTCTGAATTTTCTAAGATCAATTGTAGAAACTATATATATCCCCAATAAGTTGTGAGAATCTTCCATGTTTCTTTGGTTGAAATTAATTCTTATACTTGAATATTTCTAGAGAGGCAAGAAATGAATCTGTTAATCATTTGTTAGAAACCCTGTTAAAGTTTTTTATTTTAAAGCTCCTCTCGGGGCGCCTGGGTGTCTCAGTCATTAAGTGTCTGCCTTTGGTGCAGGTCATGATCCCAGGGTCCTGGGTTCAAGCCCCGCATCAGGCTCCCTGCTCAGTGGGAAGCCTGCTTCTCCCTCTCCCACAGTAAAAGAAGAGGGAGAAGCAGGCTCCTGGCCAGGCAGGGAGCCTGATGTGGGGCTTAATCTCAGGACCCTGGGATCATGACCTGGGCCAAAGGCAGATGCTTAACCATCTGAGCCACACAGGTGCCCCTGGAAAATTTATTATTATTGGTTATTATTTATTAGCTTCACATCAATTCTGATTACAGTAGATTTTGTTACACTTTGCTAATTACAGGAACTATAACTTAAATATCATAACACCTAATTGGGTCTTAAGTAAGTATATAATTTGGTTGTAGACATTTCTTTTCAAAATTAACTTCAGATTGTAGTTAATTGGGTATTTTGGTGTAACAGTGAGTGTATTGGTGAAATTGTTACAATGTGATTAATTTAGATCAGCTATATTAAACATAGAAATCATTATGTCTTAAGATTAAAGAATCTCATGCCACTTCAATTTTACTTTTACATAGAAGTTAATCTGAAAATAACGACTCTGTTAGAATCCAACTCTCTTAGAGGTGTTTTTGTTTATAAGGTATATACCCTTATGCGTAAGATATTGAAACTCAAGAGAAAATATTATCAATTCTCCTATAACAAAATGTTGCATATGAAGGACATAAGACAAAGATATTTCCTATCTTGCATTTTGCCTATTCTCAAGGGCCATGTGCTAGTCCTTCTAGCTCTGACCCTCTTAAATGTGTGACTCAATGTAGTATCAGCAAGGGACACATTTTTAAAAAGGAAATATCCAGAAAGTCAGGAGTATAGTCATTTATAGACGTGGCTGCTTGTACAAAAGGGAAAAGTCACTGTTAATGGTGTGATATGGGTTTCAAAATACCATATATTACAAATGTATTTTTTGACATCTTTTCCCCCAACCCTCAAATTACCATAATTTTATTGGTAAAAGTTCCTTTCCAGGAAGAAATAATGAATATAATTTTAGTGTGTAACTTGCAGAAATCAAGTCTTGTTCTATACTTAGATTTTGCTGCGACGTGTCAGAAACTAAATGAGGTACATCTATACCCCACGTCTCTTCCATACCTCGGAGAATTCAGTGTCTCTTCACCTTACTATTTAGGATAGAGACTAAGCAAAGTGTCGTATAGTTTGCTTTACACTGAAAATCAGATTAAGTTAGGTGTGTTGTTTGAATTAGACCTAGATGGCACCTCCTAGCTCTCTACCTGTTTCCAGCAAATGTATTTCCAAATGGCACACATCATATCATAAACCTTGATCAGAGATCAGCAGCATTACTAGGTAATTCCGTGTATTGTCTACTGCAGTATTCTTACGTGTGCTGTATTCTATTTTTCACTAAAGTTTAAATATAGATTTTTCTGAATAATTTTAAGTAAATTAGACTATTGGAAATTGGGGCGCCTGGGTGGCTCAGTCGTTAAGTGTCTGCCTTCGGCTCGGGTCATGATCCCCGGGTCCTGAGATTGAGTCCTGCTTCGGGCCCCTGTTTGGCGCGAAGACTGCTTCTCCCTCTTCCACTCCCCCTGCTTATGTTCCCTCTCTCACTGTGTCTCTCTCTGTAAAATAAATAAAATCTTAAAAAAGACGACTATGGGAAATTATTTATTAAATAGAATCTCACCTCAAAATTCGTTGGGGTTTCTGTTTCCCCAGCCTATGGCTTGAGGACGCAGCCTCTTGAACAACCCAGGCAGCTGAAATATGCTAAGCATGTTCTGGATGGAGAGACAAATCACTTTAGAAACAAATTCTTCTTTGCTACATAGACTCAGGTTTTAAAAGTCATGGCAAAAATAAGATTTCTTATTAGAAATTTGTTTCATTGGAAACATATCAGAAACGCATTTAGCCTGTAAGCACAGTCTGCTGAGTACTTCAGCTCATCCCCCTAAAGGGAAAGTTGTTCCACTTAATCTGCCCTAGTTACGCTTTTGTTAGTAATCTGAGAGGAAATGGGAATCATGCATCTTCCATGTCCTTCCCTCAAAATCACCAAGCCAGAAAGAAGTGAAAAATGTTTTTCCTAGACATTGATACAAGAAAATATTAAGAGGTAGAAGTAACAAAATAAAGTCAAAGGGATAAACATCAGACACTTGCTTAAACAGCTTTGGCCCCATGTAATTGCTTTTCTGTCAGCAGGATTATTAACAATTTTGGACATCTGAAAATTAAATTAACAGCCTGAAAATATTTTACAGAACGAGATAGAGCATGATACATGAAACATAATGACCTCACTGAAATTCAGCCAAGCCAGTGCAGCTCCTCATTTAGACAGAGAAGACAACTAGTTAATCATCACCGAGCAAATTAGACAGAGCAAATTAGTTTGCTACATTCCACACTCTTAGCTACCAAAAAGAATATATGCCACTAATTAGAATGAAAGGACTCTAAGCATATTATTATCTATATAGAAAGAGAGAGCAAAATTGTAGCTTGAATTGCTTCTATCAAAGCTTGAAACCTAGGTTACGTAGACAGAAATTACATGTGCAAGAGTCTATCTGTGTGTATGTGTATTCCCAAAGAATTCCAATTAACCTTGGGAAAAATTTTTTACACTTCATTAGGTCAAGATGCGAGGGAACGCTAAAGCAGCCGCTACTTATGTATGTGTGAATACACACACACACTCACACAAGCACCCACTCACACACACACACAGTTAAAGCATAAAAATATTTTTAAAAAGTGTGGTCCCTTTAATTAAAACTAGCCATTTCATATACTTTTTTCTTACACAGTATTAAACTGTTTTTTTTTCTTTTAAAAAGTGTATTGCCCCTGCATGTGAAGTAAATATTTGGACTTAGTTTATCACTGGAGATTAATCTGAAATCATATTTTGTAGCCTTAATTAGCATTCATTTGCTTAATTGTCATTCTCAGCCCCATCATTTCCATTTTTCACTAACTTGAACAATGCTATCTTCTGCTGTTTGCACTTTAATTTAAATTTCTATTAAGGTTTATGAACAGTAATAAGGTCCTGTTTGAATATTCATTAGCTTCTGAATTGTGAGCTATGAAAAGGTGCTTTCTTTTACCTTAATGAAACTGGCACAGCATGGGACTGATCAGTTGTGACATTTGATTTGAGGCATCCAGTGAATTTTCTCATTGTTTATTGACACGTCTTGTCCAAACAGCTCCCTCGCAAGTGAGCGGAGTGATGAAGGAGAGGGTGCTGCAGCGGAGTGTGGAGCTTTCCTGGCAGGAACCAGAGCATCCCAATGGAGTCATCACCGAATATGAAATCAAGTATTACGAGAAAGTAAGTGCTAAAAACAGCTGAAATGTGCAGCCGAGGTGTCTCATGTCATCCTACTGCACTGTAGACTCAACTTGGTCATTATGCCAACTATTTGGAGCTATTTTGAAATTCATGGTTAATTTTAGCCTTTTTTAATAACCATCTCAGGTTCATCATTATAATTATGATTTCTGTGTATTAAGTTTCTGGGTTACACAAAGGAGAATATTCCGTTAGTAGTATATTTGTTCAATTTTTGATATAATAATTAGATGTAGGAAGTTTTCGTACCATAGGGCCACGCAGCTCAACGTGTTTTTGAAAAATGGTTCTTTTAGGATCTCTGCTTGGGCCCTTAATGATTTCTTTTATTTATGTGGTTTCATTAATAATGGTGGTGACCTCAAATAATTGAGTAGTTTGAACAAATAAAAACATTTTCCATAATGAATAGTAGAGTTTCTCCAAATTTCAGAATCAGATGATGATATTCCACTCCTTTAAATTCCTCCTGAAATTTATTCTACGTATGTCCTAATAATCATACCTAGCACTTCTTCACACTTTTTCTTCATGGAAAATAGGATGGCTAAAACCCAAATGCTGCCCTTTAATCTTCATAATGGCTGAATTTTAGTACATGGTGATATGTAATTGAGTGTATGAGTGTATTCATTTCTGACCCATCTGGAGGGGGTGGGCACCCTGTTCACAAGTTATTACATAGGCTCCACTTCACACAAAGACCTGGTGCAAGGTTTGAAACACAGAGACGATTAGTATTACTAGCATTAATATTAGTAATTAATATTAATGTTATTAATACAAGTGTTACCTATTGACTTCAATAAGTTAGCTAAAGTGCTATAATATACATAACCATTTTAGCCATTTAGACAGAATTTCAAAATAGGAGCCAAGCTTTGGAAAATCTTGGGGACTGAATTGACTTAATGGAATAATTTAAATGTATACAGTACATTAGCTGTAGATATATTTTTTCCCTTTGAAGAAAAAAACAGTTTAAGATTAGTTTCAATGTTCAGATTAAGTTTACACTATTTTTACTTATTATTTTCATTATGAATTCATGACTTCCATGGCCACAGTTACATTTTAAATACCTTATTTGTGTACCAGGAAATACATTTCTTGCCCTATCAAATGTGTTTCCGAGGAATCTTTGTTTTTATTGTTGATTTTCTTATATCTGTTTTCCAGTGAGTTCTACGAGTTTGTTGTCAGTCTCTTCTGAAATTTCATCAGATTTCAAAAGCAATGAAATGCATTTTAAAAATATGTTAGCTGGTAAAGGACAGTAAAATTTCTCACAGTGCAAAGAAATATTTTGCACATCCTTAGTCTGGAATAAATTTGTTCAAGTAGTTCCTTTTCTGTTTTGCATGACAAAACAGAATGTATCTACATTTGCTGAACTTACAAAGTTGGCAATTATTAGAACAGAATCATATATTGCATTCTAACATATGTAAACATGTGATCTCTAGATATCATTATGTCATCTAATATCAGTTATGCCTAGTTCTTTTATTTGAGATAAATATATATTTATAATACCAGCAATCATTTTTATGAATGATTATAATTAAGACAATCACAAATCAGCTTCGCTAAATACGGTTTAAGTATAGATTTATTGAAGCTTTTGCAAATATCAGTGTGAAGGCAAATCAACCAACCAGACTGACATTTTCAGATTTCAATGAATAGTTTTATTGTCATAGTTGAGCACCACTATTTATTAAAGAACAAATAAGAAACTGTCTAAAATTGTATATTTTGATGTGTAGTTTTTATAGCTTTTTAAATAAAAAGCTATTAGTCCTTTCAATTAAGCTTTAAATTTTTATTCATTTGGATATTGTTTTGATGGAGTTTTTTATATTCTTGAATTTTTATAATTATTTCATATTTAGTCTTATCATATGTAATATGATAAACACATTTTTAAACTCTGCAGGCCTCAGTTTTCATAAAAAATGAGAAGAATTGAACTAAGTGATGTTTAAAATATTGCCAAACCATAAATTATACAGTACTTTAACTTTTATATTGATAGTTTTAATTTAAAACATTCCATTAAATACTGTTTTGTAAAAGTGGTTCTATGAGAAATATAGTTTTTAATGAAAGCAATTGATATGTCAGTATGATGGTGGTATTAGTTAAATTTCTTGATTTAATACCTTTCCTCATTTTTCGCATATGGCCTTTTGCTTGCTGAATAACATTCAGGAAAATATCAAAAGACTACATTTTAAAGGGAAGACCTCTATTAAACCATAGATTTTATAAGCGTACCCAGGTTTTGGTCAACAGGACATTCGATTATATTTATGGCTAAATAGTTCTTGCCACTGTGCCCTCTACCAACAAAGCAGAAGCTCAAAACATATAAATGGTTTAACAGAATTATTTCTCTTTGAAATTTATAGAACAAAGGCATGTGTTCACATTTCCATTTTATATTATCTTAGAAACAACTCAGTGTTACAATATTCCACAGGGTACAATGTAACCCTTTATAAAAACAATGCAGCAAATTGAAATAAATTGCAAGAATTGGCTGTCAGATTGCCTGGTTGCAATTACAATTAAATATTCCCTGAATATATTGTTTCTAGGATCAAAGGGAACGGACCTATTCGACAGTAAAAACCAAGTCCACTTCGGCTTCCATTAATAACCTGAAGCCAGGAACAGTGTATGTTTTCCAGATTCGGGCTTTTACTGCTGCTGGTTATGGAAATTACAGTCCCAGACTTGATGTTGCTACACTAGAGGAAGCTACAGGTAAAATGTTTGAAGGTAATTACCACCTCTGCTTTGGATTCTTATTCTCTACAACTGTCATATTTTTTTCCACTATTGGTGGCGATGATTTGGTTCAAAATTATTTTTATATTTAAAGGTGAATATATATCCATAAATATGTACTTTGTAAATGTTATACAGAATAACAATTTAAAATTTGCTGTTTTGTTTCTCAGTGTTAAAATCTCATAATTTATTTTAGCCTTTTTAATACACAACTGGGGTTTTTTGGGAAAAGATGAGGTCAGAAATAGAAACTGGACTTGTTCATTTGTATATTGACACAAGTTGTCTTTGTGGAACCCAAAACAATATTACTCTGGTTGTGTCCGTCAAAGGCGCTCCTTCACAGAAACCCCGAAATGAAGCCAGGATATACACAGGGTGAGCCAGGGAAAGATGATCTATAACAATCTGTTTTAATTTAAGCTACTTGATTTTTAGCAATGATTTCCAAAATTGCAGTTCAGAGAGAAGATCTTAAAAGTTATATTTATTTTTGTCATCCCTCTTCTTTTATAAAATATTTCAAGCGTACCAGAGCATATATTCAAAGTATACTTGAAATATTAAGAATAATAATTAAATAAATATCTCTGTATCAACCACGCAGCCTAAAAATTGAACATCACCAGTATCTTGAATCCTCTTTATTATTGTGTTTGCTCTGTAGTTCCGTAGAACATAACAAAAACGCATGTGTCTGCAGGGTACCACAAATAAGCAGGTGTATGTGGGAATGCGTGTCCCACTAAGTTCAGAGCAGCTTGAGCGCCATGCTTGTTGTTCTTCTGTTACCTGAGGAATCAAGGTGTGTTTCTGTATTTGGAGTTCTTGATTTCTCCTGAGGTTATTGCTCAGGCACAAGGTTCACCCAGCTGTTACCTCATCATCTTGCCAGTATAGTCTTCCCACAAAGTTCTAAATAGATGACTTAAAAAAATATACTATGTGATTTTTCTTTCCTCAATTTTTAATAAAAAGTTTTAAAGTAAATTAAATCAGTACAATTTTTATCAGTTACTGTGACTTCAGAATAATATTTTTATAGATCTTTTAAGAAACAAATTGACAAATATTCATTGATCAGCAAATGCTTGTTAGGTTTGATAACCATATTCCTCTTTCAAAATATTTTGCTGTGTTTTTAAATTAAGCAGTAACTCTCAGAACCTCAAATAATAAAGCATACATTGAAGTAAGTTTTGAAATATAAGTCATTTATATAGAATTATAGACACACAGACATCAATTGGAAAAATAACTCATAATTTTGTGTAATAAACTTAACACCATTATTCTTTATTTTTTTATTTTCTTTTTTAAATGGAGTATCTAAGATTAAAAATGAGAACATCTAAGTTCAATGGCTACAAAAACATTAAAATGTTTTACGTTAAGATTTCAACATTTGAAGATTTGAGTGATGTATCAGATACGTTCTAGTAGTTTTCAGTTTAGACTGATCTCATGATATTACTTTGTGATTTCTTATATAACAAAACACCTTAAGTGATTTTTTTTCATACTCTAATTAATAGTTTAAACTTGTTAGACACATTGGTTATCTCACATTACCTAATCATTCTTTATCAGTTAAACCTCTATGTTTGAAAGCTTTCAAAATGAATTTGTGCATTGTGCTGACTTTGTAAATTAAGAATATTGGGCCAAACTATTTTTTATTAATTCCTGAGATCCATAGATGTTATTTTCATTATTTAAAAAAGTAAGCAACTAATATTCAAAGAGAGTAAGATGCAGGAGTAAACCCAAATGATCACATGATGTGATGTTAAAACTAGATTTTTCCATTAGAAAGAATTTGTGATTTTTATCATCTGAATATTGTCTTCCACTGGAATGTAAAGTTGATGAAGGAGTAATCCATATGTCTTTTCCTTGCTATTGTCTTGCCAGTTCCTACTATCAGTGCTTGACACATAGAAGGCACTCAATAAATAAACAAGGAATGAAGACCTCACAGTCATCAACACAGAACAGATTACCACTATCAATCAGTGCCAGGAGGCATATTCCTGTTTTCACATCTCAGTTCTTCCATGTACAGTTGTGAGACTTTGCATGAGCTCATGTACCCTAACTGCTAGCATAGCAGTACCTACTATACCTACTCAATGGTATTCTGAATATTACCTAAGTTAATGTACATGGAGTACACACAGAAAGTCTCAAGTCAGCTTTTATTTATTATTTAGCAGAGCCATCCCAAGCTTTTGTTCTATGAAACAATACTGAGGATCTCCAAAGAGATTTTGATTATTTGGATTATATTTATCAATATTCACCATTAGAAATTAAAACTTGAGAAAACTTTAAAACACACAAACATTTCATTAGCCAGCAGAGTAATGGTGTTTTCACATGTCATATAACTTCTGGAAAACTCACCTGTGCCCCTGTGAGTGTATGAGAGTGAAAAAGGCAAATAACATCATATCATATAAAATAGTTTTGACCTGTAGATAACCTGGAAAGCTCTTGAGGGACCTTTAGGTTTCCAGACCACCCTTTGAGAACTGCTGACTTAACAAAAGGTACTATGCTAAGAATTAGGGATGCAGAGAGACACATGACACAATTATGCTCTGTTTAAAGTACAGCAAAGGAGAGAGACTTGTACTGCTATACAATTAAGCATTGGAGTGCATGACCCAATGCTATCAGAGTGTCAGGAAACAATGATTCACTGTGCTTAGTAGGGAAAAAGTGAACATGCCACCAAAGAGAGGTCCCCTGAGCAGTGTTTGAAAAGGGAAATTAAACAGATTATTCCATTGCACATGTATCCTAAAATCCCCATCTCTTCAGAATCAATACTACTGTTTTTACAATTTTAAAACCATGATGTGATGATTATGGCACTTACAAATTACTTTTAAAATTCATTACCCATGAAAGAGATGAAAATACCATAAATGTTGACTGTGGAAAGATTAAAGTGTGACCCTAACTACATATAAAAATGTATAAATATTCACAAATTCTAATCATCATTCACCTGAATTCAGTTTTCTCATTGGAGTTCTGTTTGTGATACTAAGGCAGAACTGAGCCTAAGACAAGCAAAGAATTAGACCCATGGGACACATCGATTGAATGGAAACAATTTCTACACACTTGTGTCTAATTTTTTCCTCCCTTGTGAACAGAACTACTCTGTTCTTTCTCTCTCTCTCGATATCTAATATATCTAAATATATCAAGAGAAAGAGAAATATATATACACAGAGAAATATATGTAGAGATTTATGCATATATATATATACAGATGAAATTTTAAAATAATCGAACCAAACCAAAAAAACCCCAAAAATACTTGAAGTCTTTTTTGTTGTTGAATAATAATAGGCTGCAATTCAGAAACTGAAGCCTAAAAGCTTCTTTTTTCCCACCCTTCCCCCACCACCCCCCCTTGTATAATTCCCTCAGGGAGCAAATCATCAGGTGCTGGATTAGGGAAAGTGTTTATTACACTGGAGCTACTTCACTGTTTTTCAATATAAGAGCTATCTTTAGTTAGCATAGATATAAGAAATGTGTTGTCAAGAGGAGAGCACAGATAAATAGAGAAGGGCCAATCAGAAAAACTTTATGCAAGACATACTCACCTATGTATAATTTACTGCCCTGGAGACCCAGTCCTTTGCCAACACCAAGAAGGAGTAGTATTTTCCATCCTGCCTCATAATAAAGATTACAGCTGTTGATTGTTTCAGCAATACGCAAACTATATTAGTTTGACATTATATATTAAATGATATTTGCAACCGGATCATTTGTTAGAATACACATTCTCATTGCTTTTACACTCCTTTGATTGTTTTATGAAATCTGTACTGGTATTGAAAATATAATACTCTGGGGAAAATACGACAATTAGGAATTATCGTGTAAGTAGAACTTCACTAATTTGGAAAAATGGAAGTGAGAAGGCCATGTGACTCAATGAAGAATCGGAATCAGGGCCTACTATAAAGGACACATAAAATACACACTGATCCCAAAGAGACTTTCAGAAAGTTCCAGCTGGGCTTGTCTTAATAAGCATAGAAGAATCACTCAGGCTTGTACAGGAAGTATCTGCAATTAGATAATGCTAAAATGTTTTTGTAAAGTACCTCCAAAAAGTTTGCTCTTTTGTAAAGTGTCTATCTACCTCCTCTGTAATCTTAAACTCTCAAATGTGTGTATAGCATACTTTGTCAAATTAGTACAAATACTTCTGCTCATCTTTTTCCTGAATTGTGGTGCATTATAAAATTAGGATGATTTACTATGATTCCATGATGATTTTTATTTTACATTGATAATATGAGAGAGCACTTAAGATGCTTTGAAAAATGCAGAGCATATGTTTTGTTTCCTTTTTCACATATCAGGAAAAGAGACCCAAAGATCGCATACCTTGCTGGGGGAAAAACAGAGATTTAATAACGATTGTAGATCAAAGATTTCCCTCTGTTGATTCTTAACAAAGTTTTCAACAACTAAGCAGGGGATAGCCATTCAATAAGGCATTTTACAGGTGTCTTTTATAGCTGAGGAATATAAAATAGATGAAAGTATTGTCCTTACCACGCCCTTAAAATGCAAAAAAAAAAAAAAAGAAAAATCAGCATTTATTTAGGTTTATATTATTACAACATAGTGCATTTATTTAAAATTAGAGGTGAATTGAAAAGCATAGATATCTCTTACTCATAAGATTTTGTTTGCCCTCTCAAGTTCTTACATGGCATTGAGTGTTTCTGAGCCTATTTTCTCTCTTTCCAGCGACAGCCGTCTCCAGTGAACAGAATCCTGTTATAATAATTGCCGTGGTTGCAGTGGCAGGGACCATCATTTTGGTGTTCATGGTCTTTGGCTTCATCATTGGAAGAAGGTAGAACACAAATTTGTTCTAATCTTTAACACAAAATGTATTGACTTTTCAGAATTATGTCAGCCTATTACTTACTATTTAGCGTATTAGAACTTCAGAAAGTAAATGCAAACATTCTTTGTCTGATGTGAAATATTAAAAGTCAATAAATTCCCTTCCCATGGTCAAAATATAGTATGAGCTTAATCATTCATTGCCTTTAGTTTAAGAGAAATGAGCATTGTAATTTCTATTGGGTGTGTTTTTACTGGTTACTTTTAGTTAGGTTTTCATCATAAATATAGGAGCTAGCTGAGGAAAGATGTACACGTTTAGTTACTATTGGAGACTATTTAAAATCTGTTGTCACTGTTGTTTTTCAGAAAAAAAGTATAAGCAAATATTCACTCACTGATAAATTTAAATCCATAAAGTATGTTCCTTCTACATTATCTCACACAAAGACTTTATATTCTGTACATTTTTTTAATCATATGAGTTACTATATTGTTATCAATGAGTTCATAACTATGGACAGGATTTTTTTTGTATTTTGTTTATTGCTCTGACTAGCATGTTGTCAAAGAATTAAAGTATGTTGTACTGAATTTTAAAATATAAAGTAATATCATTGATTGAGATCGTCACAAATCTGATTTTTCTCTAGGCACTGTGGTTATAGCAAAGCTGACCAAGAAGGGGATGAAGAGCTCTACTTTCATTGTAAGTGTTTGGCTTTTCTTTATTATGATATACCCCAATTAATACAGACACCTGGTTGTTAGCATTGGCATGAAAAAATTCCTAAAGTCTCATGCTTGAAAGTACGTAATGAGCTCAAAATGTTGCTTTAAAGCATTTGAACAAGATACTTAGAATGAAAATCATATGATGTGAATTTTAAAAACATGGACTAGCTTGAGAAATGTAATCTCTCACAAGAAATTTTAATAATACTCCAGGATATTTAGCTGCTTTTATGTCACGATTTTTCCTCTTGCAAATTTTGCCCAAGTTTTTCATATCATTCTAACAAAAATCCATTACAAGTTGCATGGCCTGTATTCTAGCTAAGGAATTCATTTAGAAGTAGAATGGTGCAACCTTGTTTTCCCACCCAATGAGTGACGCTGCTATAAGAGACAAAGCTATGGAGCCTCTTTCTCTTCAGCTACTATACATTGTCTGTTGGATAGACAGTTCCCCTGATATCAATTGCATAATAATAGGATTCAATCCCCCACTGTTTTTCTGTGGATTTGGGTTATCTGATTCTTCGAAGTTGATTTTAGAAATCATATTGAGAAGAGATCTTTGGAAACCCAAGAAAATAGATGCCCCTCTGCATTAGTCTTATTCCTGTTGCAATGTGGATGACCAGGAAAAAAATGAGAGCTATACAAATAAATATTATTACTTCATGTAGCCAAAGTAAAAACCTCACGATCATATGATTTGAGTTCGGACACTTGATGATGTTCTTATCCAAACCCACTGTTTTATTGTTAATCCTTGAAAATATTAAAAGACAATTGTATTTATTATTTTTCTTGGTAGCATAATATTTACTAAAATTTCTCACGGATAGATAAATTTCCTAACTGGCCTAAGAATTACATTGATTATTGTGTTATTTATCAAATCACTTTGTCAGTATCTAAGAAGATATTGCCATGTACCCATCCTAAAGTCACAAAAATGTGTAAACATCAATCAAGAAAATGCGTGGTTTAAAGACACAAATTGTGAGCACTGTTCTTATCGTTTTTATTACCAATGATGAGTGTGCCATAGGCAGTTTATAGAGATACACAGAAAAAATGGAGGTTACATTTTTTGTTGTCTTTCACATGAGAGAATACTTGTAACAATTCCCAGTGGGGAAAAACTAATCGAAACTTGAATGCCTAAAAATGTATCTAGAAGAGTAACTAACTTATAATTCCTAAAATGCCCAATTCTACCCATTTTGTGAATAATTTGATGACAGAATCATTTAATTTTACCTTCATCAGTATGTCACTTTTCTCTCCTTTACCAAGTATATCTGAGACATCCCCAAATTATCAAATACATTTTAGCTTATTTGCTTCTAGCTTTCAGGTTAATGCAGAAGGTAAATTGAAACATGGCTTATCTAAAACATGTTGTATAGCCTTATGCTAAATTGTCATCACTCAGTTTTAATATTTTGATGCCATTTGCTTTTTGTACATTTGACATCAAGTTTGTAATCAAAAAAAATAGAGCTGCATGTCTTCCTTTCTGGCATAGACAAGATAAACGATATATAAAAACAGTTTTCATCCCCAGAACATAATATTAATGGTGGTTTTAAGATATTTAACACTCATGAGAAATGGAAATGAGATATTAAAACACAAAAAAGCTCATACTCCTAAATTGAGAGAAGCAACAAACCAGACTATTCAGAAATTATGTTGTTTTCTTTATTTTAAAACATCCATTTTTAAATGAATAATGAAAACCTAAAGTGCACTTAACAATATTCCTATCCTGGTAAATGCTTGATATTTTCGAATCACCTTTTTTACAGAGATATCTTTTCTTGTCATTTGATGAGTACCAGTCATTTTATTTGATTTTATAGCTGTATCTAAAATACGTAAAGTACAAAGCTGTGGTCACCAGCTATTTACAAGTTGGTGTCCTTTTATTTCGTTAGTATACAGACAATTTTCTTAGGTGCTAAGACACCAGATTGAATTTTTACAGAAACATGAAAGCAACCATTTAACTAGCTTTTAGAGCACTGAATTTAATAGAATGTCCAGTCATTTGTATCAGGCGCCCTCAACTCTCCATGGCCCCAAGTGCTACATTTAAAGACATAAACACAATGGAGAGGTTTAGTGAAGCAATTCCAATTTACATTTTGTTTCCTCCTACCATTTCTTCTAACAATGTCTTTGGATCCAAGCTGGGCAGTATTTCATGTTTTTATGCCAAAATTGCTCTGGCCTGTCAAAATGTTTTATGACAGCTTGAATAAAGAACCATCAGAGACCCATTTGAGATGCAGAAGGTTACCTCCAATCTAGCTCCCTTATCACAAAACAAAACCAAAAAAACAATGAAAGAAAGAAAGAAAGAGAATAAAAAGGGAGAAGATGGCTCATTCTCCATCTGCCTGCCAATCTAGGAGGTTAACCTATTGTTTTCTTCCCTTCTCTCTTTTTCTCTTCCCCCCTCTTCCCTGTACTCCTTCTTCTCTCTTTTCTCTTTCTATCCCCTCTCTCTTTTCTTCTTGTGTTTTTTTTTTCATGTTCAGCTTTAGTAACAAATGAGCATCTGTCAGTTTTATAAACTGCAACAATAATTGTTTAAGACAATCAATTTTGGATAAACAATCAACTACAGCAGAATAAATCAAGATTTTTAAATCCCATTTTCTTTAGACATTCTGCTTCTTTTTGTTTGTTCTGTATTTATTTTTAAAATATAATTTAATTTAATGTGATGACATAAGCACAGTTAGGCTGCAGTGTAATACATGAAGAAATATATTGTTCTCAAAATAGTAAGATTTAATGAAAAGATTGTTCAGTGGCTTTGTTAAAAACAATAAAGTTTTTTTGAGGATATAGTGTAATTCTTTTTATTGCATTAATATAACCAAATATATGCCTATCTATCTTATCTTTGTCTTTAACCAAATGATTAGATTTGGAATACATTATTGTAATTGAATTTGTTTTAAAGTTGACTTAGCATTATCTGTTACCTGCATGCTTCTGGGTGCATTTTAAGAAGATTTTAACTTTTAAGATGATTCTATGTTATTTGAACTTTGACTACCTTTTCTGAGGCATATTGGCTACCTCCTTCCAGAGCCTTATAATTGAAAGTTCATATAAACCATTCCTCTTTCAAATTGCTGTCATACATGGTTAGCAAATCCCAGGAATATTGTAAATTTTCTAACTTTACTCTGCATTTTGTACATCTGGCCTCTATTGCCCTTCAAGGTGAAGATGAAACTGTGTCTTTAGTAAATTTCTCTGATTCTGTGATAGCGGTCCCTCATATCTTGTACTAATTTTATGTATATGTCAACAGTGGTTGGTCTTTAAGAAAATAAATCAAAAGAATAAGTAAGATGTCTAAATGTTTTTAATATTGCTGTCAGTGTAGTAGGCTACCTGTAAATGAAATGTCTTCTTTTCCCAGTGTATTAATTTGATTGATTGACTGACTGATAGATTTACAAATGTGTTTCCAAGTCCATTACAAACCTCAGTATGGCTTGAACTATGCCATGATAGCAGTGAATTTAATTAAACCTCCATTCTGATAAGAGTCATGTCAGAGAATTTTGGTGCTGTCTTTTGTTGATTTACTAGAAAAGCAATTCAGTTAGTAACCTATGAGCTGGATCCTATGTTACCTATAGAAGCTTGCAGATAATACCTATACGCCAACAGACTGAAGTAGTCTGTTAAAACTGCTGTGACTCAGGTGATGTGGAAGCAAGTTCACTGTTCCAAGGAGCACTCTGCATAATGAAATTCCTGGGCTGACTGCACAATAAGTGCTTTGCTTCATCACAGTCATGCTTTCTTACATCATTACAGTTAAATTTCCAGGCACCAAAACCTACATTGACCCTGAAACCTATGAGGACCCAAATAGAGCTGTCCATCAATTCGCCAAGGAGCTAGATGCCTCCTGTATTAAAATTGAGCGTGTGATTGGTGCAGGTAAGGCTGTTTGTAGCTTCCTTGTTCAGCTGTTCCATTTAGCCAGGATCGAAAGTCATATATCATAATGACAGGCAAATAATTATACCTCAAGTATAGAACTTTTGCATTTACCTGAACTGTTGGAAGCAATGAGGCTGTACTTGTTTATGAGAGCTCAAGGAAAAAAAAAATAAAAAAGTGAAAAAGAAACATGGCACAGAGAATCTCTGTATCTCTTGTCTTCTGTTGGATTTGTAAGATAGCATTCTACTGGAAGCTACTTCATAATAGTTCTAGCCTGTTGTTTAGGAAATTACTTAGTAATTTTTTTAAAAATTAGAATGTTCCTGAATTTTGCTGGAATATATATTTCCTCCTACTTGATTTACCGTCTTTTTATCGGGCTTTCATTTTCATCTTTTTTTTAAATGTATTTGTAGGTATCAGCCATTTAATTCCATGCAGAAAATTAATATGTATGAATTATTTAAAAAGAATATTATTTCCTATGTATACAACATATTTTCAGAGTAATTATACGTGTTGGATCCAACTCCCTTAAATTTAGCAGTCATGGTGCATACAAATTCCAGACTTTTAAATTTTTAAAAAATATTTGCTTCTCAAACAGCAAAAGCAATGTTAATGTTCAGAATTTGCAAATGTGCCCTTATGCTTTAATCATCAGTGTACATTGTATACTATATTTCAAATCTAAGTGTTTTTCCCTTAAAAAGTTTGCATTGATCCAGTTAAAAAATACTTTGTGTAACAGATAGTTTAGCAAAGCTTAAAAGTGTTTTTAGAACTATGCATTTACTTTGCAAGAAGAAATATTTTTGAGATTAAAATACACTTGCCTGTTCTATTACTTCAGGAGAATTTGGAGAAGTCTGCAGTGGTCGTTTGAAACTTCCAGGGAAAAGAGATGTTGCAGTAGCCATAAAAACCCTCAAAGTTGGTTACACAGAAAAACAAAGGAGAGACTTTTTATGTGAAGCAAGCATCATGGGGCAGTTTGACCACCCAAATGTTGTCCATTTGGAAGGGGTGGTTACAAGAGGTAGATATTGATGTCTTTCATTTATCACATGGACTGTCAGAAATTAGTGTTATTTTGTACCTAATCAAAAAAAACAAGTCATGAATATATTGCATATTCTAAATGAATGTTTTTTTCTTGGTATATTATGAACTAACTTCTTTTATGTGACTACCTCTCAAAAAAACCAAGATAAATAAAGGCAGGATGAGAATTAAAGAATAAATCTGATTGACAGATGGAGTGACTGATATTTTCATTCAGCTTCAATAGCCATAAAAGTGATACGCTTTAGTCTTTACATTTTATATCAAGTGTCATTTTTTCTGAGTTTTGTTCAGAGAGCAGGAGTCAGAAGAACACACTGACTTTGTTGTTTAATTTTGTGAATCATAACCATCTTCCAAACAGACTTCCAGACTCTGAGTTTAGCAGCAGCACTGGGGACATTAGAAACACTCACAGCTCACACATTCAACCTTTCAGAAGAATACCACATATTTTATCAAGGGTGAGAATGGGAATAAGCCTGAAGTTTAGGTTATGGTTCCTGAAGCAATGCTTTTTTTTCTTTTATATATATATATGTGTGTGTGTGTGTGTGTGTATATATATGTATATATATGGGTGTGTGTATTTTTTTTTAATTTTAGGGAAACCAGTCATGATAGTAATAGAATTCATGGAAAATGGAGCCCTTGATGCATTTCTCAGGGTAAGTAACAAAATTATCCTCTCATTCTAAATATACTATCCATACTACCACTATAATAATGTGATTTTTTTTCAGTATATAACATAAACATAAACTTTAACAGATCAGAAATGTGCCTTTAAAAAAGCAGACTAGATTACAAGTCAGAGTCCTAGTCCGGGTCAAACTAGAATTCTTTTGAGTGCAGAAGTGATACACTGTGATTTAAACAATAGGACTCATTAACATATTCCCTCACGTACAGAGGATACCTACCAGAAGCCCTTTACTTTGAATACACGTTGTAGAGTAACATTTTGCTTTTTCAATATGAAGAGGTAATACAGAGAAGCCTAAAAAGTGAGATAACCATTCAATATTAGAATGATGATCCCCATTCTGCTCTGTGGAATCATTTCTATCATATTGCTGTGTGAACACTGAATGTAAAAGACAGAATTACTAACATTTTGAAAATTAATAATATGTGATTATTTTTGTAATAAATTCTAAATATATAAACATACATATTTTTGCTCTGACACTTTTCACCTAAGAATATAAACACATGTTAACATTTTTCCAAATGGCGAGAAGAAAATAGTCTAAAGAATAAGAGAACATGCAGTTTTATCATACATAAATCTGAAAATATGCATCCAACTTAAATTATAAACAGAAGATTTAGAGAAATTTTTATTTCTGCATCATTATGATATGTATAACTATCACTTCTTTGGAATAAAGCGGTACCTAGCAAGTTAAACAACTCAAACTGATATCCTCATGTAACATATTTACAATTCAGTTAGAGAAATCTGTGAATTAAAAATGGCTTGGAGGAGTGCCTGGGTGGCTCAGTTGGTTAAGGATCTGCCTTCAACTCCGGTCATGATCCCAGGGTCCTGGGATCCAGCCCCATATAGGGTTCCCTGCTCAGCGGAGAGCCTGCTTCTCTCTTTCCCTCTGCCTGCCGATCTGCCTAATTGTGCTCTTTCTCTCTGTCAAATAAATAAATAAAATCTTTTTAAAAAATGGCTTAGAGGGCGCCTGGGTGGCTCAGTGGGTTAAAGCCTCTGCTTTCGGCTCAGGTCATGATCTCAGGGTCCTGGGATCGAGGCCCGCATCGGGCTCCCTGCTCAGCGGGGAGCCTGCTTCCTCCTCTCTCTCTCTGCCTGCCTCTCTGCCTACTTGTGATCTGATCTCTCTCTGTGTGTCAAATAAATAAATAAAATATTTTAAAAATAAAAAATAAAAAATGGCTTAGAAATAGATAGTGGCTAGTCTGGTTGCAAAGAGCTCTCAATCCCATTTGCTAGTGCATCTGTTTAAGAGAATCTTTGTTCCAAGTAATGTTCCCACCAACAACAAAGCAAGGAAAAATATAAAATGAAAACGTCAGCCAGGATAACCATTTTCTACTTCTTAGTTTTTCTTCATCTTTAATGAAAAACTTTCTCCTTTCCCTTTTTCATTATTTGGACAAAAAGTCTTAGTATATGTGTCTTCATCCCTTTATATATTTCTAGATTATTTATATAACTTTTATCAGGTAGCAAAAAACACTTAATTGTCAGGGATAATATTTTCAGATATTCCATTCCCTAACTTTGACTCAAAAATCTGTGTATATTTTTGGATCTGCACAACCTGATACTATTTTTAATCAGTAAAAATAACATATCAATCTGAATCCCTAAACGGTTACCAAAACTCTACTGTGTAGTATTTGAAGGTCAGTTGAATCGGCACTTGTTTTGTTTTTCACAAATGTCTGTATTATATAGAAAATTAGTTAATGATATCCTATTATACTGTAGTACATGACTAGTGTGCAGACAGTTTTCACAACAATTTTTAGGACAGTAAAGGACTTTTATTCTTGTCTTCCTGTAGAAACATGATGGGCAGTTTACCGTCATTCAGTTAGTAGGAATGCTGAGAGGAATTGCTGCTGGAATGAGATATTTGGCCGATATGGGATACGTTCACAGGGACCTTGCAGCTCGCAATATTCTTGTCAACAGCAATCTTGTTTGTAAAGTGTCAGATTTCGGCCTGTCCCGGGTTATAGAGGATGATCCAGAAGCTGTCTATACAACAACTGTAAGAAAAAGTCTCTTTCTGCACCTCTTTGTCTTCCTCAGGTTTTCCAACCAAGAAAGCAGGACTTAATATGAAACTAAACAGAACAAAAGAGGCCAACTGATCTCAGAGTCTCGTTGTTGCTGTTTTTACCTTTTAGAAGAATCATTGCTAAAAAAAAAAAAAAAAAAAAAAAAAGAATCATTGCTGCTTTTCCATTCTACGTATAGACTAAGAGAAGGAGTAAGCTAAGAATGGCAACAATGCTTGTCTTATAATCAGGGTGTTCACATACATAATAAACAGTTTTATACAATAACTTCTAGTGCTAGCTCTCGTAATTGTAGCAGAGAACTATGATCCCATTTTAAATAAAGATTTTAAAAGAATATTAACTATGCTAGTTCTTACAACTTTAGTGAAATGAGAGAAAAAGGAAAGTAAATGAGGATTTAGTTAAATTCCCTGTATCTCATTCCATTTTCATAGTTATGTTGCCTAATTTGTCATTGTCTTCTAACTAGACTCTTGCCCTAAGACCACCTAAGGGACCATTAAATTGAGTTGCCTTAAAAATGAAAACTTGTAATGACATTTTAAAAACAGATTAGTACATTTAAATACACTTCGAGAGATTCAAGATGGATAGACGGGATACTGCTGAATTGCTAACCAAATATACAAGTGTTTAACTGCAGCTTTATAGTTCTGCTGTAAAGGATTTATAAGTTATTATGCATATTTTATAAAATTTCAATTTCTTTTTATAACAGGGTGGAAAAATTCCAGTAAGGTGGACAGCACCTGAGGCCATCCAATACCGGAAATTCACATCAGCCAGTGACGTGTGGAGCTATGGAATAGTCATGTGGGAGGTTATGTCTTATGGAGAAAGACCTTACTGGGACATGTCAAATCAAGATGTAGGTGTTACACTAGTTAAAAGAAAAGGATTTCATACATTCATGTCCATTGTTATTAGAGCACGTAGATCATGGCTCATAAGAAGAAACTTTTATAGAACTAGATACATATGGTTGCTGAGTTGTCACAGTTATTCCCACAAAAATTACCATAAATTAATTGTTCAATTAATTTCATTCTGAAGAATTGTGTTTTCTTTTTTTTTAATCCTTTCGCTGTAATAGAAGCGTACAAAAGATTTGTCGTCCTAATAAAGATAATGATGCTGTGCTTGCACATCTGTAGTGAGAAAGTCACATGAGTGAAAGAATCATTTGCAGAGAGGAGGGGAAGGACGGCTGTGTTTTATTTTGTCTTCAAAGCTTTCTTTTTCTTTCAACATCCTGAGAAAATGGGTTTAAATTATCTATTGTTGGTTGATTTGATTAAATTTTAATTTCATGAGACAAACTAGATGCTATGATCAGTATTGGCAAGTGTTTCGTAGTGATATTTTAGAATGTAATCACAATGGGGGTACTCTTGGAAATTCCTAAAAAATTAGCATTTAACTAAATATGCATCTTGATACACACTAAGTCATAAAACATGCTGTTATCCTTTGAGAAAAGAAGGTGATGGTAGATCTGGGGGGCATACATCTCACACCAAGAGACCACTTATAAAACAATATAGCGTAAGTGCAAGTGAACATTTGCATATATTAGGTTGAATTTTATGAAATCGGCATTCATGTAGGTCAGAAACTTTCAAATACTGGCAGATTCATATAGTTCAACTTAACTGAAAATGTGAGTGAAATTTAGTTAAAAGTAGAGCAAGTGTAAAATCTTAGGAACATACCCTGGATTTGAACTGGAAATCTGAGAAGACTTTGGTTCATAACTAATGAGAGAATTTTCCAAGGGGGTGCATTGAACAGTCCAGAAGCAAAAGCTTACCAAAATGTGTAGAGGTGAAACAAATAGACTCCCTATCCTAGAACAGAGATGTGCACATTGGTAGTGATTTGATATGCAGATTAAGTTGGAGCAAATCGATGAAAGGCTTTATGAACGAGTTTGGAAATGGCACAAATGCATGTTCTCGGTGAATAAAGAAGTAAGTGGTGCTTGAGGAAAGTCCGTATTGCCATTTAAAAGAAGGATGTGACTAGCAAACTGGAATAGTGAATTCTTGAAGTGTTATAGACATGGACAGCAATAGAAGCTGACTAAAGTTAAAATTGAGTATTTTTCAAAAAGAGGTCTCAAATACTGTTATATCAAATCAGTATTAGGGGTTTATTTTAGAATTTACTGTATCAAATTCCTAAAACTTGTAAATGGTTATTTTTTGACAACTAAATTGAGATCATTTGTTGGTAAGGATGAACAAGTTTCTGAATTAACTGAAAAGCTCACAGCCTAAAGAGGTGAACTTTTAAGTCATCTAAATGTTTTGGTGTTTTGAACTGAGAGATGACATGAAACTTTTTTGTTTTGGTTTTTTTTTTTGTTTTGGTTTTTGTTTTTCAAAGATAAAAGTCTAAATGATGAGTCCGTTTGGCAGAGGCAAAGTTGTTAATATTTGACAGGACTCAGTGTCAAAGATTTCATGGACTGTCAAAATGTGGGCAAACAAATCCTTGGGGCAGAGAAAGAGAAATATTTACATTCCCTAGACACTCGATGGAGTTTCATTTCTTTTGACACCTTCCTTCTGTACTAGATTCAAACATAAAAGGAATGACAGAAATATAAGATGACTTAAATTCGAAGTTCACTTAACTTCCAAAAAACAAATAAGAAAAATGGTTAAGAAAAAAAATCTTCAATTTTAATCTTTAGAATTCCTTAAATATTCTGTTTTTCCTGAAAACGAAATGTCAAAAATATATAATTAGCATATCAAGAATTAATAAGTATTTTTACTGATCAAATGAAATTATGTTTACAGGGATGTTTACTTCTGACCTAGAATGTTTAGCACTATCTTCTTTTTTTTGTAATTTTGAGGTTCTGAATTATAAATTCAGACACAAGTTTCTATAATAGTAAGAGATTATCTACACAGTTGTTTTTATAGTGAAACTTATATTAATATTCTTTTTATAAGGTAATACTCATTATTTTATACTTATGTTGGTAAAGTGCTATTTGAGCAATTACATGTTTAAGTTCCAAAATGCACATGGTGAAAAAATGAATAATTCAAAATAATGAATTTCATTCTGCAAAAAAGTTCTTTAAAAGCTTTTTTACTTGAAGGCTCTGGTAGGAGTTCATGGAGAGACTTAAGAGATCTGAAAACCCCCGATGCATATGGAAATCTTGTGTATGTGCGAATAGACTGTGTTTCCTGGGAAGTTTGCTTTCAACAGATCTAACCAAATATTATTATTTTTAATTAGTTTACATTGATTTATTAAGTGAATTAATTAACTTTACATTGTCTCAGTTAGTTGCTAGGAATTTGTCAGGGATTTTAGAAAGGTTTCACATTTCAAGTGCCTTGGATTTTAAGACTTTTCCTAAGACAGTGAGAAACAACATGTAAATTGATGGTTATGTTTGTAGCCGAGTCCACAAAATTCCAGGCTGAATGCTGCATAAAAGGAGGTTTCTGTGTTCACTCTGAAGAGACCACGAGTATTTTAGAAGTCAGTGAGGTAGTTTCCAGAAGGCTTTATTTGCATGCTAGGCAGGGTAGTGAGCAAGAAAAACTTGGGAAAAGATAGTATGCGTGGGTCTGATAATGACCACATCCAAACAGGTTATTGTTTGTTTAACATTTAAACGGATTCTTACTGTATTTTCATGTATTTATAACTTTCTTGAATTTTCACTGCAGTGGGAGCAGTTAGAATTTAGTTATTTGCTATTAAAATTGAGGGTGAGCTTCCCAAATAAATTTCTAGTTTTCTTTTTTTTTTTTCCTCTTAAAACTCTTCAGATATTTGGCCCTTTCTATAATGGCCTTTCAAAGAAAGATCTTTATGTATGTAAATTCAGTCAAACACATAAATATTACAGAAATTGAAAATACTCTTAGTGTTCACAGTAGCTATTTTTAATTAAATGTGTCTTAATTAGTTCAAATAAAACTTTTACCCTCAAATTTTGAAACTTTGAAATTCTTTATATAGATTATATTTTATATATAGATTCTATATTTTTGGTTTATAGTACTCAACAAACTCATTTCTCACTTTAAGCTAGATCAATAAATTGTTAGTTTAGCAGGTAGTCATAGGATGATAAAAACAATTACATTCCCATAAATTATTAAAATTATTAAAATCATTAAAAGGCATCTTGTTTTTTAAAGATTGTATTTATTTATTTGACCGAGAGAGAAAGATCACACCTTGGCAGAGAAGCAGACAGAGGGAGAGAGGGAAGCAGGCTCCCTGCTGACCAGAGAACCCGATGCAGGACTAGATCCCAGGACCTCGAGAATATGAACTGAGCTGAAGGCAGAGGCTTAACCCACTGAGCCACCCACGTGCCCCGTAAAAGGCATCTTTTAAGAGCTTCGAAAATATAATACACTTTAACTTACTCTCAGTTAAATTGCGAGCCCTGTTTTTTTTTCCATTTACAAGTCAGCACTGATTTATGACTTTGTATTTTTTATATTGCGATAGAAACAAAATTATGATTTTTTGGGGAAAAACTTTGCCATAATCCCGTATGTGTGGCCCAAAATACTTAATTGCATAAAATGTGGGTCATATATTATTGTGAGGTTAATGGAATGGAAATGAGCATGAGCAAAGACCAGAAGTCAATCATGTTAGATCCCATTTTGAGTTATTACAGGCCCATTATCAAGGGGTCTTTCTGTATTCCTTTTTCTCTTAATTACAACGATCGTACTATGATAATACTGAAAACACTTTGCAGCAAGCAAATTTGTTTTTATTTCTAAGTATTTCTTTACAGTATATACCAAAGAAGTTCTCCCTATATTAATGTCATTTACCAAGTCACTTCCTATTAATCTGGGATCTATCTAGAATTAGAAATTGCTTAACGTTTTTCTGTTTTCTTTGACTTTTATTAGAAAATTAAGGCTAGATCTGGATGGGAAAAACCCTGTCCAAGGGGTTTCTGGTCATTTCACAAGAAGATGTCTTAAATGAATTTTGTGAATAATTACATGTTCTAAGAAGTGTAGGTTCAACCATTTTACCTGTGTGCCTTGTTGTTTCCAAGAATGTATAACTATTTGCAGAAAGTACTTTTACTTTCCCAACTGGAAATAAAATGCAGCTAACCAAATAAAAACTGTAGAACTTCTAGATTCAGTTTGTGCCTGAATCATCCCCCATTGGCAGGTTTACCCTCAAAGGGTATGTATATCTTGGATTAAGCCAACCTGTGCTCTGTAGATGCTGAAGGTTCCCTGCAAGTCTCTCTAGTGCTTCTAGAGGTACGTGCATGATTCCTAATGGGAAATTTAGAGTTCCCAAGTCCATTCCCAATCCAGAGAATCTCTTATTTTAAATGCTGTCCTTAGCTGCTGTTCCTTAAAAATTTGTAAACCACTGTATCTTTGAAAGCCGGAAGTTTCATTTTGTGCTGAAATTAATGTTTCCCTGCTGTAATAGTAGGAATCATGAAATTCCTATAATGCAATAGGAGAAACCGCAGAGGGTTCATTAACTCATTCCTATAAGAATCATTTAATGGTACTATGTTCATTGCCACAAAGACTTAAGAATATATTGTGTTCAGTGCTGAAAAATTCTAAATGTTTTTATGAAGGCTTGGAGAGCTGCTGAAAAGTATTAATGTCTGGAGGATCATGATAAGATTTAGATCTACATGTTATTATTTTTTAATTTTTGAGTAATCACTACACCCAACATGGGGCTCGAATTTATGACTCTGAGATCAAGAGTCTCATGCTCCACCGACTGAGCCAATTTTTAAAGATTATTTTCATGGCAAGAAAAATGGAAAGATCGCTCTACATGTATTGTACAAGCAGGGACGTTGGTTAGAAGGTGGTTCAAAATAAGGACTGCACTGATGTTATGAGCATGGGAGTGGAGTCCTGTCAAATCAGGAAGATACTGCTTATGTTCAAATACAAGCAATCTCAAATATAAGGAAAGCCACTCTTTTTCCCAATTAGAAAAAAATGACTCCTGATTGTTTATTATTGGTCACTTTGAATATATAAATTTTTAGAAGTTTCCATTTACTTATTCACAATTTAAGCCACTGTTTAAATAACTTAACCTGGCTTTCCAAAGTACAAGTGAACGCATGTATAGGACGTATAATGTAGTAATCAGGAAGGAATTTCAGCTGAGGATTTATCTTACAGTACTTTTCAAAAATTACTGTAATTAAATTAATCTATTTACCTTTTAAATTTTATTAATTTGCATATATAGATTTTTCTTAAAGTGTACTTTTTTCCTTTTCTTATATGAAGGCTTTTCTGTAAAATTGCTGATGCCAGCTACTTTATTCATCCCAAACAGCAACCTTTTACATTTTAATGTGCTATTCTTGAATGTCAACAAGCATCTTAGGGATATGTTTCCCTACAAATATTAAGTTAATCAACATTTCTTAAAGCCAGGTTTTGTCTGCCTACACTTGGCTTTATTTTCTTCAATAACTCAAGGTTACCTCTGTTTTTTTCCAGTCATTTTTTTTTATATTTCTACCGCCATTATGTCAGTCAGTATCCAAAAGGATTTGTTAATCCCCTTTGATATGATGTTAATGTTCTACAAGTCCTTATTTGTATTGCTTGCCTTCTTAATTATTTTCCTGTGCTGCTCTGGTTTCTAACAATTTCTGATGTTTAATATCTATTTTTGCTTTCCATATAAACAAAAAGAAGTCTGCATAAGTAGTTTCAGACTTTTTGATTGCCATGTACCCATGTCTTTGGAGATTATTTTTCATGAACATTCAAAGCTTGATGCAGTGTCTCAGGCTGTTATTAGATATAAATAGAAAGTGACATGCAGATAAAACTTGAACAACCAGCACTCTTGAGTGGGAAAGCTCTAATTTCTAACCTTTCCCAATTTCTGGGTGTATCCTTTTCCCTGGTCCCTTCCCAAGGCTGATTTCAGTCTGCCAGTGTGAGGTTACTAATCTTGGAAAGTGGCACAGTCACCTTCATGAACCACCTGTATACTACTCGTTCCAGCATACCACTCTATATTATAAGCCTATACATTTCCTAAATAGGTAGGCTCCATAATATTTAAAGTAATAGTGTGCTTGGTAATATTTTCTATCATAGCACATTCACATATTTTGAGATCTAGTTTGAAAGTGTCGTTTGAACCCTGCAAAAAGTGAAACTTTGTGGGAGCAATTCTGGGTAACTCAAATTTTCCTCTTACAACTTGAAGAATTCATACATCCATAGACAAATATGTACATGTACAGCCAGATACAAGTAAAATGTTTTCATAACATATTCCCTTTTCAAAACCCCTGGGATGACATGAACATTTTTCCATTTTTGCACCCCGGTCGACCTTAATCGCTGCTCCTAATTGCTGAATCAACTAGAAGTGTCATTATATCGTGCTCTTTATACACCCCTAATAACACACTGAATATTTGTGGGTATTTGGGAAAACAAAAGGCAAGTTTTTTGCAAAGCTTCAAAGGGCGCTTCACTCTTTTCTCGATAAATCTCTTTGCCTACTAGACAATGCATGTTATTATAATTGAACCTCAATCAGTAATATTTTCAATGTCCCTTTGGCTATTAGGTTATAAAAGCAATAGAAGAAGGTTATCGTTTACCAGCACCCATGGACTGCCCGGCTGGTCTTCACCAATTGATGCTGGATTGTTGGCAAAAGGAACGTGCGGAAAGGCCAAAGTTTGAACAGATAGTTGGAATTCTAGACAAAATGATTCGAAACCCAAATAGTCTGAAAACACCCCTGGGAACTTGTAGTAGGTAAGAAATACCTAAGGGAATGGAATCTGGGAGATATTCAGATACTCACTTGAACCATTTATCTGACATTTGGGTTAAACTATCAACGGATGTAAAATTTATTGTGTTCACAAAAGTTTTTTTTCTTTTCAGATGACTTCCCTTAAATTAGTGTCTAACGAGACCTAATATTGTTGCCTTTTGTTTTCTTAAAAATTATGGTAGCTATCACTGGCTATCATGTTTAGAAGACTTTCCAACTGGGATTTTGTGATTAGGTGGCATTTCACATTTTCAAGTCAGTATTATTGTTACGTGGGTCTTTATTACTATTGCCTTACTTTTTTGCATGCCATATATTCTTTGCTTTGAGTCACTTAGTAAAATGACTCTGTGAAGTCAAAGTTTATGACAGTAGCTCAGTACGTGATGAAAGAAGCTTACCCGTTAAAAGGAGTTCGAAACACTACATCCAATTTCTGCACTTGGCTTGCCCCGTTGTGAGGCGCACTAAATCATTCCGCTCCAGCTGCCAGGTCAACCTGTTGCTCACTGTGCCCTGGGGGTGGTGTAGGAACTCAGTAGGCGCTCTCAAGGGTGCCATCAGTGTGGCGAAGGCACAGAGTTCTCAATAGCACCACATAGTCAGGATAAGTTAGTCCACAGTCAAATATGCTTCCTTTCCTCCCAGCCGCTTTTGGTGAAGCAAATGAACAAATAAATACGGACTGATCACAAATACTGTTGGCTGGAATTTTAGAAATATGTGGAAGACGCATCTGGTGGTCGTCAAATCTAAATACAATGTAAATTTTGGAGTTTGTAGTTACCGGGCAACCTTTGTGTTTGTATTAACTTCTCCGTTTATCTGTTACTATAACACCCATTAGAATATGTAATTTTGTTCTTTATACCCCCCTTTTTTGGGGGTATGGGCCAAGACATTCTTTCTTTAGTAGTTCATGAAAAAAAATGTGCTTTTTTGTTTTCATTCGTATCTAGGCCAATAAGTCCTCTTTTGGATCAAAACACTCCTGACTTCACTACCTTTTGTTCAGTTGGAGAATGGCTACAAGCTATTAAGATGGAAAGGTATAAAGATAACTTCACAGCAGCTGGCTACAACTCCCTTGAATCAGTGGCCAGGATGACTATTGAGTAAGTTGAAGCTCCCGAAATTCTATTTAAACATATATTACATAAATCTGAGCTTTATTACATCAGGTCATCTGCTATATATTAAAGAGAAGTAAACCACAAAATCAGAGTGAAAAGCATCTCTCTAATAAGCACCTATTGTGTGCCAGGCATTGTGCTAAATAGACCTTTGAAGTTAGAGTAAATTTTTAAACTCTCACGGCAAAAATGTTAAGTCAAATGTTTTATACACAACAAGACGCAGGTTCAGAGAATGTAAATATTTTCCCAAAACTGACTCAACTAGTAAGTGGTAGCTCATTTGTCTGTATAGACTGTGTTCTAAACACCAGGCCGTGAGCCTTCCTCTGTCCTTAGCCACTGTATCATTTAGGTGCCTATTCATTAAAGAAACTTTCTCCATTGCAAAAGAGGATTTTTTTCACCACGTTTGTATGACATTAAAAACTCAAAGCTTCATACCCGATACCAAATGCATTTTGACATCCAATAGGATTACTTTCGGAAGAGATCCAAGGCAGCTTAACGCAATTAACTGTAACTAAGAGTTTAGCTTATGTTTTGGAAGGTGTGTGATTGACTCATTTTTTTTTCACCTGAAGAGTGACCTCCTAAAACAACTTTTGAAATTGCTGTAAACTGGAAATGAAAAGAACTAAATTTTCCTCTCGGGCTCCCTCACTGATTACGTGGTGTTAGGAAATCCACTTCTATCTCCGAACTTCCGCTTCTTTGGCTGCAACATAACCCTCACGGGTGATGACATTCCTCTTGGTCACTGTGTTTGCAAATGGGAAAACAGTTTTCCAGGTTCTGTTAGCAGATCCAGTTTATGTACCATTGTGCCAGAGGTTCCACGTTTTTCAGCTGAGAGAGCCGGCACTCAGCCTCTCTCTCCTGGCACGTCAGGTGGTGGCATCGCTGAAGTTAAGCGTGTGCGCACTGCTTTGCTTGTTTCGTTTCCTTCTAGTCGCCACGTGGGAGGGTTGGCGTGAGAATACCCCATCTCTCCAAAGCAATCTACTTCACCGAAAAACTAGGATCCTCAAACGTATTAGACCCCGACTATGAAATACTACACTACCGTACTGGTGCTATCTTTTAGCCACTTGCAAATACCTAAGCTCAATCTTCCGGGCTATTAAGAAAGGTAAAAGTACATATATAGACACAGTTGATGTCACATTTAAGCTATTAAACATTGCTATTGCACATTTTAGAAAGTAATTTTTTTTTTCCTAACATGTAGTCAAATGATCGAACTGAGCTGGAATTGAGTATACAACCAATAATATGCTCAGAATTACCCCATAATAATGAAATGCAGTATAAATCTTTTGGTGATTGTCAAAGATTCTTGATTTACTAGAGCCCAAAAGGCTTACCTTTATACTGTTTCCTATTGTAGCCATTGAAAATTTTAAACTTCACTTAGGTTCAAGAATACCTTTCAAGCAACATTTCCCGATCTTACCTTAAGAATAATTTTAAGACTGATTAATTTTGTATACAAAATTTCTGATCAGTTTAAAAATAACTTACGGCGGGGCGCCTGGGTGGCTCAGTGAGTTAAAGCCTCTGCCTTCGGCTCAGGTCATGGTCTCAGGGTCCTGGAATCAAGCCCCGCACCAGGCTCTCTGCTCAGCAGGAGGCCTGCTTCCTCCTCTCTCTCTGCCTGCCTCTCTGCCTATTTGTGATCTGATCTCTCCCTTTGTGTGTCAAATAAATAAATAAATATCTTAAAACAACAACAACAACAACAACAACAACAAACTTATGGCAAATTGAGAGCCCGAGCAGCTAGGTTCTTGGGAAGGAGCACGCTGATGAAGCTTGCCAGTCTGACCCACTGCAGGAATATGATCATGATACCCAAGACCAGTCAGATAAGATCTGTTTGCCTCAGATAAACAGAAGATTTAATTAAAGAGCTGATGACAGTTGAGTACCAAATAAGTTCTTTGTAAGGTAGCTAACAAAATGCATTTGTCTTTTTCAGAGATGTGATGAGTTTAGGGATCACACTGGTTGGCCATCAGAAGAAAATCATGAGCAGCATTCAGACTATGAGAGCACAAATGCTACATTTACACGGAACTGGCATCCAAGTGTGATAAGCATTTCTCCCTTATGAGGGAAATTATGGATTGCGAGAGAACAGTACTAGCCTTCGGTATATGCATAAGAATGCTGCTAGAAGACAGTTGATGTCCTGGGTCCTTCCTACAGTGAAGAGAAGATTTAAGAAGCATCTACAGACTTGAACTCCTAAGTGCCACCAGAATATATAAAAAGGGAATTTAGGATCCACCACTGGTGGCCAGGAAAACAGCAGTGACAATAAACAAAGTACTACCTGAAACCATCCAAACACCTTGAGCTCTCTAACCTCCTTTTTATCTTATAGACTTTTTAAAATGTACATAAAGAATTTAAGAAAGAATATATTTGTCAAATAAAATCATGATCTTATTGTTAAAATCAATGAAATATTTTCCTTAAATATGTGATTTCAGACGATTCCTTTTTAAAATCATTTGTGTTTATTCTTCATAAGGACTTTGTTTTAGAAAGTTGTTTATATCTTTGGACCTTTTTAGTGTTAATCTATGACACATTACTACACTGGGTACCTTTGAAAGAATCTCAAATTAAAAAAAAAAACATAGCATGATTGAAGATATATCTCTGTCAGAACATTGGTATCCTTTTTGTGCCATTTTATTTTGTTTAATCAGTGCTGTTTTGATATCATTGGCTAATTGGCAGGTAGTCAAGAAAACGCAAGTTGCCAAGAGCTCTGGTATTTTTTAAAAAGAAATTTTTTTGTAAAGATCAGACAACACACTATCTTTTCAAAGAAAAAAGCAATAATGATCCACAAATACTATAAGGCACTTTTAATAGATTGTTTATAGAGTGATTTTACTAGACAGAATTTAATAAAAAAAACACAAATTGTAGGTTTATGACTATAAAAAAATTGAGGCACTTCATCTAAAGAGTGTTGGTGAAGGCAAGTCTCTGAGAGCAAGAACTATCCAGTGTTATCTAAAATTTAATCCGAGCACATCAAGGTTTTTTTCAATATTGAGACATTAGGAAATTTAGGAGAAATAGTCGACGTATATTTTATATCCTATTCTGTTTAATGCAGTCCAAACACGAAAAGAAAGAAGTCAGTTTTATATTAGAATTCTGAAGCAGGAGAAAAGGGGCAGTTCACATTTTCACCTTTCAAAAACAAATCGGCTGCACAGAATATCACCACTGCAGTTTTTAAAAAGCCTTTTATTTGTGAACACTGATGTCAGAAGCTTACTAACGGAAAGAACTCTTTTTACCGTGTAAGGAAGAGGTGAAGGATCTGGCTTTTTTTTTTAAGCTTTATTTATTAAACCATATTATTTGATTACTGTGTTAGAATTTCATAAGCAATAATTAAATGTGTCTTTATAGATATTTCAGGAATGTATACATATTGTGAGTAATGCTTTCAAAGTTACGAAAATCATGAACTACCCCAGAATTGAACTGTTGTACTTCCAAAGAGAATTGGGCTGTTTATAATGACTTTAATAGAGAAAGATCCCAGGGATCGGTCATAATTGGTCTTGTTTGATAATGTGGGCATCCACAAACAAACAAATAACAGAAACAAAAACCTGTAAATGTTCCTTTGTAAAACTTGTAAATTTTATTTATACTGTCTTGTTTTGTACACACATTTCTCTGTAGTGGGCTCTGAATACATTGAAAATGCACTATATTTTTCTATTTTACTTGCAGAGCATCACAAAAGAACAGGTATTTTCAGTGCTACATAATGTGTTTTCCCACATTTAGGACCAAAGATGGCTATAGAAAAACTCAAATGGATTGCTTCCCAAACCCCTCCCCACCCTTTTTTTTTCTTTTCAATCACTGTACAGTGTTATTTGATATTTTAATTTATTTTTCGATTGACTAGAAAAATCATTTTAATTTCACTAAAATGTTTTTTGTCCCTAAGGAAAAATAATCTGTAAAATAATTTTAATTAGCATAATACAGTCACCTAGACACTTCCATTTGTAATCTTTGTAATAGACTGTAAATATATTTTTGGAACTATAACACAATGTGCTTGAGGGTTATTTTTCAGTGTCTGCAGTGTATACAAGTGTTTATACTAAGTACAGCACTTTACAATTCTAATCAGTAGCATTGGCCTTTGAGAGAATGAGTGAAAGAGTTTGAGTGAGTGTTCCTAATTCCGTTTGGATTCTAAACTCACTAATAATGAAGTTCTTTTCCTGTTCATAGCTTAAGGTGCTTATTTTTTCTATTAAAATTAAATTAACAAAAAGCCATTCTAGAAATAGAAGACATAGTATGGTACATGCAAACAGTGTCTTTCCTGCTTTTTTCTAGCACTAGATTTATAGTTGATTAGTCTTTCTTGAGTAGAAGGGCAGAATAAAAGTTTTTTTGAGTTTTTTTCAAAAATAACTTTTTTCTTCAGCAATATACCTCATCTGCCTTAAATTTTTTACAGCTCTTTACAGGGAAAGGGGAGAAGGGATGGGAAAGACACACAGCACAATAGGAAGTGTATGAATACATCACTCTCTTGTTCGTAGGTTTCTTTTCCCAATCAACGTCATGATTTTGAAATACATGTATGTGAAACAAATATTCAGAGAAAAAGAATTAACATTGTAATGCTGATTGTAATACTGTCTTCCAGAAAGAGACGAAATGGTATAATGATAAGAATGTACAACTTGCACCTTGAAATCTTTTTTTGATAAGTTAGTGCTCAGGGGAGGAAAGGTAGAGAAAGCGAACGTCAAAAATAGAACTCGAAAATTATAAAAATGCAAAAGGAAATGGCCTCCTTGCTTTGATAGAGCCACCTTTTTTAGAATGCTGTCTTCACACTTGACTTGTGTTTTGCATTCAGTACTGAAATAAAAGTAACTTTTACTACATCTGAATCTAACATTTTCTCAGCTATCGATCTGGGCCTTGTTTACTCGAACTGGTGGTTTATGCTTGTCAGAGCACTATTAGTTGAATCATATTGTATACTTATGTAATCTACATTAGCTAGTACTATTTAGGACTATATTTTAATTGCTCCTCTTATCCGTGTTTTTAAGACAGTTAAAATGGCGTAAGTCACCTCTTTTTTTTTTTTTTTTTTTTTTAATTTAGGTAATGCTGATATTCTCCCTTTGGTTTCCCGAGTGGCCAGAACGGTGCTACTCGCTGATGTGCATGTTCAAATAAATTACTGATGTGTATTTTTTTGCTCTATGTGGAGAAATCATGGGGAACTTGGGGCGAGATGTGCTTTTTGTTGGTTGAATTTGTCCCTCCTTGCCTAAGAATTACTACAGGGGTCATCCTTTTATAAGGACAAACTGCTTTTGAACAGTGTCTTCAATGTATCAAGCACAAATAACTCTTTCTTCAACACGAATCATAAGTCTCTTTTTACCAGCTTAAAATAATAAACAAGTCTATTAGACAATGTAAAGAAAATCCTGTCTCCAATCATTGGTGGGTTCCTTTATGTCCCTTACTTATTTATTTTCTTACACAATATCATGAAAGGAGATGTCTAGAGTAAAGGCTTCATTGAAATATTTCAGTGGACCAATTAGAATATGAAGAAAATTAATAGCCACTGATTCCCTTCATCCTTTTGCACAGTGACTTAATTCCACTCTAATTATTATAGAGTAACAAGTTAAGACTATATCTTCAAAGAGCCCTACTATCAGACATTTAAGTTAAAACTTTTATTGTTCTTTGTTTTGTTTTTTGTGTTTTTTTAACCGCAACTACATGGTACTAGCAAGGATATTTGTGTGTGAAAGGAATTATTTTGTCATCAGACCCTGACAAATACTTTAGACATCTGACATAAAACGGCATCCTGGGGAGTTTGGGTATTTAAGATGTTGCAGGATTCGAACAGAGGATCCAGAGCAAACGGAAAAGGTGATAAACCCAGTGGTCTCATTAGGTCATTTGCCATTGACCCTGATTCAGTGATCATTCCAACTTGCCCCTGCAACACAGAAAACGAAGTGCTCCCTATTTTGGCAGCATCACCATTTTAAACTCTATAAACTCTTAACAAATATCTAAACATATTTTCAAAAATGAGAATAGACTAAGACCAAATAAAGTACTGTCACTGCTTATCACTTGTGATGCTGATACTCAGGCTAGGCTGAGCTGAAAAATAAAGTTTAATCTTGAAGTCTTGGCTATCCCTGACTAGTCTACACGCAAGGCTCTCGTGAGGTTCCCACAGAGATAATTCTGTAGCTCAAAGCACTGGTGGTCAGTCACATGGTCTCTTAAAGGACTGGATTCATAAGCAGCATAAAAATATGCTCTCCTACCAGCACATGTTTCCCTGCACACGTGTAAAGGTATTAAAGATACACCAAGGTCTATCACTAGGTAAGAACTAGAATTTGAAACTCATGGTGATCATCAGTAACAATTTTGTTGTTGAAACACTTTTAACGCCTGCTTTTACCATTTGTTTTACATTACTAGCTGCAATGAAAACTCGGTCTCAGTTTTGAGGAAAGCTGCTGAAAGGAAGACATGTAAAGCAAAAAGGTGGTCAAATGCCTGAGTGCAAAAATCATTAACTAACTCCTGATACTAACAAATGAGAAAAGGCAGTGCGAGGTGACTGGCAAAGGTGAGGGGAACACCATCCTCTTGGTTTACCGTCAGTGTCCCCTCAATACCCCTTACCTCGCTCCTCTTCTTGCTCTGGCTGGTACCCCTCAGCTTGAAGAATACGGGCAGGAGAATATAATATTTCAACAGGAATGCTTCTGTGAGCCTCATCAGAGTTAAGTGCTGTAAGGGGATATTTTTTTCGAGTTCAGTGATTGAATGTAATTAAATCTATAATTAAACAATAGAAGACCTCTTCTGATTGACCTTGAGGTTAAAATAAATTTAATTAATTGATCTAATTTAATTGGACCTATTGCACAAAGTTTGGTAGGTAGCAATAAGTAGCTCTAGTGTTCTGTAGGTATGTAACAGCACGAGGAATTCTTGATGTGTGTAACAGTAGTAGGGATTTCTAATTTCCAGCATTTGATAATTTGGAGATAGTAGCAAATCTATCTACTCCAAGTCTCCATAAATAGTAAATAAAGCTCAATTAGATAAAACCTGCAATATGTATATCATCATTTCAGATTTCCCAGGTTTCTACTGCTGAAAATGATTCTTGTTTCCCTTTTGAAATTCACAGCCTTTAATTACATATATTTGTGAATTTTATATCTAAATAAAGAATGCACAATATATTTTTTTAAATGAGCGGTTAGTCATAGATCTTAATTAAAGATGCTCAGGGGCACATTTGTTTTTTAAGTAATATTGAGTCTAGCTTAGTAGAGAACTAACCTATACCATTCAAATCTCACCATTCTCCTATGTAACCAAAGCTAATTAAAGACCACGACTGGACAAAAAACTCCAGTAAAACAAATAGAGAAAATTAGACTATGTATGTAGAAGGAGAGTTCAGATAAGTCACATGCTTTTAAAAATATTTTGCAATGCATAGCAATGAGGCAAACAACTCAGGAATGCTTTTGAAGGCCACCTGGGTGGCTCAGTGGGTTAAGCGCCTGCCTTTGGCTCAGGTCATGACCCCAGGGACCTGGAATCCAGCCCCATGTTGGGCTCCTTGCTCAGCGGAGAGCCTGCTTCTCCCTCTCCCTCTACCTGCCATTCCCTCCGCTTGTGCTCTCTTTCTTTCTTTCTTTCTTTCTTTCTTTCTTTCTTTCTTTCTTTCTTTCTTTCTGTCAAATAAATAAAATCTTTTAAAAAATACTTTTTGAAAGTGATGTGAATTTGCAGACTCTTACTACTCTGCTCAGATAGACTCTGCAGGAAATTAAAAGAGAGAATTGTAAGTTTAACCTGATATCCTTCTGTCAATTTGTTAGAGAGGTGCACACTGCTAACATTAAAAACCAGACAGAATACGAGGCTAAAATATGTTCTTTCCAGAGGAAAGAGGCCCACACATTTCTTCAGCTCTGATGATTGCACAAGTGTTTTCAAAGCTCTACTGGGCCGGGGATCTGCTGGCCGTGCATTATTGTAATTCTGTGTTTTCACTAGATCTTTGTGAGTTGCACACCAAGCTCCATGTGTATTCACCAGAACCCGACTTAACAGAAAGAAAAACAACAACAACAAACAAAACAAACAATCAAACAAACAAAAACCAGGAACCTGATGCAGCTCTACTTGATAAACAGACAGGAGTTAACACATGGGCTGTTCCTGCTAGTTCAATGACAGCGTTCTTCCAAAAAAAAGTGCCACCTGTTAGGAGCAAAATCTCCACTGATCTACTAACAAAACAAAGTCAGCAAATACCGAATAATACTAACCTTCAGATTTGGAAGTGTGTACTAAAGGCAGGATAAATTACAGGAAACCGACAGTCAGACAGGAGAAGCTGAGTTTGATGGGAGAGGCAATGCAGAGCTCTCAGCAAGCCTGACCAGAAAAAGGTTGTGGTGGGAATGAAGCTTGAGGGACCACAGTCCGGCCGTGGTGCCTAACATATGAATTAATTCCTCTTTATTTCTGGATCAGAGCCGTAGACTATCCACGCCTCCATACCTTGGCTCTTCATTTCCACATTCCCTCTGACTTTTCTAAGTGGGGGAAATTCCTCTCTTCAATACACATCCCAAAATGCCCTTCCTCCCAGTCTTCACTTCCTGACACCTGGGAGCCAGAATCATTCTTCCCCTGCTTTGCTTATGCTGTGCTGCGGTTCTCCCACTGTGCTCTGTCAGATTATTTGTATGTGTCTCTCCCACTGGATCAAGTACTCTTGGAGGGCAGAAGCCAAATGAAAATCTTTGTTTTATGTCCTTTGGGACCTAGCAGTTTCTGGCACTCAGTAGACACTCTATAAATATTTTAGAATCCTTGATGTGCAAATTAATTCAAATTGGTTTCTTCTTAAAAGGTAGTGAGGATCAGGTGCTCTGAAGGATGAATGGGGTGCAGTGAAGGTGGTAGTAAACCGGGTGTTGAGGGAGAAAACTAATTTCAGAGCACGGATGGCTGCTCCTGTGATAGGCTGGGGCAGCAGGGACAGCCCAAGGGACTCCACAGAGGAGCACGGAGACACGGACCGTGTGAGAAAGGGAGGCAGAAGGAGCTGATTAGTAAGCAAGACCAGGAGGTGCCAAATGCAGGCTCTTCCAGCTGTTGGAAAGGAGGAGGTATCACTGGTTATAAATAACAGACCAAGAGGAAAGAGAAACTCGAAATCAAGCGGAAGAAATTGGACTTGATGAGAGAAACAATGAAGGGCTATTTACCAATATCTTGTTTGATGAGGCAAAGGCATGGCAAAAAAAAAAAATTTTTTTTTAAGGAACATAATCTGCAAAAATAAATGAGATGTGATTATGACTAATTCAAAATCAGGCTTAGACAAGAGAAAAGAGTATTTTTCTTCTTCTATAATGAAAACACCCTCACTCCAGCTCTCAAACTGAAGACAGTGTCAGTAATTCTATAGTTAAGTAAATATATCATAAAATGGACTTTCATGAGCCAGCCTGGAAGTCTTCTTACCATTTACATTATGAAGAGACAGCTGTGGTGGGTGACAGCAGAGAGTTGGAAGGCAGACCACATGGGACTAATTCTTGTCATGACAGGTGCAACATGGGGTGAATGATTTAATTTCTGTTTCCTTCTTCCTATCTTACCTTAAAATAGGTAGAAAGAGTACCCATTTTAAGAGTTGTTTAATTTGTTAATTGATACTTGGAAAGTGCTTATATAATAAGTACTCAATACATGTTAGCTCTTACCATTTCTTTGGGAAATATTTTTGTCTATATTCCTAATTATCTGTTTAAAACACTTATGAACACATTTTTGTGAATTCTGATCTAACACACAAATATATTTCAGAATATAAATTATATGTTTTTTTCCCAGATTTCACGCTTATCCTTTTCTCAGTTTTTTTTTTTCTTTTTTAAATCACCTTTAACCATATCTCTTAAGTCAGTACCCAAAGAGTCAAACTTCACTCATCTGGCCATAAACAAACCTTCACTACATCCAACCGATTTTACCTCTTTGATATTTCTGGAATCTACCACCAACCTTCCACAGCCACTGCCCTAAATTAGGTTTTCATCACCTCTCACCTAGACCAATGTCACATCCTCTACTCTCTTTCTCTTCCTCTAATCCTTCTTAATTGCAGCTTTCATAGTCATTTCTCTAACACGTGTCTGATCATGTTTTCCCCCAGCTTAAAAGACTTTAATGGCCCCTCACTAATTGGAGAATTGCATTCAATTATGTAACGTATCATCATCAGTTGGGATCGTGCCTGTGTGATCTTCACATTATCACCTCCTGCTGGACCTAACGATTTGTGTCTTGGGCATGCAAAGTTCTTTCACACGCCCTTGTTATGAGTTTCTGAGGAGGGCAAGTGAATGTCTTATTCCTCCTAGTACCTACCGAGCCTAACACAGATTTAAAGGCAAAAATAGTTTCTATTCCTAAACCTCAAAGCAAGAATATGTAATTACCTTTAAATATGTAATTACCTTAGGTCATGATCCCAAGTTCCCGGGATCAAATCCTCAGTCTGGCTCCCTGCTCAGTGGGCAGTCTACTTCACCCTCTGCCCCTCCTCTCCCTTCTCCTGCTCACTCACTCTCGCTCTCTCTCAAAAATTAAATAAATAGGATCTTTTTTTTTTTAAAAAAAGAAAACCTCTAACTTTTCTTTACCCAGTTGTATTATGTAGTAGTTTACATTGGTCCTTTATCTGTCAATTATGTTACCTCACAGACAGGAAATAGAACCTTTGTCCAGCTCACACTTCTATTTCAAAGCCTGGCACAGTACCCAGCACCTCAGATTGTTAAGAGGTGTGTGTCGAGTGATTGAGAGTCAGGTGACCCTGAAGCCAGGGGCTCTCATACTCCAGTAGTTGGTCCCAACCTAATGCGTGAAGACAGTGCCCCAACTGAGACCCTTAATCACTCTCATCCAATGAAAGTGTCTCTTTTCCGTGTTTCCCAGATGCTGCCCTGTGCCATTTCTCACACAGCTCTCATCTTCATTGACTTTATTTTTATTTATTTATTTATTTATTTAAAGATTTTATTTATTTATTTCACAGAGGGAGAGAGATCACAAGTAGGCAGAGAGGCAGGCAGAGAGACAGGGAGAGGAGGAAGCAGGCTCCCTACTGAGCAGAGAGCCCCATGCGGGCCTCGATCCCAGGACGCTGAGATCATGACCTGAGCCGAAAGCAGAGGCTTTAACCCACTGAGCCACCCAGGCGCCCTCTTCATTGACTTTAAAGCTATGCGGAATCCCCTCAGGAGCCTCCAGACCACAATATCACAATGATCTACACACTTCGTGCCACACATAATCCAAATGAAATCAGCAGTTGAAGGTCACATCTTAATCTTGGATTTGATAGAGCATCATATTTATATTTAATTAACTGCTCACAAACTTTTTTGTTTGGGAAACAGATATGCAGTTATGACTTCATCATTTCCAAGCACCATCCTGACTACTGAAAATATGACAACTGTCATAACTTCTATATATTTCTTCTAACCATCCTTTACTAAATAATCAACCACTTTACATATTTTCCTAGCCTTACAGCTACTTCTTTCCCTTAGCAAGAGGTCTGTGTGGCCTTCGCACAAAGCTATATCACGCTCAGTATTTAGCCTGTTTTCTTAACTTTAATATTCTTAAAATGCATACCTTCATGCTTTATCCCTTATGTATGTATGTAAGTTGAGTTAAATAGCTAGCCTGTGCTTCTATGATTGTTACTCTATCTCTGTCATCTACTCCCAGTGCAGCAGCAGACCCTGCTACCTGCCCAAGCCGTGTGTTTGGGAAGAGGACTGAAGCGTCTTTGCATCTGCTGCCTTTATACGTTCAATGCCTTAATGATAAGAACCAAAATGTGCTACTAGAGACGTGCATTTAATCACATGCTTTGGCCATCTTTCAGGAGTAAATATATTATCACGTTTCTTATTTTCTTTCCTTCTTTTATAAGTAGAGACTTAATTTACTATTATGGTAGTACAAAATTTCTCTATGCATGAGTTGTTACCCGGGAGTTTCTGCAAGGGAGCTTCCTTGCCATATATTTCCCTAGCATTGCCTAGAGGCTGAATAAATAGTGTTTGCACATGGTAGGTACTAATCCATAATTTTGACTAAATCAACAATGATGCAGTTGCCATTGGGGCTAAAAAAATACATTTCAAGTTTAAGTGAAATACAATCTTTTACTTCATAGTATCTCAATTTTAACCACTAAATTTTAACTACCATCCTATGTAAATTCATATAAATGTAATATCAAAGGAGAATCTTCACACTTGAAGAGGACAAATAAGAACCAAGTTGGCGGGAAAGTTGAAAAGCTCTCATTTGTAGAAATATTAGCCCTGGTTTCATCATTTACTGATTCCTTAACCTTCGCAGAATTCAAATCTATGAAACTCAGTCTTCTCATTTGTCAGACTGGATATATCTGCCTTCTTTTTTCTTAACAACAATTTTATGAAGAACATATGAAATTCAGCAGACAAATGAGCTTTAAATAATATAGAGCAAGTTTTAAATTCAAATTTTGATGATTTTATTTATTTATTTATTTTTTAGTTGAATTTGAGATGCTATCGTCTTGCCAATTTCTTCTTTACAATTTCCAATTAGCTCGGCAAATTCTAAATAAGTGTGTGTGGGAAAAGATATTGATGGTTTCTTATTTATTCATGATTTTGGTATATTTTCTTCTGATTTGGTTTAGTAGTTCTTAATGTCTTCGTGGCTTTCCAAGCATCCTGACTTGGACATTATCTAAGAATTCATCCACTTTGCTTTCACTTTGTGGCTTCCGGTCAAGCGAAGACTCAAATTCAAGGTGTTTTCTTGTTTTTTGTTTTTTAGCTTCTAAAGCTTCCTACAATCTTGCAGTGTGTAACCTACAAGGTCTCCTAATCCCATAAACTCTAAATCACATCCCCTAGTCTCCAAACTACATACCATTTTTCTGTTCTTACAGCCCTCCTGGAGTTTCTTAGTCATCATAAATTCTGTGTGTGGACCCTAGGTTTTGGGTGTTACTCAGCACACAAGTAAGCTGCCTAAATTTAACAACTGTAACTTCTGCATGAGTAAAGGATGTTTGCTTTCTCAGCAGTGCTCCGGGCTACAGTAAATTTTGATTTCTCTATTTTAATCTTGTTGGTACACATGTCTAATTATGCTTGTTGGTTTAGCACTGTGCAGAGAGTGTTAGGTAATGTTATTATCTAGAGTTTGCTCATCCTCAACTGTCAGCCACAGGACTAGAGCCGAACATCTAGAGTTAACAACATGACTAAAGTTGGGTCAACATTGCTCCTATGCTCTGTTTCATTTTAGAGTTTCATAACTTGGATGTAAATATTCACATTGAACTCCACCACGGCAGGCCTTTTCTGGCCCTTCTCACTGAGTTTCAGATGATTTCAAAGTTAGGTAAGAAGATGACTGGTATTTGGGGGACCGTTTTTTGCTTTGTTTTGTTTCTGGTTACTCTTTGGATTTTCAAAGGGCTCATTCTCTTTAAAATAAAGAGAATGGCTTTGCTGCTTTTTTTATATTAATGTATTTCAGACAGGTAGAAATGTGTGTGCATGTGTATAAATAGCAATGCTTTAAAGCTAGCCATTTCAAGACTATTGCGACTAGATAAGTGAATCCATAAATGCTATTGAGACTGAAGAAATATATTTCAAAGAGTTACTGAAGTAAACTCTAATTTAGTTGGTAGTTTCTCCATCTTTGACTATAAAATTATAATTATCATCATGTGCAGATCCATATAAATTTTTATAATATATGGCATATTGTGTCTTGATTTGCATTTTGCGGTTTCCTAAAAATCGCCTGCGATTCTGTTTCTCAAAACTCACACCTTTGATTACCAAGTGTGCAGCATCTTTTTCTCAATTTAACATTTCAAAATCTGATGGGAAAAGGTGACAGTAGTCCTTGTTTGCGTTTCTGAATTAGATGTGTGAGATCATTACCTTCCTGGGATTCCGAGACATGACAATTAATCTCTTCTGTTCTCAAATTATAACAAGTCTGAGCAAGGCAGGCACCTGCGCACACTTGCACTTGGCTCGAGGAAAAGGTGCATACTGCTTGTGACTGAAGAAGGCAAAAAACTCTTCTGTCTCTTCTTTCATATCCAGGTTCTATCCACTAACGGTGATGTGACCTTGGGCTGGTTACAAAATCACGGTTTGGCTAATTTTCTTTTCTGTTAAAATGAAAGTGACAAATAATACCTGTTTCACAAAGTTCCTCCTAAAATTAAATAAATTAATGTATGTGAAGGTCTTAGAACCATGCCTGGTGGTTACTATTTTAATCGTTAAGCTTTGTGACCCTTTAGCACTTTCAAGTTAAGTTAAGCAGTAACCCATCAGAGGACGGTTTGCCACATTTTAAATACCCAAAAATGCTCTCTGAAAGCAACTTAATGTTAAGCATTTCGTTAGGCTTATGGAAGAGTTAATGATAAAAGATGTAGAGAACCCAGAAAGTAGCTGCAGAGAACTTTCCACAGAGGGATCGATACCTGAATCTGCAGATTTCTGGAGTCAAGCTAAACTCTTGGGAGAAAAACTGCTTAGGCACTGGCTTAGGGTACAAATGTGAACTATGGATTTCTCAAACTTCTTCATGATCATTTGTAGATGAGACAATTGCACAGTTATTGGAGGAAGACATATTTTGCTTACGGTACGGACTTGACCACTCCCTCATCATGATTTTGAGGAATCCCCTCAAACTATTTGAACTTGTGTCATCACCAGCCAAGTGAGGCTAAAATATGGGCTTAAAAGTACAGCTTTGAGAAAAAGAAAGAGAGAGAGAGAACACAGCATACTGCCTGCGAATATGACACAATGCTTACTTTCCTCTCCTTGACTGCACCAAGGGCTCAACAGGACACATTGAGGCAGAGTGCACCTTTTCCCTGGTCTACCAGGTTCTATCCCCAGAAATAGAAATGCAGCCGCCTGGCCAGGTGTAGCAATAACCGCAGCTCCACAGTATAGAAGAATACCCTGACTGGTCTCTTTTTACCAAGGAAGCTGAAGGAGCAAATTTTTCCAGTTTATCTCTATCCAAAATCCTCTTCCTTATAAGGAGCAATCAAGGTTTGACACAGCCTAAGTCCCTTATGATTATCACCCCTATTTTTTGTTATGATCAGCTACAGTGTTTCTGGAAGGAAGCAAAAATGAAACATCCAGTTTGGGGGTGTCTAGATGGCTGAGTCGGTTAAACATCTGCCTTCGGCTCAGGTCATGATCCTAGGGTCCTGGGATCAAGCCCCACGTTGGGCTCCCTGTTCAGTGGGGAGTCTGCTTGTTTCTCTCCCTCTGCCTGCTGTTCCCCTGTTTGTGCTCTCTCTCTCTCAAATAAATAAATAAAGTCTTTAAAAAAAATTAGAAGAAACATCCAGTCTGCACCAGTAGCCCCCATGATCAACATATAGTCAGGATTGGGGCACCTGGGTGGCTCAGTTGATTAAGCGGCTGCCGTCAGCTTGGGTCATGATCCCAGAGTCCTGGGATCGAGCCTCATGTTGGGCTCCTTGCTCAGTGAGAAGCCTGCTTCTCCCTCTGTCTGCTTCTCCCTCTGCCTGCCTCTCCCCCTGCTTGTGCTCATTCTGTCTCTTTCTCTCTGACAAAAAATTAATATATTTTTTTTAATTTAAAAAAGTATAGTCAGGATACCAAATTTTTAACAATGTAGCAAAAATATTTGAATTATTCTAAATGACGCTTAGCGTTTTCTAAAATTCACCTAATATCACAGAGGTATAGAATCTAAGTAGAAAAAGAGGGAAGAAAATGTCAAGGTGAAAAAGATTAAAAACAATTATTTGTGGAAGCAGAGGTCTATTGATGCAATGCACACACACCGCACAGTCACACAGAAGAAGTAAGCTTATTGAACAGGGTGTTTGTGAGTCCATAGGATAACCTGGTGTGTATAATGCAGTCCAGTACCACCAGTCGAGTGGTTAATAGTTCAATTCTCTATCAGAACTTGATACTAACAGTGATAAAATGTAAGGCAAAGAACAAGAAATGCCTAATTACTATTTTTATAACTTAATGTCCCCTTTTGCCTAGATTCCCTTTCCTTTTAATACTACTACTACCTATTGAAAGTTAATTTTCAAGAAAGTATAACAACAGACTGCCTTTCTAAAACTGCATAGGTTTACAAAACCCATTTCTTTCCTATTTCCTAAATAGCTGTAGGCAGAATCATGAAAATTATAGAAAAACACAATCTTCCTCTACTTTATCTTGATATGCATTCTATATTGTGTCACCGGTAGGAAAAATAATATCTTGCCTTCATGCACAGTTCAGCATATAAAAGGTAATCTATTTGAATAACTATGCAAAGAGCTTCAGCTAAGCAATAAAATGTAAGTCAAGAAAGTACCTACACCTCATCCTTCTATGAATGTTTTAAAATGAAAGCATGTAAACTTCTAGTTGGATGGCAGCCTGTGATCAAGCTTACGGTTCTGGCCAGGCTAATCTTGTACTGGACAAAATCTACATTTGAAATATTGGGAAAAGCTTAAAAAAAAAAAGCTTTCAGTAGTTGGACTTCTCTGCTTTTCTTCAAAATTACGAATCAAAGTATTGTCATGATTTCTATGTTGTAGACTTCCAATGGTGTATTCCTGAGTTTTTGGAAGAATTTCCACCTATTTATCAAGCTTCCGGTGTAGAATGTTTTCTAATTTCTTTTGTTCATCTGCAGGGCAGTAGTCGAGTCTTGCTTGAAATAATTTACTTTTTAAAACTTTCAGTGTCTTAACTATTTCTGAGGGAAAAGCCTTGCAAACTATTTGTAGGGCTTTTAAAGAAGAAAAAGAAAGCAGATTTGGCCTTATTTTTAAATTTTTTTTAAAGATTTTTATTTTATTTTATTTTTTTATTTTGCAGAGAGAGAGACAGCAAGAGAGGGAACACAAGCAGGGAGAGCAGGAGAGGGAGAAGCAGGCTTCCCACTGAGCAGGGAGCCCGATGCCGGGCTTGATCCCAGGACCCTGGGAACATGACCTGAGCTGCAGGCAGACGCTTAGCAACTGAGCCACCCAGGTGCCCCTGGCCTTATTTTTTAAATAACCAAAAGTAATCATGTAAGCAAATAAATTACATGGTATTAGGTCATCTAAGATCATCTTGACAGAAGTACAATTTCCGTACTTTTTCATAAAACTATGAATGTAATTTTCATAAAACTATCAGGAGGCATTTGCAAATTGCTTAACTGTCTTAGAGATAAATAGAAGCACAACTGGTCAAATCCCTTCCAATAGCTAGCACTTCTCACACCATCACCGGATTAGGAATCATTTGTCATAAACCTTGAGGGATACTGGAATAAAAACAAAACAAAACAAAACAAAACAAAAAAACAATTAATTTTACTTCAAAAAAGTGTAGGAGAATAGCCTTCTCATTTATATTTGGAACCAGAGTCCCCACTGCTTAATAAGCTATACATTAAATATTTTCTAAAATGATCTAAGCCCAAGCATTCTAATTTTCTTGCCAGTCTCAAAATTGCTTGCACCCCAGTCATGCCTTCTGTAGCAGCCCTGATTATTTTGCTCACACAGTTTGAAATCTAGCCAGATAGAAATATCTTAATTTTAATTTTTAATTTCCCACTTTACTTGGGTAGTACTTCAAGCAAAAGCCAAAACTCACAGTCAGGAGGCAACCCCAAATAATTTAGCCTAAATGTCTGTTTGAGTGCAAATAACTTTAGTTTGCAAACTGATGTTACATGTAAGAAAAGAGAGCAGAGCCTAGGGCTGAGATCTCCTGGCTCACATTTAAGCCCATGATCCCCAAATTGGGACACACAGAAGAATCCTCTGGGGGTGTTTTAAAAATATTGATGCCTTGCTCCCACCAGGAGCATTTTGATATAACTTGTTGGGGGTGTAATCTACACATGGGGATTTTTATTTTTTAAAATCCAGGTGATTTTATTATGCAGCAAAATTTGAGAACCGTTGATGTGGAATGTGGATTTACAGGCTCTGAGATGGACCAGAATAGCACTCTCTCAGCTCTTTCCTCACTGAAAAGAAATGTTATAAATGATGATTGTTTGCAAGTTTCCTTTCCATTCCCACCCCTCATAACCTCAGGGAAAATGAAACAGTTGCCTCTGTCTCGTGATTTTTCATAAAGCTTTAGACATGTCTACAATGGGGGAATATACAGGGAAGGATATTCATCTTAATTATGTTAATCCTCCTTAGCCAAGAAATGGGAAGTTGAGATCATCCCTCTGGATCAACAGAAATATGTTTATCATTGCCATAAAATTGTTTGGAGGTAATTTGAATACATCCTTCAGGTTTGTAAAAGATTCACGAAATAGCACTATATTTCCCTGTGGGTCATTCTATACCATGTAGAATACCAAAGGCTATGACTTAAAAAAAAAATTCCCAATGTTATTATTTCAGAATTCTAAGGGATTCTGTATGAGTACGTCGATTTAACTCTATAGTAGTCATCATGATTTTGCCTCTTCATCAAAAATATTTTCAGCTCTATCTCATCAGCGGGATTTTCAAATAAATGGCAAGTTTCAGACATGTAATAATAGGGCTTTGTAACATCTTTGCAAAATACGGAAGTGCTTATAAAGTTTGTCTAATTTTTATTAGACACTTGAGGTAAATATGCCTTTAGAACCATTTTAGATGGACTAAAAATGAGACAAAGGTATTTCCATAGATTTCATAGTACTGATACTGGTTTGTGATTTCTGATATTTTAAATATTAGAAGTGTTCTTTAGATATATATAATCAATAGTACAAAATTTTTTCACAGTCTCTAAAAGTTTTATTTTTATCCATTTATTTGAGTATAGTTGACACACAATGCTACATTAGTTTCAGGTGTATAACATAGCGATTCAACATCTCTCTACATTATGCTGTGCACACCACAAGTGTGGCTACCGTGTGTCACCATACAACGCCATTTCAGTATCGGACTATAATCCTTCCTCTGTGCCTTTTATTCCTGCCTTATTCATTCCTTAATTGGAACTCTGTTATCTCCTCTTCTCCTTCACCCATTTTGCCCATCCCCCACCCTCCTTCCCTCTGGCAAATTTAATTTATTAGCTATATCAGGAGCTCTAGAGCTTATCTGTTTTCCTTCTCTTCTTAACTAGTATTAACTAAGCATAGTTTCCAAATATATTTAAATAATCAGTAATGAAAATAAGAATGGTTAACCTTCTGTTAACAATTATAGTAGTTAGCATTTTGCCAGTAATATGCTAAACACGGTACATGAATTATTTCAATTATGTTTTCAAAAGTTCAGAAAAGCAAAATTTTTATTATCTCTACTTCCTAGATGTGGAAATAAGATTAGAGAGAGTAAGTGATTTTCCCTAGTTATACACAGAATAAACCATAGGAGCCAGGATTCAAATCTAGGTAAATTATCTCCAGAATCCCTGCTCACTATAACAAATACAATTAACACAAGAGCTTAAGGAAATGTGTAACATCTAAACATCCTAAAGGAAAACTTTAAAGTTAGTCACCATTTATTGGCCCATGTGATATGTTGTTCAGATATTTAGAAACATAAGTATATATGGATTTTATTTTTGACCAAATACTTGCTATCACTTATATGCGGTCTTTGTTTTTATGTAAATGGATTGATAATTAACAAAATCCAAAAGTTTTTTTCAGAATAAATACATACACATTTTAAATACTAAACGCTATGTGAATTGTCAGCATCTGGATATATATTAGTGAGACTCTTAAAAAATACAAACTTATACATTAAATAGAAGAATATTTATTGCCCATTTAAGATATAAACCTCACATCCCTCCTTCACCCTCTTATTATTTGACAATCAAAGGCACATCAGGGGCCAGGCTCTTTAGAACATCAAACTCAAACAGCTTAACCCATAACTGGTTCTTTCAAGGACTTTCAATTAAAAAACAAAACAAAACAAAAAAAACCCTGAACAATGTTAGAGTTTTTCTTGCAGTTACATTCACAAGGTGATTTCTGTTCTGGTGTGTTAAGACAATGCCTAGAATTCAATAGTTCCTTTTGTAAATTTTGCCTTTCCATAATTGCAGCTAGAAATTGGCATACATTTTAGATGGAATGTCTAATAAGCTAATTGTCTATAAATTCTAAAAAGAAGAGTTACCATTTAAACATGAATTCACTACATTTGGATACAGACTGAAAAATCATATCAGAAGTAGTGATAAACATAAACAGAATTGCAAGAATAAAACTTATCCTTAATTCAGAGATGATGGGGTGGTAAAGGCTGCTGAAAACACACACACACACACACACACACACACACACACACACACATTCATACATATTCAGAACACGTAGGATTATGTAGTCTCTTGATGAGAGAATAAAGAGGCATATAAATCTAATAATTAAACGTTGATGGGTATTTATGGCTGACATCATTGCATCATAGCCATCTGTAGGGGAGTGCATTGTTAGACTCAATATGTTGGCATCTTTTTATTTATCATAATTCTCTGAGACAGGTACTATCACCATTCACAGTCCACAAGTGGGAAAGCCAAGTTCTAGAGCAATTAAGTAACATATTTGGGATCCAATAGCCTTGATAGCTATATTTGACTCTGAAAGATCACGCTCTTCCCTGCATCCCACAGTAACTTAAATTATTATTATTATTATTATTATTATTATTATTATTATTATTATTTTGTCTGCTTTCCTGTTTCTAAATGGGCTCTTGCTGAACAGTAGAGAAATACATGTGTATATCCCTGGAATTTTGTCATAAAACTTTTCAAGAACCATACAATCTGACTATCTTACACTGCCCATTAAATAATCAAAAAGTGTACATCAAGAAATGCTTTTACTAAAAAGGATCTTTATTTCAGACTTGTTTAGTGACAGGTCTAGTCTTTCAAATAATTTCTAATTAGAAACATAACGAAGTTTGATATCTTGCAGTTCCCAACTTAGAAGTATGGTTTTAAAATATTGAAACAAATACTTTAATAAACTTCAACAGGCAACATGAAAACATTTTGAAAACTGAATAATCAACAAAAATGACTCCATTCTCCCAGTAGATGCTGGAAAAAATCTAGAGCTAGTCTTTCAGGGGCTGGGAGGCAGGATGATTTATGCTATTTGACGAAAAAAAAGGGGCATAAAATATGAGAAAAAAGCGAAGCAACTTAAAACTGAAACAGCAGAAAAGACTATAGCAATTTTAGAATCATTAATGACAAACACCTAAAATTAATGTTACTAGTGCCTTAAAGTTGTAGCTAATAATTCAAGATTGAAATCCTCAAGAAACACAGGATCCTGCCACCGTGATTCTGCTTCCTTGCTTCTACCTTGCAGACTTCTTTACCTCCACATTTTCACGGCTTTTCCTTAAAGCAAATGATTACTTAATTCATAACTCAACTCCAAAATTTAAACAAGTGCTGAAGTATGAAAAGAACAAATAGCACCAGCAAAAGAAATGTGGTTTCTAATCTCACTTTGCCCAAACTAATGAATCTGGCAACCTATCTGAGCCTCTCCGTTCCCTCATCAGTGCACTCTACCCAGAGTTTCTGATTCTTTGGTGTTGAGGTCAGGTGGGTGAATTTACATGTCTAACAACTTCCCAGATGCTGCTGATGCTGCTGGCCAAGGGAATACACTTCGAGAGTGATAGAACTAGATGCCATCTAAGATCTCTAGTGGGTCTACCATTCTGATCTTTCTGTGTGAAGATTTAAAAAAAAAAATTTCTCCAATTTCTCCTCCAACAGTATTATAATATGGTCCTTTTCACATTTTTATTATACAAAGAATAGAATAATCATATTCTTATGCTGGATAGTATAAGCATAGATAGCCATTAGTATTTTATGGCATCTTTTTAGGAGAATGAAACCTATAATATAACTAATCAGTTTTCTTTTGTCTGTTCTTCTTATTATTCACATTAACAGATATGAAGACAGAGGAATTAACTTCCTCAGAAGCTTGCTGGTTAAAAAAAATAAAAGCCAAGTTTAATTCAAATTTTTTTTTCTCCTGGGTCACTAAATTATGCTTTAGTTCAATCTTGCTTCAGAGAGATGTGCCTGATATCATATCTTCCACAGAGGAAAGATTCTGAAATTATTTTTGTATCTCTATATGCTCTAGACATGAATAGATTCAAATCTAAATCAACACAACAATCTCAAGGTGCAATTTTTCTGGGTGATAGTGTGAACACAATGATACCAAGAGTCAGAATAATTATTATCACAGCTCAGCATAGTAGTTTGAATATGTATCTGATGCGTCAGCTTTGATATGAGTTCTGGGTATAAATATGAGTTCTGTAGTGCTTTTTTTTTTTTTCCCCTTTCAAACAGACAAGTTCAACAAGAGCTCTTTAGCAGTCATGAGGCTGGGACAAGTTTATAGAGTTGCCTGATCTCTAAGGAGTTCTCCTGCCACCCAGCTGTGACTGCAATACCTGGCAGAGAATTGTGTGCAAAGAGCTTGAGGAGGAATCCAAGGACAGACTCCTTTCCCAACAGGGCTATTCTCTCATAACAGCTATGGGGCTTGGGAAAATTTGTTCGATTTCCTCACAGCAGATCAAAATTAGTTTTTTCCATGTATATAGGTTGATAGGAAAAGATTACATTGCCTTTTATCCCTTTTATACTCAATCCACTCAATTTATTGGTGTCTGGATTTAGACCGGTCTTCTCTACCTGGAAAACACAGGGGTAATTAACACACATTCTTATCAGGGCAAGAGTCTTTCCTATCTCCTAACATCCTGAGGCTTCTGGTCTTGAATCCTGATCTGGCCAACTCACTAGGACTGAGTGGTGAAGTGCACCACCCACCCCAGAAGGCAGAGAGAAAGAAAGCCTTGTTCGGCCAGCCAGTCTTCCTGTTCTCCTTGTACTGGATTTGACATTTCTGAACCCTAGAGTGGCTCCTGAGCACCAACTGGGATTTTCATTCTTACAGTTTGGTATCCAAGGTTTTTCATCTGGACTTTGCCATAAATTGTCCACTCTGGGCAATTTAGTATAATTCCTTATTGTAAATAATGTTATAATAAATAATGAAAAGATAGAAGTAAGAATTATATGATTGCTAGTCATTGCAGACACTGAGATAATGCCTGAAAAAGGTCTTTATTTTTTTTTAAGATTTTTTATTTATTCATTTGACAGAGAGAGAGAGATCACAAGTAGACAGAGAGGCAGGCAGAGAGAAAGGGGGAAGCAGGCTCCCCGCTGAGCAGAGAGCCCAATGCGAGCCTCGATCCCAGGACCCTGAGATCATGACCTGAGCTGAAGGCAGAGGCTTTAACCCACTGAGCCACCCAGGTGCCCTGAAAAAGGTCTTTAAATGTTCCTAAATTACCAGTATATTCTGAGATGCGTACGGTGGCAGAAATAACAAAGAACCAAGACTAATGACAGTTCTACTCATGTTGCTGAGTGTCAGAATATATGCCCATTAGATTATCATGAGATGAATAAAATCACTCATTGCCTGGTATGGAGAAAATGTTCAATAGGTTGCCATGATTATCAAATTAGGTATATAACCTGACTTGTGATGAAAATCTACAATCAGGCTAAATAGGGCTTTGATATACAGCCCACCCTTTAGGCAGTCATGTTTCCCTCAAAGGGCCCTCAGACTAAGATGCTAACCTTTCCTCAGTGTTTGTCACATGCATCCTGCACACTCTGGTTCTGCAAATCCTACTTCTTACCTGGACATACCTCTTCCTCCTGTTAAGATCCCCTTACATTTTGTTCTTCTCTTACAAGGATTTAAATCATGTTTCTGGAGTTGAACAGTTCAAATATCAACTCTACTGTTAACTAACTATGACTTTGGGAGATTAGTTAGCACCCTAAGTCAAAGTTGTCTCAGAAAAAACAAGGGATAATAACAACTGCCTCACAAAGTTGTTGAAAGAAATAAAAATTAAGTTTTGTAAATATCTGCACAGAGCACAGTAAATAGATTTTTTGTTATTAAAAAAACAAATAAGGCTTGATTATAAAGGTTGCTGTAGAAAATGTCAATTCTAAATAGAGTGAATCTTCTCATTTAAAACATTTTTCAGATTCCCCTTAATATCTAGAAAGGACTAAGGAATTACCATACATTTTAATCAATAATATATACCAAAAGGTAAGTCTAGTCACATATGTACATGTATGTGTACATACATATGGTTTTTAAAATAATTTTTTACAATGCTAAGAAAAAAATCCATATCTCAATTACTCCCCCTCCCATACTTTTGTAAGTATACTTACATTTAACTTAAGAGAGTAGAGACAATCAGTCTACAACTTTAAATAAGGTTATAATTCCAAGCACTTTGGGGAAGGTGAAACATTGAGTTAACAAGCACAAATGTATTATGGGTCATTATTAGAACCCTCTCCTAAGCAGCTTTTCACAGAGAGATGGCACAGGGTGACAGCAAGGTGACACAGACTATAAGCAGACTTGGAGCAAGGAGGTGTGAGTGTCCAACATTAGCACACGTCAGGTTTTGTCCATAAGTGCTTTCCCTAGTGAGGAATACTTCACAATATGCTGCTATGGTGAGTATTTGTCAGTTCCCTTCCCGCCATTCATTGCTTCATCCTCCTGGCACTCAATATCTAAGACTGGAGCCCTCTGTAATGAAACTTTTAAAATTAATTTTGTTATTTGAACTTCCAGCATGCAGTTTGGATTAATGATCCTTGACTTTTGATGCATTTATTTTACTGTTTTAAACTTGGCCTGCTTTAATGTATTTATTTAATTCATTAAATAGTGAGTTTAACATTGTAATAAGAACACATGGACCTGACATCTCAAAGGTTTAACTATGATATTGTTATAATATCAATCATTATTACTTGTACTGGATTTGTTAAAGGTCGAATAAATAGAGGCATTACACTCTGACCATCTGACAAAGTAGGTGCTAGTGGACAAACGGTTTTTGTTTCCTCATTGTCCACAACCCTTATCTGGGGAACCACCTCTGCCTGCTTCATACAATTCTGGTGGTCTGCCAATGCAGAGACCCTAACTAGCCACAGGATGGGTGCGTGGTCCAGGCCTGATCAATCATGGCAAAGCACCACCTGGCTGCGGTGAGTGGACCAAGGATGGTTATTTCACCAAAGAGAGACAATCAGAATGTCAGGATTTGCTAAATGAGGGATTTAGGAGGACCTATGCACTGTTGCCAATCTCCCCTCACCTTCTATCTCGTGAAGCAGAGATTATATAGGGAGAAGGAAGTCCTAAAGATAAAATTTGAGTCCCTTAAGTGACTGAGACCGGGTCTATCCCGGTAAAATGTGGCAATAAGTTCCTTTTGATCTGTAAACTAATTTGGCTTGGATTTCTGTTCCTAGAAAATGAGTTCTCAAACATTAACATCATTAACTGAGGAGAGGTAATAAGTCCTGGTGTCTAAGAGCATAAAACCTAAAGTAGATTATTTGGATATTCTGTGTATGTCACTTAGTAATTTGGAAACTTTACACACTCAGGTTATCTGTCTCCTCCTCTGTAAAATGGGATGATAATGGCACCTGTCTCAATGGGCTTTTGTAAGAATGAAGTGATTTAATTTATATAAATAACTTAGAATGTTCTTGGAACATATGTAGTGATCAATAAGTCTAACAATTAATTCTCCCCTTCGAACCATTATTATAAAGGGTTTTGGTACAACCCATGTTTCCACTTGGTGGAATTAAGTACAATAATAGTTATAGTCACTATTTACATTTATTCAACACCTACTTTCTGAAAGCCTACTGTATGCAAGAAAGCACTGTTCTAGTCTGGGTTATAACAGTGAATGAAAGTCCACAGAAACTTAAATACTTCACATTCTAGTCTCTAAAAAGTAATGAACAAACAAAATGATTAAGTAAAATACATTGTTTGTTAGATGTTGATAATGCCATGAAGAAAAATATAGTCAAAAAGGGGCAAAGGACTGTACGCTTTGTTGAAGGCCCAGATCTGTGTGGAAGACCTCAGGAAGAAGGCATGATTTAAGCATTCTTAATGAAGAAGGTAGAACATTCCAGGTGGAGGAATTCCAGGAACATCAAGTGCAAAGCTCTGGGGTAGTAAAAAGCTGGATAAATTTGAGGAACAGTAAAAAATAATAGGAAATCTGAAAGGTGATAAGGGACAGAGATTATGCAGAATCTTCTGGACTATTGTAACAGTTTCTGCTTTCATTTTGAGTGAGATAGCAAGACACAGGGCAGTTTAAACAGTGAAGTGTTATGCTCTGATGTACTGTTTTAGGATTATTCCAGCTACTTCGTGGAGAAGAGGATCGGGGGAGGAGCCCACCAAGAGTATTGTGAGGGAAGGATCCTAGAACAGCTGATGCCTTCCTTCTGTTCCCAAGAAGAACCTTCTGCTTTGTACAGGTTGAGCTGGCAAGCTGACAATCACATTGCCCCCAAAGAGCTCAGAGCACAGTCAGGACGTCCCTGTTTCCCAGATTAGACACATATAGAGTTTCCCTGGCCACGCCCATGTCAATGGCTCCATGTCAATTGCCCTTAGACAAGCTCCCAGCTTTCTATATCTCAGACCTCACTGGTTCAGGGTCGAGGTCTTTCCACTACAAATTGGAGTGCCTTTCCACCTCAGCTGGAGAATTCATCCACTGACCATAAGGTCCAACACATTGAAAAGGGCTGGATCATGAAGCCACTCTCTCTCCTCTTGCTGTGCCACTTACACCTGGTGGGCATGTTGATTGTCTTGGTGACCTCAGGTCATACTCGGTTCTCCCTCCTGCGTGATTCTTGTCTGCCTTTTGACCTTGGTTGCATCCATATTATAGTCTATCTTGTGACACAACCTGACCACCTGATGAAGCACTATCCAGGAGAGAGATGATGGTGGCTTGGAGCTGGTGTCAGTGGTGGAGCTAGTAAGAAAAATTACTGTGGATCTATTTTGAAGGTGGATGCAAATCAACACTGATCAGAGGTAAGGTGTGGGCTAAAGAAGCAGAGCAGTGAAGGATTACTTGAAGGACTAAACAACTGAAAAAAAAAAGGCAGTCCTGGAAGAAGAATTTGTTTGAAGCTAGGTAGAAATTAGTTTGTTTTGGAGGTGTTGATTTGGAGCAGAGGCTATTGGATTAAGAAGTGGAGGTGGTGAATAGTAGTTTGACAAGAAGTTCTGGGTTTAGGGTAGGCACTGAAGCTGGGATATAAATTCAGAAGGCATTAGCATGTAGATGGCAAGGAAAACCGTGAAACTGGATGAGATCATCAGGAATGAGTGTAGATAGAGAAGTGGGCCAAAGACAGATCTGGGGCACTCCTGAGGCCAGAGAGGAGAAAAGGAATTACCAAAGGAGAGAGAGAGGAAGGAGAAAGGAAGAAAAACAGAAAAGAGTGTTATCGTAGGAGACAGGGGAAAGAGGGCCTTATGAAGGAAGGAGTGATCGCAACTTTGTCAAATGTCACAGGTGAATCAAATAAAATGGGGACTGGATACCAACCCATGGTGACCTTTACAACAGCAGTGTTTTCAGAGTCCTGGGATGAAATATTTACTGGAATCCTTGCTAGGGAGAATGAGAGAAGAGAAATTGAAGATCGTGAGTACTGATGTTAAGCTTCCTCCTTGGAGTTCATATCTTAATCTTTTGGAAAGATTTACTTGCTATTAGACATTTTACTAAATGTAAAACTTACATGACAATTAATTTAATAAATTCCTTCTTAACGTCTAATAAAACATCTGTGCCTTTTTGTCCACTGTGATGATTGAGATGTATAGCATGCAATAAAATTATTAATAATGTTATCCTTTTGAATGAGAATCTACTCTTTGATTCACACCATTAAATAACCTTCTAATCTGTGAGCCAAAATGTCAACCAGTACCTTGGACTGGATCCTAGGGATATTAGTGGGTAAAAAAGAACATTCCTTAGCTGGTTTATTTTTCTTTAGTATTAGTGCAGTTTGGCTCATCTGAACGTCTGTAGTAAATTTCTTTTTACCTAGGAATTTGCAAATAATTTAGTTGGGGCATTTCTAACCACGTGTGTGTGTGTGTGTGTGTGTGTGTGTGTGTGTGCGCATATTTCTTATTAAATTCTGGCTAGACTCCATCAGTTCTGGAGTTGTACTGTTTTACAGATTTTGTGAATGGTTTGTCACAAAAAGTAGAACAAAACCCAATCTTTTTCTTTGTTTCTGGATAGCAGTTTCATTTGGCAGTGGTGGTATTTCAACAGCATCTACTAGATGCCTGATATTGGGTCATGGCAGAGGCTGAGACTCTGTTGAGTGTTTTTGATAACGCACATTCATAATCCCGAGCTCAGAGTATCACCAGCCAGACCAAAAAAGGTTGGCTCTTCAGAGCAATGTGTTCCTAGCAATCTACTTGGTTTCAACTTCAGTACAAACAGATGGATTTCAATAACATACACAAATCCCCTGCAATTTGGGGAAGAATATTTATATTTTCCCCTAAAGCATTCCATTTGAGCATTGAATTTTTCCACTTAGAATAATTCGTAAGAGTAGACAAATTTATAATTACATAAATTACAAGAATTTTAACACAGATACACACACACACACACACACACACACATAGTGATCTCAGACAACATGATAACTGTTATTTTTTTCTGGGGATTTCTAGATGCAGGCATAGGCAATTTAAATGGATGCATCATTCATATGGTATAATAATTTTAAAAATTCAGATTTTAAATATTTATAACAAGGACACTTATGTGTATAAAAAAAATCACTGGATACTGACTGGGAAAGAGTAAGGACAAATTTATGTAGGATTTTACAGAAATCTGTATCATTTCAGGACACCTGACAGGCTCAGTTGGTAGCGCATGCAACTCTTGATCTCAGGGTCATGAGTTTGAGAACTACGTTGGGCGTAGAGTCTACTTAAAAAAAATTAAAGAGAAACATGTATCATCTCTTGTATTAATTTTCTATGGCTTCTAAGGCAAATACCATAGACTGGGTCACTTAAACAACAGAAATTGATTTCCTCACAGTCCTGGAGGCTAGAAATCTGCCATCAAGGTGTTGGTAGTGTTGGTTTCTTCTGTCTCTTTCTTTGGGTGGATAGCTGTTTTTTTCCTGTGTCTTCAGATGGTCTTTTCTGTGTCTCTCTGTGTCCAAATTTCCTCTTTTTAGAAGGACGCCAGTCATACTAGATGTGGTCCACACTAGCGACCTTATTTTAACTTACTTACCTCTTTAAGACTGTATGTCTTCTCCAAATACAGGCATATTCTTAAGTACTCCGGTTAAGATTTCAGCATAAGAATTTGAGGAGTAGGGCACAATTTAGCTATAACATTTTCTATCATATTAAACAGTTTAAAACTCATGCCTAGAGCAGTGGTTATCAACTGTATTTGACTGTATTTCTTATTTTAAAAATATTTGTAGGGCGCCTGGGTGGCTCAGTGGGTTGAAGCCTCTGCTTTCGGCTCAGGTCATGATCTCAGGGTCCTGGGATCCAGGCCCGCATTGGGCTCCCTGCTCAGCGGGGAGCCTGCTTCCCCCTCTCTCTGCCTGCTTCTCTGCCTCCTTGTGATCTCTCTCCCTCTGTGAAATAAATAAATAAAATCTTTAAAAAAAAAAAATATTTGTAACGCATACCCACATTATTTACACATTTATTTTTTTATAAACTGGGACATCTAAAACATACACAAATGTGGACGGTCTAAAAAATGACCTGAAGAGGGGACATTTTAAATGTTTCGTTTTCATCATAGCTTCATACCGTTATCTAATTTCTCAGGAGCAACATGCATTTAAGAAGTCTGCCATACCAGTAATGAACATAGTTTTACATTTCAAATAATTTCCTTGTTTATTTACTTTTAAGGGGAGCAACTCCGAGTCACATTGTTATTGCTTTTACCTCTTTGTGTGGTTGGAGAAGAGCTCAGATAATTGGGGATCTGGACAACAGCCCTGGCTTCAGGGAGCTGGCCTGGCTTCAAGAGGATTGCCTTCTACTGGGGAAAATACCTAAAGAGATAAACAAATAACTGTAGGCTCTGAAACAAGCAGGCAAGGAAGAAATAGTCCGCAAGACAAAGGAAAATGCTATTTGAGTTGGAATGTCCACAGAGGGCCTCTATCAGGTGACACAAGTGCAGAATCTTGACTGTCAGGCTATCTGCCGCTACTTCAGTTCTTCAGCAGTGCCTGGCACAGAGTAAAAATTCAATACTTCTCTTATTAATTCACTGAAAAATTCCTCCCCTTTTGAAAAATTAGTTTGGTGGTAAGTTAGGGGAGAATCGTGAAAATGCAGTGGGCAAATGTGTTTGAATAACAAATCTGCCCAGACTCCATGTGAACGATGATGTGAAAACAAATCCAATATAAGCAATGTGAGATATGCTGAAAATTGTGAGTGAAATGTTGGTTACTAAAGGTACAAGGAAACAAAGTAGACAATGGAATAAGCAAAAGAAAAGGGAAACAGCATCATATTAATTCAGTTTCTGTGGGGACCCCATTTCCAGGTCCCAAGTTTCAGTTATTAAACATTTTCCTATTCCCTGTGTCATTTAGGCTCTCTGGGAAGTGAGACCGAGAGGCTAGTCCAAGAGTTTTGTTGGTTAGAATAAGCATGAAGCCAGACAGCAAAGAAAGCTTTCAGACTGCGAGGCAGCAGGGATAATAGAGGGCAGGGCTAGGGGGACAGAAGTGAGGAGGAGCAGGAGGCGACCGGGAAAGCCTATGACAGAGTTGCAGATGGGACAATGTCTCCACCACATGCCGACAGGGAGCTCTAGAGTGAGGATGGCCCGGGAGGAGTCCTGCATGGGGCGGAAATGGCCAGGTCCTCCACTCCCCCAGGGCTCAGNGGGGAGGGGGGTTGGGGGGGTGCGAGGGTAGAACAGAAGCAGAAGATACAGCATGAATGCCCAGAGGCTGCTCCTTGCAACCGCCCCCCTCCCCCCACAACCTCTTTCTCTGTAGAAGATCAGAGCGGGGCACCCCATACCTAACTGTCTCATAAAAGAAGTGGCCACAATGTGGATGCCTGTCCAGGAAACAAACATTTGAGGATTCCTCCTCATTGTACCTGTTCTCCTGCACTGGTATTATTCGTTTTATCAACAGCCAGACTTATGTGGTGGAAATCTTTTTAAACCCCCGTCTATTTTGTGAGTGTTGATTTTGTTAAACTTAAAAATTCATGCCATTAGCCACAGGTAAACTGCGAACTCTTGAAAATTGCTAAAAGCTGATGGAACAGTCAGGGTCCCATCACACCTTACCCCGTTCTCAAAGAATCTCCATCTCGTGTGGTTGTCCCACAGTCGTGGAGTGATAGGGCCAGCTCAGGTCTCTATTAATATTAGTGAAGACAAATTTCTTTATCTTTGTCTTATTTACAGTCATCTATTCATGCCCATTTGGAGAGTGGGAACAATCGATAACATCTATGAGCAATGAGGACTTCATGCATAAGGGCACGGACAGGTCTAAGGCCTTCTGGAGGCAAAATTCTGTGGGGGATTTTGCTTACCACCCCTGCCAACTGCTGGTATCAGGGACAATTTCCACAGTTCAGTCGGCTTCAACATGAGCCCAGGTGGCTTTTCCTATGGCTCCTTAAGTATTATTTTTCAAGGGCTTAACATATGTCAAGAGGCTTCTTATCTATTTTTTTGGCCTGTGGAGTAATAAGATTATCTCCTCTATTGTGTACATGGTAAAATTGAGACACAATAAGTGATTAAATATCTCACTCAAAATCACACAGCTGGAATGTGGCAGAGCTGAGATTCAAATCTAGGTCTGATTCCAAATTTCAAATTCTAACCACTAATTATTTCTCAGAATGAGAACTTACATGGCTCACTAAAATACTATTTAAAAAATTAGAAAGAAGAGTATCACTTTTGGCCCAAGTATAATATGAGCCTATATGTATTTATTTTTCTTTGTTTTGTGATTTGTTTCTCCCTCATCACTTTAGATCTTGCTTCTTATGGGCAGCTACCCTTCCTATGCCCTATTTATATTTCAAAAACTCTCTTTTGCTGTGATATTGAGAACAGGTTTCTCATTAGTATTCAGGTGACAATGAGAGGAAGCTACCAAACAATGCACATGAAGGAGGCAAGGCTGTCATTATAAACTGAGCTTATGAGAAATGCCAGTCAATGCTGGTTGCTCAGAGGCTTTTCTTTCTTTTCTTTCATTGTCTTTTTTTTTTAAACAAGGGAATCATTTAGAAGCAGCCTCTGCCTGCATGGTAACATGCCGAGAGCAATGGTAGTGTCTGGGTGGGTTGGAACCAGAGCGGAGAGCTTAAAAGAGATTTAGGAAGCATGCCAGGTCCACAGAATGAGCCTCTGAATCAGGTGGGGGCATAGTTGACCTTTCACAGAGGGCAACAAGCTTTGCTCTCTTTGTTCTTGACAAAATTACTCAGCATTGCCATGTTCATGTTCCTGCTCCATGTTCAAAAATTCCTGGGGCAGGTTCTGCTTTGACACCCTAATAAGAACAGCCATCTACAACCGGCTTAGCATTCATTAGTTGCCAGAACCCAGGGCAGCGGTCACTCCCTGCCAGGGGTTGAGGACCCTCTTGTGCTGAGATGTGTGTGACTCTCCAATGCTGTGCAGTGAGAGCTCTCATGGAGCAGCCTTCCTTGGTTGGACCCCACTGGCTTCTCAGTTTGTTCCTGCCACAGTGAGTGAGCATTCTAATCCCATCTACTGGCATCATCTCCAGACAGGACAAAGGCCAATGGGATGACGCCCTGAACCGGGTGGGGGAGGGGGGTTAAAAATACATCCCTGCCTCAGAAGAACTCCGTCTGCTCACCCTCAAGGATCTCTGTAATGCCAGCGGGGCTGGTGATATGCCCTAGCACTTCTGCCCAGAGCATAAGTTCTCTGAAGGAACAAATGGGTCTGCGTTCATATGTCTGCATCCCCAGCACCCTGGCCCTGAGTTCATCATAGGGAGTTGATGAGTACTTATTTTTTTATAAATACATGGGCTGAAAGAAAAGCCTTCCCTTTGCATTGGCTATGTGATTGGTGTTACCCACCCGATAGAGGGCCTCCAGACCTGCCCAGGTGACCACTTACCTGGCTTTCACAGCCCGCCTGACCGGTTCCCTTGCGGGCTCCTCCTTGCCCACCTATGACTGGTTCTCTGTACCTCTAGCTCTGGCTCACTCTCCAGGCTCTGGATTCCTGCTTTCTATAACTTCTCAACGCTGCCTCTTTCCTAACAATCTAACGTCTGGTTGTATGATCTTCACTCTCCAGGGCCTCCCAAGCCTTTCCATGACACATCACAACTTTAAAGTTCAGTGATCAAACCAATCTTTCCCTCAAACAACCACCTTCCTGTCACGTCTCCTTCCCTAACCTTCATTTGTGTTCTTTAGGTGGGACTATGTCGTGAGCACAGGGGATTTTCTTTGAAAGTAATGATGCGTGCTAATGTGAAATGCTTCTCTGGGAACAGAGTCTACAGTGAGCACAGCTAAAGAACCCTTGCCCAGGGTGGAAATGAAATGCAGTGTGGCTTTCCCTCTCTGCACTTTGAAGATATGCTCTCGTTCAGCAGCTATCTGAGCAGCTATTTTGAGCATATCGCCGGGCCAGATTCTGGGAGGAATACAAAAAAAGCAGGTTCCTCACCATTCATTGGCCTGCAGGAAGAGCATTGTAGTCAGGCCTACAAGACTAATACTGGGAAAGATAATGGGATGTGAGGCGTATGTGAGCACTGCTGATATAGCAGGGGCTTGAGGAGCAAGAGGATTGCTAAGAATCCCAAAGACCAAAAATAAATGCTTTACCTCAGGCTGGTTTGGTTCACTCCTAAAGAAGTGTAATCATCTTGGGAGAGTTCTCATATGCTGGAAACATCCAGTGGGACGGATTCTAAAACCTTTTATCTATCATATTTCAAAAAGAGATAATGGAAAATGTTTCTTTTAAAATGTGTGCATTAAAATATTTGCCCTTCCAACAAATTATACTAAAAATGTTTTCCCCATGTGTTTTCCATACATATCTCACTTTAAAATAAAATCAAGGAAGGTTACCTTAAAATATATTATTGCTATTTTTAGAAGTATTGAGTATACAAACATTTGCACAACACAGATCACAAGTCATGTGGAAAATTTACAATTTTTCTTTTCTTCTGTTTTTTTTTCTTTTTCTTTTTCTTTTTTGGCTGCTGGAGAGAGTGTTATCTTCCACACTGCAAGGGATTTGGCTCCTTAATCAATGATGTTTAGCAAAGGAAGTGGAGGAATGGAGAGTAGTCTGTAGGGTCTGTTACAATTTGACATATGGACATGTTTCAACTGAAGTAACATCACTAAAGTAACAATTCCTTTCTTCTGTCTAAACACAAGCCTTTTGTATAGGTCATCTACTGTTGTGTAACAAACCTCACAGTTTAAAATAACCATTTATTCTCATCTCTCACTCAGAGTCTCTCATGATGGAGGCAGATGGTGCGCGAAGCTGGAGTCATGTGAGGTTCAAACTGGACTGAACATCCAAGGTGGCTCACTCGCATGATTGGCTGTTCAGACTGGCTGTTGTTGGCTGGGAGTTGCTCTGGGGTTGTTGACTGGAACACACACGTACAGACGTTGGATGTGGCAGTTGAGCTTTCAACAGCATGGCTTCTAGGTTTGAGAGGGATCATAACAACCATTAGATAACATATAGCTATAATATATGATACATAATGTATTACATCATATATAATGAAATATATACTATACATGTATTATAATATTATATTAGTACATTGTATATTGTGTTATTATACATTCCATATATTATGCAATATATCATAACAACCATTTTACTTTGCTCACTACTTTGTACATTGGGAACTTGGGAAGAACTTTCTTGGGAAGTTTGTCTCTGATCCACGTGATGTCTTGTGAGGCATATTCCAAGAGACTCAAGTTGGAACTGAAAGGCTTTTTATGATTTAGCCTCAGGAGTCCCAGACTGTCATTTCCACTATAGTCTATGAGTCAGTTAAGCCACTGGGATTAGTCTATTATATTCAAAGAGAAAACATTCGATTCCACTTCTTAATATGAGAAGTTGCATGTGTTTAGAGAAAAAGACAGTTTGCCAGTCTGCCTCTGGCCATTACAATGGACTATTCTCCCACATGCAAAATCCACTCAGCCCCATCTCTAGGCCTTCATGTTCTCATTTCGGAATGACATTAGCTCAAAGTCCAGGAGCTCACTACCAAAACAAGGTCCAGTTATGACAGAGGTTTCTCAAGTGTGATTACTCTCAATCTGAGACTCGTGAACTGAGGAGACAAGTTATCTGTCTCCCACACATCGAACATATAATGATGATTGAAGAATGCAGCAATTTGGTCCAGTACCCAAAGCAGAGAGAGTAAAATGGGATGTGAGTAACAGTCACTGATAAAAAGCTTTTCTAAATCTAGCCAGGCACATGTTGCCTTTTCCTTGAAACAGGACCTCATTCAGCTCCCTTGGGAGGGATTCTCTGTGGATTTAGGCTCTGTGCTCTGGGCTTTGAGCTTTGGTCTATATATGCTGTTGCGAATCTTTCCCAGCCTGCTTCCAGTCCCAGAAGACTGGGGGCCCAGAAGACATTTTTTCATTTTGAGCTGTCTTGGTCTTTTTCAATCCAAGCTAGGAAGTAAAATTTTCTTACAAACTTTATGAGTTTTTTATATCATATCGGAGGTCCAGTCTGTTAGGCAAAAGCCAAGTATGTTGATCTCTTAGATACAGGTTTTTCTACTCCAAGAGTCAAGATGGCTGTGGGACAACATTCTCAGGATCCATAAATATCCTTTTATCTAGCCAAGTATCTAAATGGCATATCTTCAAGATTCTTAGAAGTCTCATTCTTTTATTCTTAGAATCTTTGATCATACCCTTAAATCTTTTGGAGTTCTCAACAAAGGATCTTAGCATCATATCCTTGACTTAATCTTTATCCTGAGACCATTTCTTACTTTGAGAAACTTCTCCTTGGCTGGAAAAACTGTCTCAGACCCTCTATAAGTCCATTCGAACTTGTTTCCCTCTCTTTTTACCATGCCACTAAAAAAAGTTGTCACTTTCATCATTCTGCACGGAGGTCTCCTTAGCAAAATGCACCAGGTAGGTACAATCTATTTTCCGTGTTATCAGAGGTGACAGTGTTGACAAACTTTTCTCCATAACATAACAGAAGGTGTCTCTTTAGCACCGATAACAATTTCCTCATTCTTCACTAATGGTCTTCCCAANTTTTATTTCACAGAGGGAGAGAGATCACAAGGAGGCAGAGAGGCAGGCAGAGAGAGAGGGGGGGGGAAGCAGGCTCCCCGCCGAGCAGGGAGCCCGATGCGGGCCTCGATCCCAGGACCCTGAGATCATGACCTGAGCCGAAAGCAGAGGCATTAACCCACTGAGCCACCCAGGCGCCCTTCCCAAGGCTTCTTTAGGTTTCACCTGCCTTCTAGCTCTAAAGCAAATGCTTTTTGTTTAACGTTTTTGTTACAGCAGGATATAGTCTCAAGGTATAGTTTCTGTTTCAGTTGTTTATTGTCGGAAAAAAAAGAACATTGCTACATAGTGGCTTATAACACCACTATGTTACTTAGCACCATTTTGTGTTTCAGGAATTTGGGAAGAACTTGGTTGGGAGGTTTGTCTCTGATCCTTGTGATACCACCTAGGGCAATTGGGATTGAAGATGCGCTTCCAAAATGACTTCTTCACTCACAGGTCTGGTATCTCAGTGCTCATTGGCTTCTCTGTCCCTCTCCACATGGCTTCTCATTCTTCAGGACCTCACTACCTGCCTCGGGCTTTTTATAGCATGGTGCTCTCTGGTAGGCCACTTACGACACAGCATATGGCTTCCAGGAGGAAGGGAGCAGAAGCTCTCAGGCCAGATTAATATTGGACCTTGGAACTGGCACAGTGCTATTTCTGTGGTTATTTCTATTTGCCCGGGAAGTCACAGGGTCCTCCAAATTCTGTGAAATGGAGAAATAAATTCTACTTTTTGAGGGGGAATGTCCAGAAATCATTGCAGAAGGGCACGTGGGTCAGTCAGTAGAGTCAGTAGAGCATCTCTGAACCGAACGTACAGTCTGCCACTCTTTCTTGGATCTTTCTGCCAACACTTTCACTCCATAGACCTCATGGCCATATCCTCCCACCTGTCTGCCCCACTCAATGCCATGCTGAAAAATTGATGCTACCTTACCCCCAATGAATATGAAAATTAGCTTTTAATGTCAAACTGACATTTTATTGTACTTAGAATTTTAAGAATAAAATTTAGATGTTAAAAGGAGGCTCTGTACCCCATCAATTACTTGATTATCTGTAATTCCTCCCAAATATGATGAAACATTAGGACAGCACAAGGATGATCAGGTGAAATGAGCTGAGATCATGTCTTCCCTTGGCCTTCGGTATATACAGTATTATTGTGAGATTTAAAACAATATTTACAAACTTCTGTATGAAAAGAGAAATGCACAAATTCTTTGGTAAAATTTGGCCATCTGCATTTATTTCTAAAGAAACTTTAACAATCAGAAGATTGCCAAGTAATCTGTGAAATGCACAGTGTTCAGCATATATCTACATATATTATTGTAACTTCACATCATGGTTTTTAATTTTTCTCAACTTGTGATTTTAAGAATAATTTTTTTTAAAACAATGATATAAACTTGCCATAGAAACAAAACACAATTTTGGGTTTAAAGAAGATGTTACTATGAAATGGACACAAATAAGCTAACACTTCCCTCTGTTTAAATGATAATATTTTGATAACATTTTATAGCAACCAAAGAACTAAAGAAAATGTGTTTAAAGCTTTTGTCTTTTGTCCATTGATTGAGATTCATTTATACTTACCCTGATGTCTAAATAGTATATACTGTTTTCCACTGTAGTTGAAAAGATGCTTAATATGATTTCAATCCTCTTCAATTTACTTGCTTTGTAGCCTAATACATGATCTACCTTGGAGAATGTTCCATGTGCACTTGAGAAGAATATGTATTTGGTTGCTTCTGAATGAAATGTTCTGTAAACATCTGTTAAATCATTTTGTCTAATATGTCATTTAGGGTGAACATTTCCTCATTGATTTTCTATCAGGATGGATTTATCCATTGATGTAAGTGGGGTATTAAAGTCCTCTACTATTATTATATTTCTGTCTACTTCTCCCTTTGGGTTTGCTAATATTTATTTTATTTGTTAAGGTGCTTGTTTGGTTCATAAATATTTACAAGTGTCATATCTTCTCATTGGATTGATTCCTTATTTTTATGTAACACCCTTCTTTATCTCCTATCATAGCTTTTTGAAAAAGTCTATTTTGTCTGATATAAGTATAGCTACTTCGACTTTCTTTTGGTTTCCATTTGCAAGAAACATCATTTTCCATCACCTTCACTTTCAGTCCATGTATCCTTACAATTAAAGTGAGTCTTTTGTAGGCTGTACATAGGTGAGTCTTTTCTTCCCCATTCGACCACTCTATGTCTTTTGATTAGAGAATGTAGTCCATTTACATTTAAACTAATTCTTCATAGGTATGTGCATATTGCCATTTTGTTGATTATTTCCTGGCTGTTATTGTAGTTCCTCTCAGGTCCTTTCTTCTCTTTCTCTCTTCCTTTGTGATTTCATGACTTTCTTTTGCAGTATACTTATATTTCTTTCTCTTTATTTTTTGTGTATTTATGATAGGTTTTTGCTTTGTGGTTACCATGAGGTTTACACATAATGACTTATATTGCTAACAGTCTATTTTAACTTGATACCAGGTGAGGTGTCCCAGGTGGCTCTTGGGTGGGCTTCCTGAGGGAGTCTACAGAGCAGACAGTAGGATCTGTGTACCTTTGATGCTTCCTGAGTGCCCTGGCTGCTGTTTTCCCAACAGCTCCCCATCCCTAGTTCAGAAGCACATCTTAGTATTCTGGATGGAATGAGAAAAAATGGACCTCTTCTGTAGCATCTCTCAAATGGAAGGCTGGGGAAGTCAAGCACTCACTCAGGCACTCTTACCTTCTCTGTAGGAGAAATCACAGGCTGAGACAGTCTCTCTTGGCACTGAGGTGTGCTGTCTTGTGGGAGGGGAGAGGTGGATAAAGTGAAACTGTTCCCTTATTATCTTCACTGCATCTAAACTTTTATTTTTCCCATCACCCACAGTGTGTTAGAATTTCTTTTCTGGACTCCTACACAAGATACCCTTGTCTGTGAGTGATTATCAAAATCAATGTGTGTGTGTATGTTTGAGAAGAAGATGTAGAAAACTCCTATTCCACTATTTTGATATCTTTTCTAATTCAGTATATTTGTATTCTTATTTTGTATTTTTATAAATATTTTTGAGCTTTGTTCTGGGACAAAATAAGTTACTTGGAAATAGCCGAATTCTTACAGATACTAGATTTAAGTTTTGATGAGAGGGACTGGGTCTGAATTTGATCTAGGTCTAAATTCTTCCTATTACTGAAGCATAACACTTCTAAGCACTGTACCCAATGTTCCGTCAATTATCAATTTTGAGGATTTCCAGGCTGATTGATAGAGGCAGACACTGTTCCTGCACGTATGAATACTGAGTACTGTTCTCTCTAATCTTCTCAAGTGTTTTTTTTCCCCCCTGGTATTGGGTAACTTCCTTCTTCTGATGTGCTAATCAACACTACCCTGAATAATCAAGAAGGAATCTCTTTAGATCCTCAGAGTTCTCTCACTGTGCAACACTCACTTATTTAGTACTCTGTTCTACAAAGTCTAGCACCTTGATCTCCCCAGACTCTCAGCTTTGTCTCTTCAACTCATAGAGTCTGTGATACCATGCTCCATCTGGGTCCCCCATTCTGAACTGCAACCTGGGAAATTTCTAAAGAGAAAAACTGGAGCAATTGTAGGTTCACCTGACAGGCTTCCTGTCCCTCAGAGATCACGGTCCAGACTCTTGAAGTCCATCGCTCATATTTTTTTCATTTATTTTGTTTGCTTCAATAGAAACATAAATTTGTTCTCTGTTGTTCCATTTTGGTTGAAAGTGGAAACTTTAACTTCTTCCTTTATATTTTAGACTATAACAACCACCCTATCTAATTCAGGCAGTGTCATTTATCTGTTTTAGATTAAGAAAGCGAACAAATATAAACCTAAATATTATCCAGTGTTTAAAAGAGAATTTAAAACTACTTTGAGCATTCTACAGAGAGATATGGGAGGTACCAGACAGAAATTCCATTCATTCCATCTCCCCAGAATCCCCCTTCTTCACCTTAGCCAGACCCCAATACCTCAGCACTAATTCTGCCCAGAAACCCTTCCCAGACCAAGCCTGAGTAGGTTTTTCTTTTTCTGCCCTCCCATATTTTTTCTTGTATCTGCCTTCCTAATGTAGATCAATACAGACTTTCCAGTCTTCTTTCAAATCCTTTTCTACCCATCTCTTAGATTAAAAATGCTTGACTTCCAAAGAGGTAAAAACCGGAAACCTCCTGACCAAGTGGTCTGTGTTTGTGTCTGCGTGCATGAGAGAAGGGTTATGAACATATATCGTCTAATTTGTCTTTTGTGTTTGTCACATACCTTAAGCTTAGAAAAGCAATAGGCTGAATTAATCACTCTTATAATTAGACAAATCACATATGTGTCTGTTCCTAGTTTTCTGATTGTTAAGATCTTTTCCAGCTTTAAAAAAATTATGAATCCTCCTGGATTGGATGACTTCCAATCCTTCTGTGTGGTTCTGAAGGCATTTTTAGGGGACTGAAAACCTGGAGTGACAGAGAGTATCCTTGTGTGGGATGAGAGGAAGGCAAGGACCACTGTGTATTTGGCCCTAGGATCAGCTTACCTGGGAGAGGTGCACCTGTGCTCATGGCCACCATCGCCCTCTAGTTTAAAGGTAAGACAAGAGTCAACAGGGCAGTTTAACTTTGCACTTTCCTGACAGTCTGTGAAATGAATGGTCCTGACCTGGTCTCTGACACTGACCTCAGAAGACATGAAAGTCTACTTCGAATAAACAATCCCATGTGGCTATGGAGCTGAGAGGCTTTCCTGAGAGGAGCACCTGGGAAGGCAAATGAGATTGTCATCCTGGAAACATTCTCACATGATTTCATCTTGGTCTTCATATCTGTGTCAAGTCTTTTCTGCAAAAGAGGGTCACCAAATGAGAAATGGTAAAAACAGACAGTATTAAGGGGAATTTAAATTCAGAAAAGGAAAAAGAGAATATTATACATGATAGTAAGATAGTAGTTAGATATTTTAAGTTCATGTCTTTAGGCAGAAACAAATGAAAACCCAGATCAGGCTACTAATTCCTTCATTGATTCAGAAAATATTGAGTGCCTACCAAGTCCCAGTCCTGTTCTCAGTATATGCTCGTGCAGCAGGGGGAAAAAAAAAATAAAGATCCTGTCCTCAAAGTGCTTTGATTTGTAACTGCAATTGCAAAGGTGCTATCTCCACTCCGTGAAATGTCATAGGGAACGGGAAAGTGCCAGATGACAGGGGATGCCAAATTTCTTTTTCGTGTTCAAAGGAAATGGCAGAAGCAGAATTCAGAAACTCTGTTCCATTGACATCATTGGGTAAGGTTACAGAATGGATTTGAATCCTCAACCCCAAAAAAAGGAACTACCATGTGCCTGGTTACACTAAGTCATGTGAATTGCTTTGTTTTGCTTTGTGATTGTTTAATCAGACAGGGAAGTCAGGAGAGCTCTATGCACACAGTGCATCTTGATTTCAGCAAGAAATCTCATAGTAGCTCCATATCACATTGAGGATTGGTTTGAAGGGTATGGACTGGCTGAATAAATACTCTGAGAATCTAGATTCAGTGGATTGATACCAAGTTGAAAGGATACTTAAAATTTCAACTGATAGAAATATTCTTTCTTGTAATATAACAGAGGCTCTTGACAAAAAGAAAAAAATGATATTTAATTGTGAACCATAGGCACAGGTAAAAAGTGAAATAAAAACATCTATTTCATAAAATTTATACAAGGATTATGATTTCACATGCTTGCCACATAATAGGAACTCTGTAAATACCACTCTGACCCCTTGTTCCTTGGCTCAAAACATAAAGTTTACTTTTCATCCTATTCCTGGAGATATGTTTAAATATCACCATTACTAAAAGAAAATATATGCACATTATGATTCAAACAAGATTTTTCATTTAAATGTTTGATAAAAACTTAAAAGAAATAACTTAGAAATATTTAATTAATATTTGTGCTTTTTAATAAGAGTTAAAAATACATAAAAAGTAACCCTTTTAAATATCCACATTTTCTTATAAAAGGAAGATGGAAAGCATACTTAACCATTCTCTCAACATAATATATATCCTGAGTTTGTCTTTACTGTGAATGTTGATAGCTGAATGACAGTCTCACAAAGATAAATGCACAAGCATGCTTTTTGCATCATTATTTGAAATTGGAAAGATAAAATAAAATTGTGCCTTTGGGGAGTGGTCATGTAAGTTATAGAACATCTCTACAACGGAATTACATGCAACAATAAATGATAAGGAGGTGAACCTATAAATAATGACATGGAAAGACCTCAAGAAAACTATGAAAAAAATGAAGTCTTAGAACCATGCAGTATATTTCTAATATTATAACCAGCCAAAGGACAAAGGATGTGTGTGTGTGTGTGTGTGTGTGAATGCATAGGAATAGACTCTAGAAGATGATACTTAATCTCTGATAGTGATGACCTCTGATGAAGGAAAAGGGAATCAGTACAGGAAAAGTGAATGGGACATTTTTATTTTGTTCTTGTTACTTCTACATTGATCAAGTCTTTTAAATAAAAATGCATGCATGCATATTTTTAAATTTAAAGTAAAATATTGACAAACGCTCAGTATTATTGGTCAAGAGAAGAATTCTTCTTTAAGCTCTCTCTCAAAGAACACAGTGGTACTAGGAGAAAAATTAAGGTCTCAAATCCAAACTGTGATTTATTTGTTTAAATAGAAAAGTGAAATAATATTCTCATGATTAAATTTTTCTTTAAAAGTCTAATTTGCTATACAAAGAAGCAATTTTACCATTTGCAGTTAGTCTTCTCTAAACAATAAAAGCAAATATAATTACCTTCCTTTCTTTTTTGCAATCATTACATGAAAAGATCTAAATCAACAATATAAAAGGGATATTCATTAACTAGATTTTACTTTATATTTTCACTTAATTAATTTGTCCAGATTGACCCCCAAATGGAGTAAGAGCTCATTTTCCACTTTTGAAAATCACAAAGGGGACAGAGGCCCTAACATGGATTGTGATCATGGTGCTCTCCCCCCGCTGCTCTTCTTTTTCCTTTCTTCTCCTCCTTCTCTTCCTCTCCTCCTCCTGCTTCTCTTTCTACTCCTTCCTCTTCAAATGGCACTTCTTTTGTTCATTGAGTTACCAGATCAGAATACAACAAATGGAATTTGTTGAAGCAGCATCAATAAAAACATTTCTAAACACTTTTCTCAAGGAAATCTTTGGAGAGACCATCTTCAAGCTCAGTGTTCCCAGCAGTACCTCAGCCACATATTCTGACCTTTGCTTTTTTCCATTTTTGACCCATAAAATTTCAGTGACTGCTGGATATAAAATAAAAGTTCCAATGCCAATCAATCATCCCGCTTGAATTTAGATATGTTCCAGAGAACTAATTGGTCTTATCGTAGGGCAATGCCTTTGATGTTGCTGATGTCAAAAATGTCATCCCCTCCTGCTAGAGACCTGTATCCTTCTGAACAGGTCATAGCTTTTCTGTCTATCTCAGCAAGTTATATCTGCTTTTAAAGAGGCTGTCATAATTTGGTCATAGGTCATTTAAAGCACTTATTTTATAAATTGCGGGTGTTTTATTCTCTCAGAGGTGTCAGAGCACTTTGTTCTTATTCCTTTCTAAATTTTGCCATGAAGAGAAAGAGCTGTCATAAATCACCTTCTTTGACTTTCTCTACTTTGGGACTGTATCCTCCAGCTTCAAGAAACAGTTACTACCACACAGATTTCTCTGTCCTGCCTATTATAAAGAAATAGACAAATATAAAAAAAATCATTTGTAATGATTTGTGTGGTTGGCAAGCCCATTTGGATAGTCATTGTGTAGCCATCCGCACCCATCTACAGGGAGATGGCCACTCTGTCACACTGGATAAGGATAGGACCAAGACTTCTCAGTTTTCAACATCCCATTCACACAGGCTCCACTAATGTTCTTAGTCTGTTTGCAACACTCTTTCCATGAACACAAAAGAAGAGACGAAGGAGAAATTGTCAAGTGTTAGAGCTTGACAAGTATGCATCTGTAACTGAGCTTCACTGTGAACATGTGTGTGTCTAAATTGTTTCCTTATCTTGGTTGAGCAAAACAGACAGACAAATAACATTCCTTGGCTCAGAATATCTGCCTTGAATCGGCCTGGATTCCAGTCCCTTGACACAAATTCAGTGAACAAGAAGTGCTAACCATGACTGAGTTTAAATTTTCAGCCATCCCACTTGAAATTAGAATTTACGTGGAGTTACAGAAAATAAAGTCATGCTTTATTCACTCAACAAATACTTATTGAGTATCTCCTCTGTTCCTAAGCACTGTTTGAGGGTCTGAGAGCAGAGATGAAGGAAAACAGGAAAAAAATCTTAGACCTGAGAAGGCAGACAGTCTGGTGCACACCCATGACTGTGAACTGATTATCAACCTGTTACATGTTGGGACGGCTTGGAGTTTGCTAACAATCCTCCTTGACTGCGTAGTTTTGCTAAAGTCCAATTATTATCTCTGGACACTGGCTGTGATTGTCCCAAGACTCACAAGGCAGAGATAACAGTGGATCATCAGAACTAATTATGGATTTTGGAAATATAAGGATTCTAATGAGGACAGGCATGGAATATGAAAGTGCACAAAATGCCTTAAGACACTTGGACATATATAGTGTAGTAAGTATATGGCTGGATAGAGACTTTTTTTTAGAATTTTGAAACAACCTTTCCTTGTTCCTGAAGTACACCCAAAAAGGAGTGGCAGGCAAAGCCATGTAAGGCCCATAATTCAGACTCAAAACTCCTCTTAAAAGCTATATAGTGACTCTGGAATGTTACATGATAATGTTGTCAGAGTTCTATGAAATATAAACAACCTTATTGCCTGGACCCACACTCTGAGACTTTCATCTAAGCTAAGGACTTAGGTTAGGCCAATACTATAATGGGAATGATGAAACTTTGGAAATATATATACAATTTGGAAATAGAAGCTGTATTCTGAAAGTGAACCTTGTGCCATAAAAAAGAGATATTTGGAAGTTAGTAAGCATGTTAGGGATGCTGCAGCAAAGCAAATATGTAAAGTTTTCCCATATATTGAAATATCACCTGAGCAGTAGAGGCTTAGTGATGGGGCTCATAAAATAGGTAACAATTTAGTGATTGTGGATGAATAGCTTTGCAATGTAAGATAATTTTGAGCATATAAAAAAATAATTGTCTAGAAAAAATTTGAGAAAACTTACCAAAACATTGATTAAGGACAAAAATTAATAAGGTGCCTACACTCTTACGGAGATTAGAAACTGTGGTCCAGAGGCCATATGCTTATACCAGATAATCTAGTTCTGTTGATCTCTAACAGTTTTGACAGGGTCTGGGTCAAGTCCCATTCTGTTCTCAAGTCTTTCCTGACTACACATAAGGACTTCCATCCTCAACTTTTTCTAACTATGGAAGCCATTAAAGGAGGGAGAGGAGAAGTAACAGCTCACGTCTACAGGTCACTGGCTCCAAGCTAAGGCTCTTTGATAAGCGGCACCTCAGACCATGCCAGGCCGGGCAAAATGATATCTTCCTTAGCAAGTCAAGCCCCTGCCTGGTACTCTAAAGGAATTTGAGGAGCCACATAAAAGCACTTTCTGTAAGTTTCCTAAAAACTATGTGTAAGAGCAAAGGAACTCCAGTTTTCTAGAAAATGGGTATGCCATTTATGTGTTGGCCAAAGGCCAGGATAAGATAATGCTGTTGCAGAATGTTAGCCCATAACCAAGAATCATCAGCCTCATAAAAAGGTCAATATCATGAAAAAGAAATTAAAAATTCCATGGAATGCCCCATGAAAGAGAATTAATATGCTAAGCACCTCATAAAACAGACTTAATAGACCAGATATTGAATAAAAGAGAGAAATAACCTTAAGTGAAATAGATATACAAAACAAAGAATGTTGTGTACAGTTACATGACAATAAACTTGAAAATATGGATAAATTTTGAGGAAACAAGAAAAATGCCCAAATTGGTGCAAGAAAAGATAACAAATGTGAACAGATCGATAATCAATAAAGAAATAGGAATGCAATAAACAGGCATGCTCTTCAAATAGTTCTAGGCCTAGAGAATATTACAAGTAAATACTATCGGAATGTCAATGAACAGATTGTATTTCTCTTTCTCAATATGTTTCTGCAAACTAAACCCATATATTAAGTTAGGCCAAGTGTCCAATTAATTTAATTATGTAAGTGTAACTGATACTAAACTATCTAAGAAAACAAAATTATAGACAAATTTCAAACGAATATAGATGTAAAAATTTTAAATTAACATTAGCTGATCAAAAAAGAGCAGGATATCAACAGAATGCTACATTATAATTAAGTAGATTTTATCCTGGATATGCAAGGGTACTTAAATAGCTGAGTAGCTCTCAATATTTTCCACCACATTAATGGGGGGGAAAATCACATACTTTTTCATGCATGCAGAAAATCATTTGAGAAATTGCAGCACTTACCTATGATAAAGGCTTATAGAAAGCATGAACAGATAAGAAATTCCTTAACCTGATAAAGTCTGTTTTCCAAAACCCCAAAACAAATGGACAAGAAATTATAGGAATATTATTTTCAAGGTTTGGAAAGAAACATGGATTCTTTGTATTACCCCTGTTGTATAATATATTAAGGAAGGTCCTGGAAAAGGGAATATGAAAAGCTGTAAGGAATAGAAAAGATAACATAGTCATTATTTCTGGATAATTTGGTCATTTACCTAGAAACCAAAGGGAAAAAAAAAAACCCAGAAAATCTATTAAAAGTAATAAAAGACTTCGACAAGATTGTTGATTTAAAAAAAGTAGCCAAAGTCAGCAGCATCCCCCTACACCAGCAAGAACCAAAAAAATAATATAATAGAGAGCATGCAATAAATATGTAGGAGTTAATCTAACAAAATTCTATGAAAAGACACAATGTAAGTCCTGAATAAATGGAGATTTACGTTTTGTTTGTAAAGTGGCCAATGTAACGTCAGGAAGAAGTGAATTTTCTTGGAGAGTAGGGAAGGTTTTTTAAAACAAGCCACGAGAGTACCAGTAATGCAAAATCTGCATTTATTTTACAACACCACACAAAATGCCCCATTTAAAGTAAAACTCTAGGAGCTCCTAGCTGTCTCAGTCAGTGGAGCATGAGACTTCTGATCTCAGGGTTGTAAGTTCGAGCACCATGTTGAGTGTAGAGATTACTTAAAAATAAAATCTTTGAAATAAAAATCGAAAGGTCAGTGACAGCTAGGAAAAATTCGTAATACAGATAATAAGAAGACTCAGTATCAACAAAATATAAAATTTCTAATAAATTAGTAAGAGAAAGCAACCCATTAGAAATATAGGCAATCAAGAGCTATAAAGAGGTAATCACAGAGGATAGTATTAGAAAGCCAACAAGCATAGGAAACTGTGGTCAGCCTCACCAGTAATTAGAGATATCATTTTAGAAACACCAGCAGAATACCATTTCCCCCCATCAGAGCCACAAAAAATATAAATTCCGACATTATGAATGTGTTAATAGCAAGGACTATAGGGCACTGATTCCCAAACATGGCTACAATCAGAATCGCGTTCAGTGGTGGTGGTGTTTGGGTGGGGGGGCTAGTTAGAAAGTTCTCATGACTGACTACCACCCCTATCTTCTGATTTATTTGATCTGGACTTGCAAAACCATGCCTAGGATGTAGCCTTATAGAGAGAAATATCATGTGGGATGAGCTATATAATTTCAAATATTCTAAGGGATGTCACGTCCAAGATGAGATTGATTAATGTGAATCTAACGATAAGAACAAATACTGATAAATGGAAGTTATAGAACATTAGAATAACTTATAGTAATAGTTTCCAAAGAAGGAAGGACTTGCTTTATGGTATGGAAAGCTGCCTGTTGGAAGAGATTGGTAGATAGAGTAGATGACCTTAAAATGACCTGTAAAAATGTGATACTAGAAAAATTGGTTACAGTCTAACCTGAATCTTTCTTTCCACCTTTTTTTTTAAAGATTTTATTTATTTTTTTATTTGACAGAAAGATAGAGAGCACAAGCAGGCAGAGCTGCAGGCAGAGGGAGAGGGAGAAGCACGCTCTTCACGGAGCAGGGAGCCCTATGTGGGGCTTGATCCCAGGACCCTGGGATCATGACCGGAGCTGAAGGCAGCCACTTAACCGACTGAGCCACCCAGCCCTCCACCTTTCTTCTTTCTTCTTCTTCTTCTTCTTCTTCTTCTTCTTCTTCTTCTTCTTCTTCTTCTTCTTCTTCTTCTTCTTTTCTTTGCCTCTAAGAATTCCTGACTTAAGCTTTTTTTCCCTAGGAGGGAGGCATAACCCAGAAGGTGGTTGTGCATTCCCAACTCTTGTGTTCCTATGTGGCTTTTTGTTTGGTTGGTTGTTTCTTTTTGGTTTTTGTCCTTTTTCTTTCTCTCTCTCTCTCTCTCTCTCTCTCTTTTTGGTCCCTCTAATTAGGGAACATGATGGAGAACAGGAATCTCAGACCTCTCACAGTACATTAACAAAATATTTCCCACCTTGGAAGAGAATGGGGATTTCCTTCACCTTTGTGGATTTTAATGGGCTCCTGCTTCAGAGATCAGATTTATGGTGATCACTCCGCTGTTCAGAGGCTCAGGAATATCGGAACATATCCTTACACAGGACCTGAGTTTTAGCAATATGGAGCTTAAAAAGCCCCGATTTCTATGCTGCAATTGCTTACTAAGAACAAAGGTGACTAAATTATCTGATTCTATATACTGAAACTTTTACTTGGGGTCTGGCAAGAATAGAGTTTTCAAGGTAAATAATCATATATCAACATTCAAACAACCCGTTTTTATGAATAGTGATTTTTCTCACTAAGGAGATGAAAAATTCCTTCTATTTAGTAAAAAAAAAAAAAGCCACCCTTAATCCACATTTATGTATGTATATTGCCATATGTATAATACACTATACATATATATTTCCTTCTGACAACTTATTCCAGGAGATTATAAATATAATTATGGGCAAAAGAAGAAAATAAGGTATCTTTCTACCAAATGAAAAGTACTCAAGCTTTTGGAAGGTTATTAGGGGCCCCTTGGGTGGCTCAGTCTATTAAGCACCTGCCTTTGGCTCAGGTCATGATCCTGGAGCCCTGGGATGGAGCCAAATGTTCAGCGGGGAGTCTACTTCTCCCTCTGCCCCTCACCCCACTCATGCTCTCTCTCACACTGTCTTTCAAATAAATAAATAAAATCTTTTTTTTTTAAAAAAGAGAGAGGCTATTAATCAGTAGAATAGATAGTGAAATTGAGTTGATTTGTTACTTAGACTATCATCTTGAATTCCTCATCTATTCAATCTCTCTTAATATCCAGATTTCTTAAATTCTCTGGTATCCTCATTTTTAAGGAAATTACCCTCAAATTCTTGGCTGGGCAAAGATGAGAAGGAGCGCTGATTGGAGAGGAAGCATTCAGTGAGGATAGGGTGTGGTGGGCATCATGTGAAACGCTCCACACAAATGGTTTTACTGGAGTCCCACTTCTCCAGCAGGTGTAACTATTATCTTCCTTTTGCATGGGACAAAATGAAACTTAGATTAGATCATTTTCCCAGGGACACACAGTGTGTGGCAGAACTGTGACTTGAACCCAGTACATCTGACTTTGCCCGTGGTATATTAGTCTGTGGGAACTTCTTAAACACTGGAAGGAGAGGACTTTATAAAAACCCCATATTACAAAACAAAACAAAATCCCAAATTACATATAAAGAGAGATAGGACCAGGTATTCATTAAATCAATTTAGTTTTATGTGAAAATACTTTATAAAGGAGTTTTTACTTCATTTTTATAAAACTCAGCAGTGATATATATAAACCTGCAATCAAATGCTGAAAGACATCATTGATTTATAATACTTTAATTCAGAATTTGTGATTAATTATACCTGAGCTAGATAAAACCTACCTGTGCACGTTTTTTTTTTTTTAAAGATTTTATTTATTCATTTGACACAGAGAGATTACAAGTAGGCAGAGAGGCAGGCAGAGAGAGAGGAGAAAGGAGGAAGCAGGCTCCCCGCTGAGCAGAGAGCCCGATGTGGGCCTCGATCCCAGGACCCTGGGATCATGACCTGAGCAGAAGGCAGCGGCTTTAACCCACTGAGCCACCCAGGCGCCCCTACCTGTGCACATTTTTAAGAAAAGAGCGTTGTTTGTAAAATTACCACAAGTGATATTTTTATCACAGTTAAAAATAAACTCTTACTGCATGTTTTAACACGCTCATTCTTTGTGACCAAATGGCACAGCTAAATTCAGGGCATCCTATTAAATTTAGACCTGACATGATCTCCTTTCAGAAATATGTAACGGCTAGCTCAAATTACGCTAAGTACTTTAGAGTAATAAAATATAGCTCATTTAAAATATTTAATAGTTCAGATATTTCTCAGAATCAATTGAAACTTCTGTCCAGTAATTTCAGATTAGTGAAGTTTTATTATGTCTATTTGAATCAATGCCTCTAGTTCCCATTTCTTTTGAAGAGATACGGAGTTTGTTAAGACGTTCCAGTTGCAGGATGCGATAAAAGTTCATTTTCCTTTTAATAAGGATTTGCTTTTATTAGTTGAAGCTCATTCTACAGTATTTCTTCCTTTTGAGTTTTATATTCAAATTGGTTTTAAGTCTAAGCACCTGAGACCAAAGCTTCCTAGTGTTCTTAAACCCTAAACGATACAGAAGTCTCTAAATTTGGAACATTGTCCTTCCTTCCTAATCTAGGGATTCTGCTTGATAGATAAGTAATAACTTGCCACGACCCTTGAACAAAATTACTAATGCCATTTCCAGTGCTGTTCTTATTGTGCTATACCCCTGACTCCAAAAGCAGCAGGGCTCAGCACAGCATAGGTGCTTGTTCTCAGCCTGATCAAACAAGCTTAATTATGACCTCCAGATAAAGGTACTGCCATTAAGCCATTGAATTATCACGGATAAGGCCGAGTCTCCGTTACCGTCTGATGATAAATCACAGCTAACAACGGCAGAGAAGTCAGAGCTCACACAGCTAATCCTTCGGAGGTTTTGGATGGGCTCGTTCTCCTACTGTTTTGCATCTATTTACGTTGCACTCAGAACCCCCAAATGGCCTCTGCTTATCTCTCTAGCTTTAGATAATTTATGCTTTTTGCTGTGTCACCTCACGGCTGAAGCTATTATCAGGAACGAGGAGGTTTAGGAAATCGGATCCACTGAAATGCTAATCCTCCTGCCAATTACGACACAAAAACAAGTTTTCTTCACTGATTTGCTTTTGTTTATTTGATACTGCCAATGTGGATTTTATGATTACAGTTTAGGACAATTGTTTAGCTCCAAAACAAAATAAGCATTTAATTTGACGAGCTTCCTCTTTTCACAAGAGTGGTTGGGCAATTTGCACTGATTCAAATGGCCAGATGGTTTCCTCTCTGTTTGTCACTGACTAAATAGATGTGTAAATATTTTTATTTTCATAGAGGGCTGGTCTTGAGAAGAGAATTTGTTGAAACCCCTCTCAACGGTGGGCTTCTGCTCCAAGATGCACTCATCCTAATTTAGATTCTTCGATGTAAAGTGTCTTCTCTGTGGGACTATTTCACATAGAAATATGATGCCTGTCTTGGAATTTCATTATGATGAAATTTTTTTCATCCCTTACTGCTGTCCAAGTTTTATGAAATCTTATCTCTGAGAATTTTATGAGGTTGTTTGACTAGTAGTTAAATGTATTACTTTCAGTGATATGAAACACTCCTAAATGAGTAACTACCAAACCCATAAAATTCTCATGTGCTTATTAGCATAGTATAATGAAAATTGGAAATACAAGGTTAGACTGTACTTTCAAACAGGCGAATTAAACTCATACCTAGCTGTAGCTACATTTTCTATTTACTGTTTTTAAACAAGATTTCTAAGGTTTTAAGGTTGGGAAGGATGAGGTCACCCAATTGTCATGATTGATCACCAATTATTCAAGTCTTCTTGTGTTGACTGTTGATGCCAGTTATTGAGATAGTAATCTTTGGAGTGATAAGGGAAGCTACAAAATTAATTCAACCTTGAGATTCCATTACACTTAATGTCACCTAATAGAACATTTGATATTTTTAATCCTAGTTAAAGGCTTTCTCCCTAAGCTATTGCTGATGGCAGAAATGATGGAAAAGAAAAATATCTGACTTTATAACTTCTGCAATTCTTTTTCCTCTGGGTATATTTCAGTGTATAGCATTTATGTAGGTGGCTTCTCAAATGGCTCCTTGATTCTTTTATGGAAATGTAAGGCAGGTGTCTGTATTTTAAGTTGAAAATGAAATGATCATATTCCCTCATATATAAAAGCTGCTTCTCTTAAAGGACTTGTTTCTGCAAGGTATTCTAAAGGTGAATTTAGAAAACTTTCTTGACTTTTTCTTCCGAGGGAATCACAATTTTTAAAAAATTTGGATTAGTAACACACATGCCATTCCAGAATCTACTTAGAATTGAATTTTAGGTGAGATCTAACTTATTAGCCTATACCTTGAAGATAAAGTGACTTAACGTCACTAGCCAAGTAATACACTTCATTGTTTGTTCTGTATTTATCAGCGGGCACATTATTTTTGAGATTGTCATTTTTGTTTTATTTTGTTTATTTCTCTCCCATTTAACCAAGTTTTTGGATATCGATTTCAAATTCCTCAGGTTTCAACAGACTCTATTATGAACCTTCACACTTGTTTTACTTGTATCCAGGTCTATGGTAATAAAACTCATTGCAAAGTCACCGAATTGTTTGCTTCTCTATATATAGAATGAAGTTTTCAAAAAGAAGAGTGAAAGCATTCTTTGTTTTATGCCACAAATCGTGTTGTGAACGGGAAGTCGGTATCAGTTTGAATTTAAAAATAATCACATCTGCTGCCTTATTTGGCTTTGATGTGCAAAAAATCAGAAATTAAGTAGCATTAAGGAATGTGTGAATGTATGTTTATTCATCTCAATCTATTTAACTTTTCTCTACTTTACAAAACACAGTTAGTAAGCTCATGCAACACGGAGTCCTGGCGTATACGATGTCCTTTACTGAATATAGAAACAAAACAAAACACAAACAAAATGCAAAGTAAACACATGAAAACAGAATAATTTGCCTGCTTGCTGGTGATAATCATTTTTTTTACAGGAATGGAAAACAAATATGATAAAATTAATTAGGCATGAAGGAGCAATAAAGTCCTATTTTGTGCAACTTAGGATATGGTCTTAAATTTTATTAGTTTATTTGTTTCGAAATCATAGTTCTCCTGTACTCCCTCTATTCTCAATCACCATCTTTGCTCTCCTCTGCTTCTTCTGTTCTCTCCAAGAGAAGTCTAGGCTCTTTTGGCATAAATTTTCTTATTCTGCTACCGAAGGAGCTCTTCTTTGAGGGTACATATTTTCTTCTAATCTAAAACCTTTGTTTTCTTTTTGATACCATTCCCCTGCCTTCCTGTTCTCAGATATTGCACTGTTTGGTTAACATTTTACACATGGTCCTCACCGTAGTGACACCCCAAGTGACTTTACTATGAACTTTGTCTCAGTGATAGTAAAGCCTTAGTAGATGAAAGAAAACTTCTGACCTTAGTATGAGAAACATTAAGCATTTAAAATTTTAAAATTATTTTTCTGAAAAGATGTGCTATCCTTATGACTCAACCTAGCAAAGTTCAGGGAAATGCACTTAGGCAAATCTCTGTCACCTGGGAGAATGTGAAAGAGAAAGAAGTGGAGAGAGAAAGGGAGAGGAGGAGAGTGAGAGGAGAGGAAAAAGGGAAGAGATTGGTCTGTAAAGGAAACCACAGGATTTGAAAATTCTATTTCCCAGTACCTAAGAGGGTCAGTCAGAAAGGCGGTTACCATCAAGTCGTGCATGCAACTACTGACATCGCCATTTTTCTCTACCTCAAGCTTGGGTCCCTTAGGATCAGCGAGAAGACTATTAAAGGCTTTTTATTGATTTGTCACTCCTTCAAATTCTTAACATATTTATTGTCCAAACAACATGATTTAGGACTTGACTATAAATTATCTTGTACCAGTGTTTAGTTATCCTATATATGTAAATTTTATCTTCCCAAACAGATTCTGATTTCCTTGAGAGTAGAAATGCCTCTTCTTATTCTTTGATGTCTTCTTAGCACTGAGATAAGTGCATGGCCCATAGATATTGGCTCTCAGTATATATTTGGAGATGGATTGAGATGGAGAGATCATAGATGATGATCACTGGGCAGCTACTCAAAGGTGGGCTCCACAAGATTCTCTGAGGCCTTGGGCTCAAGAATGATCTGTGTTCGCAAGGGGACTTTGAAGAAGGCAATAAGAAGCATAAACTTTGATTTTTCTGAGAGGTCAAGTGACTGCATAACCTGGTAGTTGGAGAGCCACTGTAGAATTGTTTAGGATACGTAGTTTCTTCTGTAGCCTGCACAATTTAAGCCAGCTGCCACGGATACCTGAGATCATACAAAGAATTCTGCTTGAACACATTTTTAGTATTTCTCCATAGGTATTTTTGGCCATTTGATATAGTTCTGTTTTGCGTTATGCAAAAATACATAACTATCAGAGTAAGGATCTTTAAAACTATATTTAGACCAAGAGGAATGAGAACAACAATTTTGGCATTGGCTACAGAGAGTGAGGATTTTTGTCATAAGTGTTTAGACCCAGTTCTATAGAGTTGCAATAATCATAAAGCCAAACAAAACCAAATGACCACATGTTGTGGTTTGAGTTAAGCAAACAACTAAGGAAAACATGGAAATCACTGGATATCTATGTAAACTTGCAGTTTGTTCCCTGGTTTATGCACGTGTATTCATGTGAGGTGTTGACTCTGTTTTATGAAAGCACGCTGAGAAAAAAATATTGGCTTCAGGATTTTATTAGATTCTTTTTTTAAGGAGAGAAGTCCAAACCTTTTATAAATCTTGCCAGCCTCTCTAAATCTGTGAAAAATATTAGAGTCCTCTAGAGCAAAGGTGAAAGTGCTTGTGTTTATTTTTTTTTCTCCTGTTTTCAACAGGGAAATCTCAAAGGCAAAGACATTTCTTTGTATCTCACATTAATGTTTGGTGCACTGGTATGGAGACAGGGCTGTTTCTCTAGAGATTCTGTTTCCCTTTTCCAATCTCTCCCATGTTTATTTGCAGGAGATATCAAGTTAAAGAGCAACCTTGAATGGAAGAAAGACACTGAAGCTCAAGGGGCAACCAGGGAAAAATGGGATCAGGAAGATGCAGTCACCTTGATTGAAGGTTGGAGCTGAAAAGGACTTTAGAAATCTGATACCCTGATTCTACACCTAAAGAAATCGAGGTCCAGAGCTGTAAGTAACTTAAACATACTCACACAAGTAATCAGTTAGTGGCAGATAGGGAACTGGATCTCCTTTTCCTACTTCCTACTTCTAAGACTTACCCCAAATCAGATTGTCTTTCTTGCTGCAAGTGAATTGTCAGGGAGAGGATAAGTCACACAGTTTGAGTATCTTCTCCGCTTTTAAACTGTTTGCTGTCAGAAACCTGAGCTTTGCCTTTCTTGTCACTGCTAAGGACAAATCTCCAACCCAATGGTTAAGCCTCATAATTCATTATACCCTAAAGAACCACAGGCTACCAAGCTAAATATGGAATATTTGTAATTGATTGAGTGACTGCACATTGGCTGGCAAAGTAAACTAATGTCTGTTCATCTCTAATGAAATAGAAAACAGGCTATGTTGTGTTGTGTAAATAGCCTTATAGTATTGTTCCTGACTGGTGAGCAGGTGTTTAGACTTGTTTTTGAGGTAGCCAGGGGAAAGCACTGGGCTGGGAGGTGGCGGGGTGGGCAGGGGGTTTGTTGGCAGCCGAGCCCTGCCTGAGATCAAGAGCAGAGTGAGCTGAATGAGCTGGCTCCCCATACTTTTGTATTCTAAAAGCTCGTGGCAATGAACTGAAAAGAAATTTTTTGAGCTAGAGAGCACAGAGAACATATAAAAAATTGCACTGACAAGGTTGTGTGATCGCTGGGCGAAGGAAGCATATAGTAAACTCTTTGCACAGCATGCCTAGTCAACTTTGAAGAGATGGAATGTTATAATGAGGATTCATCCCCTCTCTGAACTGAGGGACCGACAACTGACCGTGTCACCAATATTTTAAACATCGACTATCTAAGGCGTGTGGTCTCAAAGGCAATAGAAAGCCAAAAGCAAATAATCACTCATCTCTGTGCCATTAATGAACAATGTTGCTGCGTGCTTCTTTTTGGTCTTTAAAGCAAATGGAGGGGAAAGTGCAAACCGGAGCTGCCTCTCCTTGCCTCTGTGAGAGCTCAGGGAACAAGGACGTGGTTCCTGCTGTGTGGCGTTGTCAGCTGGATGCCAAGTCCTGGCTGCAATGTAACCAAGTAAACTTGCACACAGCAAAGGAAACACCAGCACTCTTAACATGCTGGGGTTTGGTTTCGTTCTGGTTTGGTTTTTGGTTTTAAGTTTGAAAGAGGTTATGGTTAGCTATCAATATGGAGGAAGCCTAAACAGATCTCAAATGAGAGCACATCATGAAAAGGAATGTTTTCTCTTAGCATCTGCCTAACACAATTTTCAGTCTATTAGAAATTAAACATAGAAGCTACCTGGGTCCAGGAAAGCATTTACTCAGTCACTCATTCATTTATTCGTCTATCTATTTGATGGTCCACACATTAGATCTTATTCTAAAATGAGATCTGTTAGGAGTCTAACATGAGTATTTAGAGATGTATAAAATGAGTTCATATGTTTTCTGTTCCTTTAAAAAAAAAGACACGTAAAATAATGGGGATATATGTTATTTTTCTTATGAAGAGCACATTTACTTTATCTTTCTAAAACAAACCCCCTAAGCATTTTTTTTTTCCACTATGCATCGCTGAAAATGACCATGCAGGAGCATTAAATGAGCTTCTGTAATGGAGTCTGACTCCACTTTCGATATGTCCTTTTCTTGTCTCACTTTTGGGAAAATCGCTCAGAAGTCTCTGGAGCTCCATATCTTGTGCCAGTGGGAAGGAAACTCAAATTCCCAAACTACGCTACCTGCTGGTGCCTGGGAACCCTCATCCCAGACCTCCTCTCAAAACAAATTCCCAAGTCAATTGATCCCCTTCTCTCTCTCAAGTCATTTTCAGACTTGTTTAGGAGCCACCTCTACTCCTCATTGCATAAGTAAGAAACATTTTCATACCTTCTTGGTCCATGCATGGTGTAATCTGTTTCAATATCTGAACAGAATATTGGAAGAGTTGGTCCTGTCATCCCTCTGAAGTGACCACATGGTAATATTTAATATAGAGATTAATATTTAATATAGAGATTTTATATAAACTATCAAATGTCGCTTTAACACAAATCAATGAAGTAGGTAAATCACTAATGAAAGAGCAGACTTAATGTGATTAAATACATTACAGAATATCCATTTACATTGACATCTGACACTAAAGTCCATATTTTTTTACAGTATATGTTAGAGAGATTGTTTTTAGCTTCAAATGTCAGAAGATCCATACAAGTGTACACATAATCAGCAAGTAAATCACCAAAGAAGAGTAAAACCAAAATTGATAAAGTCATGAAGTAGTTGCTGGAGACACAATGATGCCTAATGAATAAAAGGGACATTTCTCATTCTGAATCTATTTTGATCAATAAGAAAAACTTCCAGAAGCCACTGAACAAATTTCCTCCCTTAAGACTAGGTTCACATTGGCAGCCTCAACCCAACACTGGCAAAGGGACTGATAACAACCTTGACTAGCCTATATTGGTTGTGCTTCATCCTGGGAGGAGGAAGGGTCTGCTAGGCTGAGCATATAAGAGGAAGATCATCTGAGAAAATTAGGCACTTTGGCCCCAAGAGGGAGAAGAAGTGATGAGTCTGGAGCAAGCAATCAGCAGTGTCCACTATTCTGTCTTGTTCTACCCATAATTAATTCATTATTTTGCATACTAGTGTTTACTAGCTCATATCTCCCCAAGTCAAACAATAACAACAAAGAAGCCACCTAGAGACCGCACCCTCCCCACCAATTGCAAGCAGTTTGTCGTTCTGAGTCTGGTAGTTACCAAGATTTGTAAATGAGGAGGGGTAGCTGGATTTCTGGCTCTGCATTGGTCCCTTGCATGTGGGATATTCGGTTGACTAAAGAATGGCATCAAAGTCCAGAGGAGTGGGCAAGGTGAGTAGCATGTCTTAGAAAGATGTCAGTGTTTGGGAATGTGTGCACTCTGTCACCAGAAGAGGTTTATGTGACCCTGATCAAATGACCCCATAAAGCCAGAACTAGAGTTTTGACTGATTCTTTTCTGATCCTACACCTGTGGAAATGCAAGGAAAGCAGAAAACAGAGAGGCCTCTTTGGGTGTCTCTGGAAGAGGCTGATAGCCTGCCATTGAAGACATGAGAAGATAAAAAAGAAAAAAAAGATAATTCTTGAGCCTTTCTCCTGTAGAGAATCCCTATCCCACATGCATTTCACTCCTCAGAACTGAGTTTCAGTGAGCCGCTCGAGAAATAACTGCCCATTTAATGGGCTATATAAGCCAGAGAGGAGAGGATCAGGATGAAATACTGAATATACATCCAGTGATGTATGAGCAAATTAACAACCGAATTAAAAAACAATAAGGAAAAGAAGGAAGGAAGGAAGGAAGGAAGGAAGGAAGGAAGGAAGGAAGGAAGGGAGGAAGGGAGGGAGGGAGGGAGGGAGGGAGGAAGGGTTGAAAACACAAATGCAACACACACACGCACACCTCAAATTCCTGATTTGGGAACTAAAAAAATTAAACATAAAATGAAAGGGGACAATAGTTACTATTGAGAATAGATGATCTAAGGGGGAAGTTATACCTCAAACTACAGAAAAAAAAAGATAGATCACAATGAAAAGAGAAATTGTGAGGATAACTTAAACAACAAAGTCAAAGATGATTTGGAAGGAGGGAAAAGGAGTGGATGGGAGTGAGGTAATTACAATACACCTTCTAGAAATAAATTTTCCTGAACTGAAAGAAGATTTGAGTCTAGAATTGAAAGTCTTGACTAAGTTCCAGGATAATTTATTAAGAAAGGTTATAGAACCTGGTAAATTCTTGGCAAAATGTGTGAACTCCAAGGATAAAAAAAAAAAAAAAGGATGTTTCCAATTTAAAAGAATAAGTTACCAAAAAAAGGAAAAATAACCAATAATAAGGCATAGGACTTATTATTTGACATCAGAAGCTAATAGGCAATAGCAGATTAATTAGTACTCTCAAGAGGGGGAAAAAAGAACAGCATGCAAAGAATTCTACTTAGTTTTCTAGTAAATATAAAAACTCAGATAGTTTTCCATGCAAGTAGGCTATCAAAGGAAAATACTTGAGCAAAGACCATAAGCAAAGAAAACCATTAGACAGAAGAGAAAACACAGAACGTAGGAAGCAGAAGTAGTGGCGAGCAATGAACTTAAAATATGTGAATTCAGTAAATGAAGCCATGAGGACTTTTAAAACTTAAGGGATTGGATGCAAAAACAATTCCAATAATCACGATATTATTCTGGCAAACCCTAAGGGTTGGGAGTGGGTGTGAGTGAGAGAAGAGAGGCTGAAGATATTCTTGTGGTCTTGCTGGGGAGGCAGGGGAAAGAATCAGAGAAGAGGGAGAGAAATTAATGTGTTCTCAGGGTTTTGTCCTATGAGTGTTTGTGAAAGGAAGTGAGAAAAATTAAAGGATTGAGGGAGGAAGGAAAGAATACATTTTGGAACAACTAATAGTAGAGTCATAGGGGAAGAAACACGAGTTATAAGATAGAGCATAGATGCTGGAAGAGCCCTATTCTGCTCTATCCAGGGGTTGAAATTCCACTGATGTCCACTGAAATTTCATATATCTCTAGTGAAATTTGGGCAATCTAAAGAGCTCCTGTTTGGCTCCCATGCATCTAGCCTGGTTACTGCTAGTTTCATGGACAAGTCCAAGGAGGTGATTGAGTGACAGAGCAGCAGCGACAGGGGAAGATGGGTCCTGGGACAATGTGGAGGCTTCCCAAGAGTACTGGGTGTGAGCGTAGTGAAGGGCAGCACAGATGCTGGGACACGCTTCTGCTTCAGCAAAGGCTGTGACAAAGACAGGAAATGACTCCTCCAAGTCCAGTAGGACCCTTGTGTCAGACATCCCCATCATTCACTGATTTTTGTATCTCTAACCCTTCAGACCACTGGGAAAGATTGTATTTTGAAGTTAAGCATGGCAATTGGCTCTCTTTGGCCAGTGAAAGGTGACAGTTGATAATATGTGGCACTGTGGAGGAAGCAGTTATTGCTCGTGTATGTGCATCTCTCTCTCTCTTCCCTACTGTGGCCGTTGTGGAAACGTGTTCAAATGTCACCATCATAATATGATGGAGCCTTCATCAACCTAGGTCATTAAGGGATAAACTTAGTGGTAAGACACTTGGGCAAAGCCATCTGTTGACCCACTTTGATCAGGTAATGTGAGAAAGAAAGAAAGTTCTGCTGTTTTAAGCAGTGAGATTTGGGGCTGTCAGTACTGTCTCATCTATTTTGATTGATTTATCCAGCCATCAAAGGGCAAGGCCATATTGTGGCTCTCAGACAAGATTGTTGTCTCCTGATGCCAGGACAAAACAAAGTCCTGGTAAATTAGATCACCTCAACTAACAAGGGAAGAAAATGATAGGCGAAGAATCTGAAACCAAACACATCTTAAAAGACTAAAGACAGAGTGTTAAACTCAAGGCAACTGTGCTCATGAATTAGCAAGATTAAATTTATCAAAATCAGCAGAAATAGAGACAAAGTTCATTCAATTAGGGGAAAAAAGGTCATCTTCATATACACTATTTCAGGGATAAATGTGACCATTAAAAGTTATAAGGTACAGAAAATCATAATTTAATGATATAATAAATTCAATTCAAGTTCATATGCTGATGAATAAGTCCAGTGAACTCTTAAGAACATGGTATTTTAGAGTGATATTATGGTATCATGACAGTGCAGTGTTACTATCTCTCCTTGGATGATTTTTTTAAACAAAGAAACAGTCTTTCACTTGGGCTCTCTTATTCATACTCAGATTATTATTCCTAGGAATAGAAACTTTAAAACAAAAGAGTATATAAAGGGTGCAGGTGGAAAAGCTACCCATTTTTTTTAATGAATAGATACAGAGGTCTAAGTTTTATAGATGTTTTCATTGGTTTAAAATGTTTAGAAAGTGGTGAATAGTCAGTGATGGGCTTATAGTAAGGAACTATACCTACAATGGTTAGCATAGAACTCCAGTGACTGTTCAAAGAATTCAGAATATCCATATTGGTGGAAAGTACTGAAGCCACTAATCATACTCCTTTAGTCATCCTTTGCCAAATAAGTAGGTGCACTGTTGCCAGAATTACTAGCCTCAATGGTTATACAAATTTGGTCTGTAATTTTAAATTATAAATGCAAACCATCATTTTATGAAATTATTTATTATGACAATATATGAATTTATAACAATATAATTGATAAGTATCAATAAAATAAAACATGCTCTTTATTATAGCTTATCACTAAACTATACTTGATAATTATAATTTTACATTATAGATAAGCTGAATGCTTTTCATCTGAAACTGACTTTACCATATACACATTAAAATTTTCAAGACAGGGTGCCTGGGTGGCTCAGTGGGTTAAAGCCTCTGCTTTCGGCTCAGGTCATGATCTCAGCGTCCTGGGATCGAGGCCCGCATCGGGCTCTCTGCTCAGCGGGGAGCCTGCTTCCTCCTCTCCCTGTCTCTCTGCCTGCCTCTCTGCCTACTTGTAATCTCTCTCTCTCTGTCAAATAAATAAATTTAAAAAAAAAAATTTCAAGACACATTTAAATGAAAAATTANTGCCTCTCTGCCTACTTGTAATCTCTCTCTCTGTGTCAAATAAATAAATTTTAAAAAAAAATTTCAAGACACATTTAAATGAAAAATTAAAAAAAAATCTTCTTGGGTGCCTGGGTGGCTCAGTGGGTTAAAGCCTCTGCCTTCGGCTCAGGTCATGATCTCAGGGTCCTGGGATCGAGGCCCGCATCGGGCTCTCTGCTCAGCAGGGAGCCTGCTTCCTCCTCTTTCTCTGCCTACTTGTAATCTCTCTCTGTCAAATAAATAAATAAATAAAAATCTTTAAAAAAAAAAATCTTCTTAAAGTATGAACATTCCAAAAAGAAGGAACTCCTGCAATTTGTGAAAATATACATGGAATTTGGGGGCATTATACTGAATGAAATAAATCAGACAGGGAAAGAGAAATACTGTATAATCTCCCTTGTATGCAGAATCCACAAAAGCCAAACTCATAGAAACAGAGAGTAGAATGGTGGTTACCAGGAAATGGAGGATGGGGGAAATGGGTAAATGTTAATCAAAGAACATAAGTTTCCAGTTAGAAGACAAATGGGAACTATAGTTAACAGTACTGTATCACATCCTTAGAAGTTGGCTGAGAGTAGATCTTAAATCTTCTCACCACACACACAAAAGGATACTTATATGTGTTAATAGAAGGGCTAACTAACCTTATTGTGGCAATCAGTTCACAACATATATGTCTCAAACTATCACCTTGCACACCTTCATCTTACACAGTATTATATGGCAATTATATCTCAAGAAAGCTGGAAAATATTTTAAAGTACATACACACAAACACGCATACGTGCACACACATGAAATGAATACTTCTAAATTGAATTGTCAAAGCCATGGATGGTGAGACCATGAAGGTCATAGAACCTGCCTTTAGTTTAATAAAAACATCATTGCTCACAGTCTTCAAATATTCACTACTGTACAGTTTACTTGTTGCTTTGGATTGCAAGTATCCCGAAGTTATCTGTCTTAATTTCCTCAATCTAGTACTCTGTATTACACTGGTATACTTATGTTCAGAGATTGAGAGAGAATTCATTTTAATAGTTAACTTTGGTTTAAAAATATTCATTAGGAGCATTTGGGTGGCTCATTTGGTTGGGCATCCAACTCTTGATTTTGTCTGGGGTCATGATTTCAGGGTCGTGAGATCAAGCCCCACATCACACTTGGTGCTGGGCATGGAGCCGCTTAAGGGTTACTCTCTCCCTCTCCCTCCACCTCTCCCCCTCCCTCGCTCTTTCTCTCTAAAGTTAATTAATTAATTAAAATAGTTGTGTGATGAGTATTATAATGTGATTACTTTTAAAGACTTATTCATTTTTACATAATTTTGAATGAAAGTTTAGTATCTGTACCTGCGTGTATGTGTGCTAGTTACCAATATGGAAAAGGAAGAAAACATTTGTTGTGGGAGGTCAGCTGTCTTTGTTGTCTATTTCAGTGCTACTCAAATTGTGATCGATGAACAGCAGATCCCTAATGGCTGGTGAAAGAGTTACAAAAATTGAGAGTGAGAGTTTAGAAACTTCCATAACAATTTGACATTGCTCATGAAACACACACAAAATCAGAAGACTTGTCCCATTGACCAAGGAATAGATCCAAAATAGTTCTTATTTTGTTTAACTTCTGTGTGAGGCACTTGTAGTTCGAGCTGCTGAGTTAGACTGGTCTAAGAGACTGGAGAAAAAAAATAAAATAGAATAAAAGCTGATTCTTTACCATGGCTAATTTGAGAAGCACTGGTCTGTATCACGTAATATGGATGGTAATCTTAGGTCAAGAGAGTTTACTTTTTGGCTTTTGTTATTAGCATTTGTTTAAATGATTCTCTAAATTAAACTGCAGCTGATTATCAATCAGAGTAAGTAGTTATACAAAATGCTATCTATTTTCCTTGTAAATAATTTGCATATACTTGAATATAGTTATCAGTGAATTTATGAAGTTACACATGAATGGATTTAATAACTAATAAAAATAAATATGACAAAATAGCTAGTGATTATGCAGTACTTATGACATGCCAGGTTAAACACTTTAAAATCATTATGTCCTTTACACTTCACAATAACCTTAGAAGTTAAGTATTGCATTATCCCCTAATTATTTAGGAAGTTGAAGCACAGAACAGTTAAGTAAATTACCCAAGGTCAAATATTTAGGAAGTGGTAGTCCAGGGAATTGAATTTTGGCTCAATAATATTTAGGCTCTGTACCTCTTATTAGTGCTTCTTTAACTTTAGCAGAGCTTGTTAAAGAGTTTGCTAGTCCAACAAGTCTGGGAATAGCTGAAGAATTTGCATTTCTAACAAGCTCCCAGGAGATGCTTGACGCTGCCGATAACACACTTCAGGGAGAATTCCATCATTCAGTCGGAGATCATGACAGGGTCCTGGGCTATGAAGAAACTGGGTGGTCACAGGGGCCTTTCTCTTCTTACCAGTTATGCTATCCCTTGTCGAAAGATGGTGACACGATTGCACAATACCTAAAATAAAAAGCACAAAGCTGCGTTTATTGCAGGACAGTTAGATTGGTCAGCATGGTCTCACTGGGCAGAGCAGAGGACTGATCTCGTATGGGTTTTTGGGAAGGGGGGAGTACAGGCATTGACAAACATTCACAATGCAAGTGAGTTGACATCATCCATAGATGCTTAGCGGCTCCTTGTTACCATGGCTACAGAACAACCCATCTTTTCTTGAAGTTGTGGAAACCTTTTTATTCTCACCCCAAACCTGTATTTGTGTGCTACAAATATACCGTGACCAGAGTCAATTGTGATCTTCATACAACTATCCCCAATTTTTGCAAATGTATTTGATAACTGAGTCTAGGTGAACACTTGGCGAATTGACAAATTCTTTATCCATCTGCTTTTAGATAGTTCCTCTTGGATTTGTAGTAGACATTCAAATGCATGCTTGTTGAAATAAAAAATGTGGTAGAGGTTTTGAAACAAAGTAGGATTCCTGAGGATCAAGTAGCAGGAATAAAAGAAACATCTATGTGGGTGCTTGGGTGGCTCAGTTGGCTGAGCGTCCGACTCTTGATTTCAGCTTAAGGTCATGATCTCAGCGTCTTCAGATTGAGCCCCATGTGGGGCTCTGACTCAGCTCAGAGTCTGCTTAAGATTCTCTCTCCTTCTGCCCCTTCCCCCCTGCTCCTGCACACGCTCTTTCTCTCAAATAAATAAATAAAATAAATCTATTAAAAAAATAAAGAAACATCCACGGGCATACTTAGCAAATGTGGATAAAGAAAGGCTCTTTCAGAAGCTCTTACTCATATAGATCTTAATTCTATATCTGGGATGAATAATTTTAAACATTTTTAGTCTTCTATTTTTTAACAACATAATCATCAATGTACTCATTCAGGATACTGTGTCTGTGTGCACATGTGTGTATGTATATAAATATATGTATATCCATACATATGTATGGATATGTGTATATATATGTAAAAATGTATAAAACGATGGAGAATAATTTATCTTTTTTCCGGAGTACACTGTTTTTATGTAGTCCAGGTTAATAAATAATATTACTGATTTGTTCAAGTTTTTCTTATGGATCTAACTGTATAATGGGACTCACTTTTAGAAATTTAACACCAATGTTTGAAAGTGACGAATAACTCACAATTCATACAACTAATTGTTTTGCTCTAGAACTAATAATTTGCTCTATGAAATATGATTTTGCAATTATTTTCTTATTAAGTGCTCTATCACTGATTAAATGTTTTTATGTTTCCTCTCCAGGGATTACCCTAGACATAGATATCCAGAGAAGAAGATTATTCTAAGTGATACTAATACTAAGTAAGTGAAATACCGATTTATCAAAGGCCATTTGGGTAATACCGCCAGTTCACCCATTCTGAAGAGGTAAAGAACAAAAGTTTAATGTGAAATGCTGACCATCAATATGTAATTATTGGATGCAGAGCCCCACTATTTGTTTAAATTATGCTGCTTCACCAAAGAATTAATAAGGATGAAGCATCAAAACTTTCTCTAGGAATAATATGCTTTGTTAACTTAAGGCCCTTAGGATTTAAGCTCTATGGTTTCACTAAAGCAAGGATTTTTGTGTCGAGAAGAGCCTAGAAGAGTGTCTGGTATACAATAAGTGCTCATATCTCGATTGAGTTAATGAATGCACTTAGAAGTAGTCTTCAGGGGCACCTTGGTGGCTCAGTTGTTAAGCATCTGTCTTCGGTTCAGGTCATGATCCCTGGATCCTGGGATGGAGCCCTACATCAGTCTCCCTACTCAGCGGCGAGAAACCTGCTTCTTCCTCTCCCACTCTCCCTGCTGTGTTCCCTCTCTTGCTGTGTTTCTCTCTGTCAAATAAATAAATAAAATCTTAAAAAATAAAAAAAGAAGTAGTCTTCAGTGAAAACCTAAGCCACTGACCCAATAAACAAAAAAGCAGGTCCATTATGGAGGACCCGCATGAGGTTGTATAGTCTAGTGTTCCTCAGACTTTAATGTGACTTGTAATAACCTGCTGATCTTGTTATAATGCAGATTTTCAGTTAGTAGTTCTGGGCCAGGCCTGAGATTCTGCATATCTAACCAGCTCTCAACTGAGGGCAATGTTGCTGGAACCTGAGTGATAATTCAAAGAGTGAAGGTTTAATCACTTCTGCTTGAAACTGGTTCTAACCTTTTCTTATACAGTTACTGTAGCAACTAATTGCATTATAAAAAAAGGGCAAATTCTATGCTGGGGATATTAAAGTAAACAAAGTACAATGCCATGTTATTGTTCATAGTTCTCTTTGTAAATTTGTTCGGTAGAACTTTGCAGTCTTAAGCAATTATATAGCCATGGAGAAAGTACATTTTTCTTTTAACAAAAGGATCTAAGTCTTCAATGGGACACACACTGAAGTTGCTGTTAGTTAAGTTAATTGATGGTTCCTGCTGGAACCTGTGAATTTCCTCTAGTGAGCTCAGTGAAAAAGTCACTTTGTTTTAGTAAACCTAGTTGGTTCACACTTTAGGTCCTCACTCACTCTCCTTCCCAAACACTAGAAAGTTTGTTTTTATGTGGGTTCTTCCCTTTATTTCAATGAGATTTTCCTATTGAGGGGGTTTGTAGAAAGTGTAGAAAGTTGGTGGAGTTGGCAACAATTTCTTTTGTATGAATGTAGAGAAAGTGAATGTTTTCTATTGAGAGAACTGTAACCCATTCCAAACTTATGGAACAGACAAGAGGTATAAAATAGAGTCATCTGGAATAAAGTAATCATTCTTGGGATATAATATACAAAAGAAAGAAGAATCTTTGAGCCCGTTCTGTGACATGTTTGATCCTCCCAAAAACAGGATATGAAAAACAACACTATAACATCCTGTTGCTTTTAAAGTCTGTGTGGCTTGACAACAGAGTTTATTGGACAATACACCAGATAATCCTCAAGCTACCTCTTTTTCAAGGTCAAGTCCACACTAGCAATTACAGTGTTTGTTGAAATCATTTGAATGGCAGGTATAAAGGCCGCCACTTAACCAAACTGGTTCATCGGGTGACTTTGTGAATTTTGCTTCTGACTTTTGCTTTAAAAGAATCATTTGTGTGGAAAGAAAAACAAGTCACTGGCCTAGCCCAATTAACTGTAAAGCTCACAGTGACTTGTAGGTAAACCAATCAAGCATTCTCACAGAATTAAATAAAATCCATTCACATTTAATTGAACACAGTCTCTAGATTCTCACTCTATTGAGAGCCAAAGATTTGGTAGTAGAAATAGTCCCTGGTGTTCTTTTTGTGATTGTATTCACTAACATAGGAATCAGTAAGAACAATCTCAATACATTTGATTAGATTTTTAAATTTGGGGACAGGCAGGGGTTTTTGTGTGTGGGTTTGGGCCTCTAAGTCCCGATATCTTCTCATTTTTACTCCCTGTCACTTTTGGATATCTGTATCTATTAAATGATTTGGGAGTGAAACTCACCCTGAATAGCACCTGGCATAAACAAAAAAATTTATTTTTTGTAACCTTCTACTTTTTCTGTACAAAGCAAGTATGCTTGGAAGAATGACATTTTAATGGTGACCTAAAATGGGGAAAACAAATCTTTCAAATAAACTTGAAGTGTATTGTGAGTTATCATATTTATTTTAAGGTAATTCGTTATAGCAACTACAAAATAGGCTTTGATTATCAATATTAGCACAGATTATCATTTCATTGGGTATATTTTATAGGCTAGTTATAGATATTCACCCATTACTAAAGTAAATATTCTGAGTGTCAACTGCTTATTACATGCTTGGTTAATATCAAAGATATTAAATTTTCCTTGGGATAACCAGAAGATACTGTTTGTGGGGCGCCTGGGTGGCTCAGTCAGTTAAGCATCTGCCTTCAGCTGGGGTCATGATCCTGAGGTGCTGGGATGGAGCCCAGAGTTGGGTTCCCTTCTTGACGGGGAGTCTGTTTCTCTACCCCCCCCCAAATAAATAAAATCTTTTAAAAAAAGATACTATGTTTGTGAAAGCAAATTATAAATTAGTGTTTATACTATTATCTCAAATTTTGAATAAATAAAAGTGGAAGTAATTCTACCTACTCTTGTTTATCTCTCTATATGTATGTTTATATGCATAGGTATATTAGTCAGGATAGGAAAGGTTTCTCTGTGGTAATACACAATCCTTAAATCTATGTGATTTAAAGCAACAAGAATTGATGGCTTACTGTTATGAATTTGTTATGGGTGTGGCCTACTTTACAGGATAGCTGTCCTCTCCAGTGACTCAGTGATCCAGACCCTTCAATCCTGGGCTCTGCTGCCTGGACCAAAGTGTGGTCGGTTGATCCAGCAGGAGAGGAAGGGCAATTGGAGAACTGGACGGGGCTTTGCACACTGTCTTTCCTTGGAAGGGACTTATATTCTTTCTATTCAAATGTTGTAGACATAATTACTGAGTGGGACTTGCCTTTCTGCAAGGAGGCTGAGAAATGTAAGGAAATACCAGGATATATTGTATCTTATATTTCCACAACAGGAAATGGCTAAAAGGAGACATGCCTAACCGTTAAGAGTAGAGAATTTGGGTGAGTGGAAGAGAAATGGTGAGAAATGGTCACTTTTTATTTTATTCAAATCTAAATTATTTGTTTTTTCAACAGTATTGCATTTTGTTTAAAGTTAAAATGTATTTTAAATTTTATAAACTCTGGTAATCACTCCTGTGGGAGCAGAGGTATCCTTTTTGGGCTAATTTATGTAGAAAGTCCATGACTAGTTCAGCATCTTATATGACAGTTAGACTCCTTCTCACTCATAATTGTCCTCATTTTCTTTCTCCTAGTTAACAGTTTTGTGATATTATCAATTCTTTTTTTACAGTGAAAATGTTCTGGACTTGGTTTCTGTAGGTCAATGACTTTTACTATCCAATTTGCTCCCAAGTCCTTAATAACTAGAAGGTGGACTTGTCTAGTAAGTCCTCATGAATCTCAGTGGAGTTCCATCAGAGAAAGAGTGACCTATAACCATGGGAGAATGTTTCCAATAATAAAAACTTCAGATGTATTTTACATGTAATATTATTGATAAAGTCAGAATCTAAAATTTGTAAGTTGGATAAAACCCTAGGAAGTCACAGGCTTTTACCGCTCACAGTAGGAAATAAAAAGCTGTTTAGTGAATTTGCTTGGGAAATGACTTCAGGGAAATCCCAATTTGTCTTTGGTTAGCTAATTTAAGAGTGTCTGACCTTTTCTAGGCTTTTATGTTCCCCTCGCTTAGTTTGAAGGTATGTAATTTGTTATTCTTTTAGACACATATTAGGTATTCTTTAGATGTGAATAGTGTCATATGAATGTAATACTTTACAAGTGCTATTTAACTTTGGTTATTTTAGGTATAATAGAATTATTAAACAATTGCCACTCCCAAGTTGCAAAAAAATATATAAAGTCAGGCAAGACAGGATAGATTGAAAGTAAAAAAAAATCATGAGGGAAATTTGAGAACTTAGTATTCTTCAAAGGGTTATTTGAATGAACAAAAGAAATGTTAAGTTGAGGTAACCACAGGAAGAATTATAGAATTAGTTCAAAAGAAAATTGAGACCTGGGTGCCTGGGGGCTCAGTCTTGGTTAAGCATCTGCCTTCAACTCAGATCATAATCCCAGAGTCTGGGGATCGAACCCCACATCAAGCTCCCTGCTTAGCCGGGAGTCTTCTCCCTCTCCCTCTGCTCCTGCCCCTATTTGTGCTCATATGATCTCACTGATGAGTGGAATTTAAGAAACAAAACAGAGCATCATAGGGGAAGAGAGGAAAAAATAAAACAAGAGGAAAAGAGAGAGGGAGACAAACCATAAAAGACTCTTAATCATAGGAAACAAACTGAGGGCTACTGGAGGGGAGAGGGGTAGAAGGATGGGATAACTGGGTGATGGACATTAAGGAGGGCACGTGATGTAATGAGCACTAGGTGTTATATAAGACGGATGAATCACTAACCTCTACCTCTGAAACCAATAATACATTACATGTTAATTGAATTTAAATAAAAATAAGTTAATTAAAAAGTAAAGCAAGAAAATTGAGACCTAAAAGTGCAAGCAACATGCAGGCCAAAGCCTGCAGTACCAATAAGTCTGACTTAAAGTCAGAGGTCTACCTGACCAGTGAGTAATATTTTCAGGGACAAATTCCCGTGTGAGAGCCATATTAGTTGGACAAAACAAACTTCATTGTAGCTAATATAAGAAAAAAAGGGCTATGTAGTTCATAGAATCTTTAGAAGACTCAACGAATCGGGTTAAGACACTGTTATAGCTCAAAGCCACACAGAAGAAAACACAAGTAGGAGAAAGGTCTAACAGTCTAGGGATTGCCACTTAAGGTGTAGGCTAAGCACCAGCTGCCGATCCACATACTGTTCCTAGTCTGGGATTAGAAAAAGTGCTTGCACCAGATGCAAATGAACTGTGTTGCTAGGGACACTATTTAGTTTAGCTGACAATTATCTTCACAGTGAGATTCTCTCAATAAGGAAGTTGTGTGGTAATTTACATGCAGGTGCAAACGAAGATGGGCACAGTAAGCAGAACTGTTGCAGGGTGCACCACTGCCTTCACTACCTGCCCGTCGACACCTACAATTCTGGAAGTGGAGACCAGAACACTCTGCCACAGTAACCCCAGACGAACCAAATGACTCCATCACCTACTCACCAGAAGATCCAATGTGTTTTTGAGCTCAGATGCTCCCCAGGCTTCCATCTGCTTCCAGGTCTTCTATGTAGGTTCATCATCCTGGGAGAATTGGATGAGTTCCCAGCCCCTGACCTGCAATGGAGTCTAGGAAATTTGGTTTTTAAGCAGTTCAGCACCCATAACATGACAACAAGTTAAAAAGAGGTTGAAAGTATCTAGGACCCTAACACACACTACCTATGACAGTGAATCCTCTAAAGTAGGGGAATATTTGAGAAAAGAAAAGAGATATCAGTGAATATTGCTGATGTCTCAAATGTGAGAAAGGGAAAAAATGTGTAAAGGAACCAGTAAAGGCTAGATGATGGACAAATAAATGAACATATGGAGTCTCAACCCAGGATGGGCTCATTTCATTGAAAAAGCATATGGTATTATTTTTCTTAGATTTTGTTAGGAGCATATTTGTGATTTATTTGAGTTATAGTTTTTTTTTAATAAAAAGCCTGAATTATTCACATGAATCAAGAAGTTAAATTATTACCATATTGGAAGGGACTTTTGAGGCCAGCTAGGTCAGACTTCTTCATTAAAATATTTTTTGAAACAGAAAATCATAATGCTTACCAAAATATATAGTAACCACTAACTAACAAAGCATCATCAAATACATTTCTTTGGGGCATATCTTAATAAATAGTATGAGATGTAATTAACACAACTTTTTATGTGAATAGTGATTCTTGAAAATTAGGTGGCTTATTTAAGTAGAATAGGCATTTACTTTGAAAGTTATGATTGCCTAGTAGGTCAAGTAACATTATGACTGAATATCACTTTCAAAAATTGGTGTCAAATTAATTAATTTTACTGCATTTATGAAATGGAAATTAAGTTGTGTTACTCATATGCACTTAGCACTGGACACTAGTGTTACATACAAGCCGATGGCAAATAAATAATAGTAAAAAATAAAGTGTACTGTTTAATCAAATATTTTGGGTAATGAAAAACTATCATCTAGAACACTGCTTCATAACCTTTTTCAGGTCATAAATTATTTTGAGACTATGATAAAAGCCATGGATGCTATCCCCAGCAAATTGCACATACACACAATTGTACATGGACTCATAGAAGATTTATGGACATTTCGAAGGTTATCGTCAGACTTTAGGTTAAGAAATCCTGATCCAAAGTAAAGCAGAAATAACCAATTTTACCAATAATTTGATTTTAATATATAACTATATTTTTCATAAAATGGTATTTCAATTTGGAGCTGAAAATTGCAATTTGATTTATAGCTCTTCCTGGCAATATGATCTGGGCATATAAACTCTCCGAATCTCAATGATCTCACTTGTAAATTGGAGATGATAATCATTATGTCACAAGATTACTGTATTTCCTTTGATATATATCCAGCACAGTACCTGTCATAAAGATATTTAACAAGTGTTCATTTACTCATTCATTCAATTCATTTATTCATTTTTTGATGTATTAATAAGATTGCTAAAATTCTCTTGATTACTTTGTGGTTATGCAACTATGTTCAACAGAAATTTATGGAATGCTCACTTTGTACCAGGAGTTATGCTAAATGCACACATAGATGATTAAGGACGAATCCCTGCTCCAGAGGTACATATAGTACAGTGGCATATCAGGGGGAAATTCTGATGTATTGTACAAAATATAAGAAATGGGCATAAGTTCATATGGAAGCCCGTATGATAAAAGGATCAGTGTAATGGATACCAAGGATTCGTGGAAGGATCCATGGTGGAGATAATACTTGTAAGACCAAAAATATCAGTAAGATAAACTTTCTAATTACTTACTGTATGTTGATTATTTTTCTAACCACCATATGTGCTATCTAATTTGATCCTTAAAAAACCTTGATGAAGTGTATATCCATTTCCTTCTTAAAGCTACCAGCCTGAAATGGATTGAACGAAATTTCAAATGACATACAGTAAATCAGTCACTGAGTTAGAATTGGCTTTGATTTCAACCCTGTGTTCCTTCACAATCAGTTGAAGAAAATTGGAAGAGCATTTCAGTTAGGGAAAGTGTCTCCAACAAGTGCACAGAGACATAGAATGACTTGTATAAGGAGAACTACAATTATAACAATTATAATCACATATTTTAATAAACTACAAAACATGAGCAAGAGATAATCCCACATAATATCAGGATTGATTAGTTATTTTAAACAGAAAAGGAGCAAGAAGTCATAACTGAATTACAAATGTCTAATTTGTGGATTATAAGTCTAATGGGGCAGGAGCTAGTTTAGATGTGGGAAAATGATGCATCCAGTATAGGGTAATTTAGGACATCCAGGAGGCATTAGTCCAGAGATACAGTCAAAACTAGAGATGAACTATGGTTAACACGAGTTTAAAGATAGCAGTAAAAATCATTAAAGTGTGTAAAAACACCCAGTCATACAGAAAGAACATAGGATTGAACTATGTTTATTTTGACCAAAAAACACCTATAATCCAAAATATACATATTTATAAATTAAAAATTTATAAATTAATTAAAAATTATTTTATATTGCCTGCTTGCAAGCAAAATGTGGTAAAAGTAGAATCGATAGCTCAAGAAAGTTAAAGAAATCTTTAGTTGAAAGTAAAATTAACAAATTAATATGTTTACTCAGTGAAACTATGTTCAGGAGGGAATCTCTCTATAGATGAATTTACTGAAGTTCATATTAGAATAAGTACTAACTAAAATAAATAAAACAAAAACTAACAAAAATCTCCCTCTGTTTTTTAATTTTTTTATTTGAATGCAGTTGACATACAATATTTCACTAAGTTTTAGGTGTACACCACGGTGATCAACTTTTCTATATGTTATGCTCTGCTCACCACAAGAGTAGCTATCACCTGTCATCATACACTTCTACAAAATCATTGATTCTATTCCCTCTTCTGTGCCCTTTATTCCCATGACTTATTTATTTCATAACTGGAAGTCTGTATCTCCCTCTTCCCTCCACCCATCCTTTTTCCCCTTCCTTCTGGCAATTGTCAGTTTGTTCTCTGTGCTTTTAGGTCTGATTCTGCTTTTTAAGTGTTTGTTCATTCATTTCCTTTGGTTTTTTTTAATTCCATGGATGAAACTCCACATGTTTTTTGTTGGGAATTTACACTAAGCTGGGGGAGAGATGATTGACAGCTTTTTTTTTGTTTTTTGATCACTTGTACCCAAATTTCTCCAGATGATCCCATTGATATTCTCATTTATAAGTCTCTTATGATATTTTCTAAGTTCTAACTTGTTTTTCAGAAAATCTGAAGGTAATATCCGGAGGCTGAAAGAAATTTGGACTGTTTCCTAAAAATATAGTCCCTTAGTAGGATGTTCTATTTACAAGACAGTTTTGTTAACAAGACTGCATTTCCCATCTTGATAGTTTAACTAAAGGTTAAAGGAGATCATGCGAATAGACAGTTTTGATTTTCCCATTGCATTTATTTTCAAACAATCTTAATATTATAGCAGTCAACATCGTCGAAACACAGAGACATAGATGACTTGTAAAAAAGACATTTTCTCTGATTACATGGTTAGCCTCATTCAGACTTACTGATCATTTCAGATACATGTGTAGGTCCATTGATCATGAACTTGCTGCACTGGTAAATGAACAGATGTAGAGTTATTAATCTTGGATAGGATCCACACGTAATTTTAATCGAGATCAGAGAAGGCAATGAGAACGTGACACAGCATCCTGGATTTAAGACTTCAGAAATGTCAGGGCAAGAGAGATGCATGCCTACAAGTATGAGGAAGGGAAATCTACATAATCAATTTTTTCTTTTCCATTAATTTTTGAGTTCTTAAAGCAAAATTCTCATCTGATAAGTAGTTCAAATATATGTGTACTGCCTGAAGACTTGCATGTTTGTGAATGTATGATTTGCATGTCTTCGAATGTATGATTCTTCTTAGGTCTCTCAAAGTTTTACCTTCCACCTTTCAAGTTTTCCTATGGTTTTCATTGTTTAAACATAAGGAATGGGGGGGGGTCATGTGGGGAAAGATGGTTATTCCATTAGTCCATAAGGGAAGAAAGTCCAAAACCAGGTTAGAGAGATATTAAGCAGTGGCCAAGTGGAACTATTCATGAGGTTATTAAAAAGGATAAATAAAAAATGAAGACCACAACAGCAGGAATAAAGCCATTCTTATGAGAGATTAATATTTCAAATATGAGGTTGGCTATAGAGGTAATGTGGTAAGTACAATGCTATGTGCCAAGAAAACCCCAAATGCAACTTATTGAAAACATGTTGGGTGTGTGTTTATAATAGAAATAAATTCAACAATGTGGTTACGGGCAATATTAAATATTCTAACTTGGAAACACTCATTTTTAAAATGACACTCATTTTCTTCTCGAGTCTTAATACAGCTAAGAGCTGGTGGTGTGTTTTAATTATGAGCAAATAACCTATAGAATGTAACTTACTTGCAGCTTTGATTTTTGGACTATTCAACAACCTGATTACAGCACAGTAAATTTGTGGTGTGACAAATGAATGGCAAAAACTGGAAGATAATTTGACGTTTTTTTAAAACAAAATGGTTCGATGCTTTAGACACAAAGCTAATTCCACCTTTAACCATTTATTTCATTTATGTGTTTTTAATCTTTCCGCTAAAATAGTCCCCACTGAGATTGATGATTAGTGGAATCTAATTCTAAGGGAAGAGGTCAAGGAGATTAATTTGTGTGGGACCATCTCACTGGGGATCTCAGTGGCAGAAATTCCAAGTTGAGAGGTAAGTTGTTTATCCCCAAAGACCAAATGTTCTATTTCAGCTTTCTGGCTACTTAATAGAAAAGGGCTATACATAAAAAGAGGGACCCAACATATGTTACATGTGTGAATGGATAGATAAGTGGCTATAGTTTGATATAAATTAATAGAGCTTGGCCATCTAATGGGAAAGCTAATAATTTGATAGCTATTTCTCTCTACCTGAGACTGAGAACCTGGAGTATCTGCTAAGAAAATAAGGCGTAAAAGTCTCCAAAGTTTCTTAATAATAGATAACAAGCAGTAACTGTGAGGAGCTTTATTAGAAAGCTTTATTTACGCTTATATGTATGAAATGTAAGAATGACAATCAACTATATGTATGAATAATAATATTGTTTGTGTAAAGGTGCCAATTCGTGTTTAGAGCTAGCTAGGATAATGTGAACACATCTATTTTCTCTCCCCAACTACCTCCCCCACCCCACCCCCAAAAAGGAAGGGGGTAATAACTGAAGGTTTTCACATGAAAGTGTAGAATTTCTTTTGTAGAAACATAGAGACAAGTTTACTGAGTTTAGCTATTGAAGGATAAGGTTATAGATTCAGAGGATATTAGTAACCTAGCTAATGAATACAGTTTTACATATTATATTCTCTCCTTTATTAGTGATTAATAGACTTTGTTTTGTCTCTTTATCATGTTGATATTTAATCACTGTACTTTATCAAATGAAAGATGCTTTTGCCCCCTATAATTGCAGATTATAAAGCATTCCTATGAAATTCACTGGTGTTTAAATAGAACTTATTTCTCTCAGACTTCAACTTTGGTATTTACATATTCAGAGCAACATATTTCTAATACTCTAGGTGATATTTAGCACACTAAATATCTATGGAAGAACATTTCTTTAGCATCCAGATCCATTAATTTTCTTTAATTTCAAATTTTAAGACTTTTCAGGCAAGCCTAATTCCTTATCTTCTATAACTTCTCTAAAAAAAAAATTCCTCAATGGTTTCAGCTCCGATTTTGATCAGGAAGTCCTCTTTCTTGTCTTTCCTCCATATTCTGGGGCTCCTGATCATGAAGAGATTACCCCCCTTACCTCTACGTGGGGCTCCATGCTGAGTGTGGAGTCTGCTTGAGATTCTCTCTCTCCCTCTGCGCTTCCCCACCTCTCACTTTCTCTCTCTCTAAAAAAACAAATAATAAATAAATAAAATCTTCCCTTGGGCAAAGAATAAAAATAAAATTTAAAAATAAATAAATAAATAAAGTCTTAAAAAAAAAAGAAGTCTGAGTCTTGAACTATCTACAAGTAGAAAAGCTCTCCAAGGCAAGAACAGCAACTTTCTCACCAAGTCAGCTGTCAAAGAAGATAGTACATACCCAATAAACACAGCAAAATGAAAAAGGATAGTCTCAATTTGTTTTACTTGAAATTCCTCTCAGCAAACCATAAAATTATAAAATTAAAAATTAAAAAAGGAAAATTGCAATTAAGACTCCACAAACAGCCGACTAATGTAAATATTTTAGGCAAAATGATTCCCAGAGACCCATTTGAGTACATCAATTGCGTCGAATGCCTGTTTCTTTGTAGTTTGTTTTCATTCAGCCTCTTAACTGAAAAACTGAAATGCATAGTTTGGCAGTAGAGAGACTCATGTAAAATTTGATATACATTTGAATGTTACAAAATAAAGATATGAATTTTTGTTGTTAATTTGTTAAGACATGAGGTCTTATTGTTCTTACACTGAAAGAGTCTCATTTATACAGACATAGTTGAAATGGGCACAATCTTCTATTTTTAAAACTATGTCGTCCTATACTTCAGCTTTCTGTATAAACATATATAAACATGTGGCTAGGTACACATATGGCTCTGTAATACTCTGAAATTTTTTACTCTATTGGGACTCTTTCGAGAATTGTGAAGAACTTTAAAGTTAAATACATATAAGAATGTTTGGTCATAAGGTTTGGAGAGTCTAGTCTCTCATTATTAGGATAGACTGAGTTTGAGCTTTACTGAAACCATATTTCATAGTAAAGAGAGTTTAAGTTTAATTGAAATGTGTTAGCACCCAGTAAATGTTACAAATAAACTTTTAGGAGAATTTCTCCTTATAGTACTCCTTACCTCTGTAAAAATCTTAATTTTTCAATATTACTTTTATTGTTCTTCCTTGAATTTTTTTCTCTCTAAATTTGTCTATTTTACAATAAAGGAGTCATTTTAGTGGGAATGAAATGTCTGCCTTCTTTTCAAAAGATATTTAATTAGGAGAAAAGAAACAAAACTGTAAGAGAAGCATGTCTGATTATCTTACATTTGACTCATGCTACTGGCTAGCATGGGGATGAGGCCAGTCACTAATCATTACATTCCTTAAAGCAGACCATGGCAATTGATTTCCATTATCTAGTATGGCATCTATTCCTGTTCACACTTCTCAGATTTTAGAGGACACAGACTTTTAGGCTGAAAACTCTAGCTTTAGAAGTCACTAGCCCCAACTAAAAGATGCAGAATTTGAATGATTTCAAATCTCAAAAATATATAAAATTTTTAGTTTTATATTTAATTAGATTTAATTTTTAATTTATATTTAAATTTAACTCCTTATCTAGTTTATATATGTTTTAAAATTATCAGTTGAAATAATTGATTGTAGATCTTTCTTACCATAATATCATGATATAAATCCTTACATTTTGTACATACCTGATGATACTATTACCCACTAAATTAGAATGTTTTAAACCAATTACTATACTGTTCACCTACTTGGCCTTTTCACTTTTATGGGATTAATTTTGTTTGCCTATTCTTAAAACATGTCATACTTTTGAGATAAAAACACTGTATTTCAATGGTAATTATATTGCAATACACAAATACATAAAAACTAAATGTCCTACACCTTAAAAAAAAAACCCTATATTTAGCCCTTTAGTTGAAAGACATGGATGGAACTGGAGGGTAGTATGCTAAGTGAAATGAGTCAATCAGAGAAAGACAATTATTATATGGTTTCACTTATGTGGAATATAAGAAACAGTGAGGAAGATCATAGGGTAAGTGAATAAAACTGAATGGGAAGTCATCAGAGAGGAAGACAAACTGTGAGAGACTCTTAACTATAGGAAACAAACTGAGGGTCGGTGGAGGGGAGGTGGGTGGAGGGATGGGGTAAAGGGGTGACGGGCATCAAGGAGGGCATGTGACGTGATGAACACGGGGTGTTCATGAATTATTGAATGATGATTATTGAATTATTGAATGATGATGAATAATTGAACACCACTACATCTGAAACTAATGTGGTACTATATGTTGGCTAATTGAATTTAAATAATAATAATAAAAGAAACTACAGATCATATACTACTTTTTAAAGAACTTGGATCTTGTTCATGCTGTGGGAACAAGAAAGTTGCACAGGATGCAGTTAGTACTACCATAGAGGAACTTTGGGAAAGATGAATCTTAACAAAAAGGAACATTCTGTTATATTAATTGTTAATTGTAAATTGTAAATGTAGGTCTGTAGTTTTTCCTTAGCAAAACACTAAGATATTGAGATGGCAACCTGAAAAACCCTTTGGGACTACATAGCAAAATCCTTGGTTCTTAGTATGATGTCCCATGTGCAAGTCCGCACTGCTTTAAGTTTAAAGAACTACATCTAAATGACTTTAAGTTTGTAAGTGCATATTTAGCTTTAATGCTAATGGTACCCTTCTGATGAAGGAGGTGGGTAATGAATATGGATGCTTCCATTACACATCACATATGTACAAAGTAAACACGAATGCAGGAGTGAAGTTGTTAAGAATTCCCCCACACCCTGATAAATTCTGTTTTAAGTGGTTTGTTCGACTGCCTACAAACTTATTTCATTCTGTCATCACCTCTACGTTCTTTCATCCTACCTGACTGACATGCTAACGCTTGGAAAAAGGTGGAGATATTTCAAATAGAGAAAAATGTACAATTTGATTTTTAAAAAGGCATTTAAAACATATGCATTTTCTTGACCCATTATTATCTTTCAAAACATTATCTTTCATTAAAAATAGAAGCCTAGTTTTGTATATTTATGGTACCTCATGAATAATAAAAAGCTATGATTCACTTACTAGACATCATGCTAGACAATTTCAAATTCAAATCCGGCAACACTCTGTGTAGAATAAGGCATGATGGAAGCAGAAAGGTTCAAACTCTCCCATATGCCTCTGGTAGCCTTGGCCACTGAGTCCCTGGGGAAGCACCGAGAGATCATCTGGCCGGCTACATGGACAAGGAGCCTGGACCTGGACCCAAGCAGCCTCTTGAACTCATAGCTGAGCTCGTTCACTTCTCTCTTAGGCAAAAATGTGTGGGGTCAAATAGGCAGTATCAGTATGACTGGTCTATGTGAACTACTCCATTCTACAGCACACATGAAGGTGACAGCGACTAGGGTTATTCTTCCTCCAGCAGGAACTTTTGAGCCAATGTCCCGGCACAATGTAATGTATGATATTCTGATACGGGTGCTCATTCTCTCTGGATATGAGGCCAGTTGTGAAGGAAGTTGCCTCCCTGCCTAGCATCATCATGTGTGAGCCCTGCATGTTACCTTCAGTGCCCACACCTTACGGGAAGCTTGTACAGACAGCCTCTTGATGCCCCCCACCTGGCTCAAACTGTTCGATGCCACATGAAGCAAGAAGATAGGGTGAAAGAAATGATTCCTCAGGAAGAATATGAACGTCTCATCAAACAAACTTAATTGAACTGAACAGCTGGGATTCTAATTTTCTTTGGGGAATGTCAGAACTCTCTCTCTCTCTCTCTCTCTCTCTCTCTCTGTGTGTGTGTGTGTGTCTATATATACATATATATATATTAGTCCAAAAGGGCTCATATGCTTATATCCTCCCCAGATTTCCCACACTATTATTTAGCGGATTAGCAATAATACATACTTTAAGACATTATGGTCCCACACACTTATTTTAATTGAACTGACTTTTTTTTTTTTTTTAAGATTTTATTTATTTCACAGCAGGAGAGAGATCACAAGGAGGCAGAGAGGCAGGCAGAGAGAGAGGGGGAAGCAGGCTCCCCGCTGAGCAGAGAGCCCGATGCGGGCCTCGATCCCAGGACCCTGGGATCATGACCTGAGCCGAAAGCAGAGGCTTTAACCCACTGAGCCACCCAGGCACCCTTGAACTGACTTTTTAAAAGTCCTTTTCCACTCTCCTTTTCCTGTTCTACTTTGTCGTCTTTCCGACACAGATACTTTCGTTATCTGATCAGGCCTGACTTTCTGTGGAAAGAAGGAAGGTTAACAGCATTTTCTCTCTGTCTTTTCTGTATCCTCTGTTACCAAATTTCATCTGTCTGTGGATGACATGCTGACTTTCTGACTAATAAAATGTTAAATGTAGAACTGTTGGTTCTCCTATAATAACATATGTTGTCTTGTTGTTTGGGGGAAACAGAAAGAATTCATGGAATAAATGAATATGAATTTTGTATGTTTATGGAAAAAAAAACTCTGAAGATGTGGGAAAATGAGTAAAGAAGGAAAAATACGAGAGGCCCTTTGGCTTGGAGAGGTAAAAGAAGAGATCTTGGAACACAATTTGGATTTGATATAAAGAACTGTAATTTTTAGCTGGTGCAGAAAGCATTATTCTAAGTAATCAAAGACAAAAATATTTTGCCAAAAGAATCAGGATAAATGCATTGTATATTGAAAGATTGGAAGAAATGAGTGGTAATAAGAGTGGATGGCTAGATCTAAATGTGTGACGTCTCTTAATCCTTGGCTAGTTGCTCTCATTTTTCCAACCTGCCTAAACTTCCACTTTTATTCACAGACTGAGTCACATCAGCCTTGGCGATGACCAACCAAATGCTCTATTCTCAGTCCTTCAATGTAGTTCTCAAATTATTAACCATAAATAAGTACAAATTTAGAGCTGTCATTAAAAAGTACCCTAGAGACCAACAGGTTCATATTTTATGGACAAGAAATGGAGATACAGAGGGTTGAATGATTTGCCCAAAGCCACCCAGATGCAATTTTACTATCTAACACTTTTATGCAGTTTTATACCTTACTATTCATTGGCAACTGCATACTTTTGTGAGATCTATACCCACTCCTGTGAAATATTATCTGTCCTTTATGTGCACACACCTTTTGAGATGTCAGTAGACAGGCTTACAGGCCAGTGTTGGATCATGGCAGAACAGGGTCTGGCATAGCCCCAGCTATTTTTACCACATTGTGTTTCCTTCCACACTTAGAGCTGGAAGAATGCAGAGAGAAAAGGCTGGCAGGAACAGATATACTACTGCTCTTAGCATAAGGTGAGAATAGCTAAAGTACTTTTTTTAAAATGTAGCAACCATTTAGAATTATTAAATGTGCTGTCCAATGGCAATATCAAGGATTTAACTTGCTTGTTTAACAGAAATATTTTCAGCAGAATATGAAGAGTAGGCTACAACTGAAATGAAAAGTAAATATAATACAATAAATATTATTGTAATATAATTATAATGTTATGATAATATAATTATATTATTATGGTATAATAAATATTACCGAATTACATTACCCCAAATACCTATGTGGCTAGTCTGTCCCTTTCTCCCCAAACACCAGCAGCTCTACAGAGTATGAAAGGGTAAATAAAATACAAGATTGGGCACCTGGGTGGCTCAGTAGGTTAAAGCCTCTGCCTTCAGCTCAGGTCATGATCTCAGTGTCCTGGGATCAAGGCCTGCATCAGGCTCTCTGCTCAGCGGGGAGCCTGCTTCCTCCTCTCTCTCTGCCTGCCTCTCGGCCTACTTGTGATCTGATATCTCTCTCTCTCTGTGTCATATAAATAAATAAAATCTTTAAAAATAATAAAAAATAAAAAAAACACCACAAGATTGCTCTCTGCTATCTAGAGGGGAATAGACAGGCTTATCAGTATAGGAAATAATAGAGACCCCAGAGTGGGGAGCAATCCGATGGAAAAGTTTATGTATAAAACACTCCCATACTTCCAGAAATTCAGTAGGTCTTCAGGTGTCCAGCAGCGTTCCAGGTTTTTTCTGAGAAGGCAATCAAGCTTATTTCAGGACTTCCCAAGGGGTTGAGTGAGAGCATATATCAGCATCACCTTGATTTTTTTCCCTTTGAAATAGGCTAAGAAGATTTCAGGTTACAAATTTAAGATTTAAACTATTTGTTTGACTATTATAATCTATAAATTCAGTTAAACATTTTCAGGTAAAATGCATGATACATTGGCTTGACTTTAACCCCAAATCTAAGGGTAAACTCCAAATATTAGGGAAGGTTTTATGTCAATTTAATTTTCTCTTCATTCTTTGTTACAGCTCTTCCAGATAACCACTCCCAGTTGAAACTTCATATTTCTATCGTTATAGATATGAATCATAATGTATAATGTTCTTATGGTTTAAAAAACAAGCAAAGAGAATAAAAATATAGTTTCCAGTCTACTTAGTTTTGCTTATCAAGCTTTGTCTGAAAACCAGTTTCAAAGTCTGGATGAGCTCACCAGAAGCCACTGATAAAAGGACATGGATGTGTCCATTTAGGAAAAAACAAACACACAAACTGTAAAATGATATCGTGTTAGAATGAAATGAATTGAAAAATGCCAAAACCTCTCTTGAGTGTGTGACTTTATCTGTTTCTGTCTGTATGTGTGTGTGAGTCTGGAGGGTGAAAGAAGGAATCGAAGGGGAGGAAAAGAAAAGGATCAGAGCTGTAGGTCACAGTGAAATTGCAATGCTCCTCTTAGCATGGAGATCAATTATAGACATCTGAAACCATGTAAATGATATTATAGAAACATTAGCATGTTGAAAATGCTGGCAAGACACTGAAGGTCTAGTCTGTGTTTGTACTTTTCTATGGTTGTTTCTGTGTTAAATATTCAGAGGAAATAAATTATTTAAATCTAACTCTATCTGGCTAATTTTTTTTTTCCCTCCGACTTTTTGGCAATAAAGGGATTGAAATGAATGTAGCTAGTTGTGCTAAGCACTTTAAAGCAGATATTTAAAGTCTAAAAAAAGTCTTTCAATTACTGTTTTAAAAGCTGAGAGCATTTTCTTAAAAAGGAATAATGATTGAATACATTTCTCATCAAAGTGAAGGATTAATAGCAGTGAATAAAAGTTTCTACAAAGTTTTACACAATGTGCTGCAAAAATTCATTTCCCTCTTTTTTCTCTCTCTGATGTTTTGGCTCCTTGCCCTTTATACAGCTAGCACATTTAGTTTTGTTATATTGGGGAAAGCACAGTAGATGATTTTATATATGAACTTGTGAAAAAGTATATGCCCTTTTATTGTCCCACAGTAACAGTAGTATATGGCCCTCTTTTTTTTTGTTTTTTTTTTTTCAAAATGATGGATCTAAATTACACATAATTTGTATTTATTGTTGGGCGCCTGGGTGGCTCAGTGGGTTAAAGCCTCTGCTTTCGGCTCAGGTCGTGATCTCAGGGTCCTGGGATCGAGGCCCGCATCGGGCTCTCTGCTCAGCAGGGAGCCTGCTTCCTCCTCTCCCTGTCTCTCTGCCTGCCTCTCTGCCTACTTGTAATCTCTCTCTCTGTGTCAAATAAATAAATAAAATCTTAAAAAAAAATTTGTATTTATTGTTTATGTGATTGGTAGAATTTCATTGGTGAACTGAAAATTTTCAGTCTCATTAAAAATTTAAACATTCCCTGAGAAATTTAGAGAAGTTCACTGGATACTTTAAAGACTTTTTATGGTCCCTGTGATTTACTAGCCTCAGATAATTACTTTTAATTAAAAGCAGATGGAACTTCAACACAATAGACGGGAAAGACAGCTAGAAAAAGTCTGAAGAAGTAGTACTTTTCAACGATACTCAGTTTTATATCTATGCATTTAAAAATATGACTGCATTATTCAAGTTTTTTTACATAAAATTCCTATGTGACAGAAAATAATAATTTATTTCACTAGCTGTGAAATTAAAAGCTTTCTTACAGTGAGACAAAACTTCTTTCTGATTAAAGATGTACCAATTTAGAAGAGATGATTTTTTAAGACTACTTTGGTGTTTCCAAAGATTCTATTGTTTAATCTGCCAAGAAATTCTGCTCCTACATCAGTAGAAATTTTAAAACGCCAACAGGACCATACTATTTCCTCAATAATAGCAAGGGAATTAACTTTAATGCAGTAAATTCACAAGAAACTCCTCTGATAAAAAGATGCTTCTTAGTCCTATTATTTAATTGATCTTTTTGGAACAGTTCATTTGTACTCCAGAAAAAAAATAATTAGATGGGTTATTAAGTTCTTTCAAGTGTATGAAAACAATGGTGACTAATCCCCAGATATCTTTTTATGAAAGGCTTTTGTATTTGAACCTTCTAAATTTTAATCTCTAATAGGTGGTTCTAGGCTTACTGTTGTTATTATTTTAAGCCTTAAACTTCCTTAGTAGCATTGAAATAAATTTGATTTAAATTCCTTTTATTCATTTAAGATTGCATGAAATGGATTTTACTTGCACAATGTGAAATATGTTAAATTTCAAAGCATATACTTTACTCTTCATTTCCTGACCAGTCATTTAGAGAAAGCCACACTGTGTGGCAGAAAAAACACCAATTGAGTAGTCAGGAGACTCCGGCTTGAGCTATTTGACCTTGAATTAAACTTCAATTAACTTCTTTGTGCCTCAGGGTCCATATCTGTTACATGAAGTTGTCAGAGGTTGCAAATCGGCAGTCCTAGCTAGATTCAGCCTGCAGATACGTTTTGCTTGACCTACACTGAAAAAAAAAATATGAATGAAAATGGTTGATCAACTTACATCCATCAGCAATGCCTGTCACACTTGCTCTAAATCCTTCCCAATACATGATATTGTCAACTTTTTTCATTCTAGATGTTGGTGTGTTTGTAGTCCTATTTCATTATGGATTTAATTTACATTTTCCTGATGACTAATAAAATGAAGGATTTTTTTCATATGTTTTCAGCAATTTGGATAGCTCCTTTTGTGAGGTGTCTGTTTGATTTTTTGTCTTTTTTTTTCTAAGTTGGGTTGTCTATTTTTTTCTTATTGATGTGTTAATGAGTTCTTTAGATATTCTGAATATGAGTCTTTTGTTGGTTAAATGAATTCAAAGTCTGTTCTCCCATGCCTTTGCACTCTTAAAGGTGACTTTAGATAAACTGAAATTCTAGTGAAGGTCAACTTTTCAAACTTTTCCTTGTGGTTAGTGATTTATTTAAAACATTTTTAAAAATTTTTTTATATAAAACATTTAAAAAATATTTGCTTCCCTTAAGTTTATAAAAATAACCATGTTATCTGCTAAAAACTTCATCTATAAAACATCTTAATTGGGTGGCCAGATGGCTCAGTCGGTTAAGCATCTGTTCTAGGCTCAGGTCATGATCCCAGGGTCCTCCCTGCTCAACAGGGAGTGTGCTTCTCCCTCTCCCTCTGCTTCTCTCTCTTTCTCTCTCTGTCAAATAAGTAAATAAAATCTCTAAAAAATAAATAAATAGGGGTGCCTGGGTGGCTCAGTGGGTTAAAGTCTCTGCCTTCGGCTCAGGTCATGAATGCAGAGTCCTGGGATCAAGCCCCACGTTGGGCTCCCGGCTCAGTGGGGAGCCTGTTTCCTCCTCTCTCTCTGCCTGCCTCTCTGCCTACTTGTGATCTCTCTCTGTCAAATAAATAAATAAAATCTTTAAAAAAATTATAAATAAATAAATAAAACATCTTAATTGATTTAGTGGATATTCCTTGACACATGCTCTGATTCAGGTAATTTGATTTCAAGGTATGTACCTGGAAAAAGTGCATACATTTGTGTACCAAATAATATGTGCCAGAATAGAGTCATTATTCATGTGGCCAAAACCTGGAAGCATTTATTGATCTATTGTAAAATGTATTGGGATATATTCATACAATGGAATAGTATACAGCAAGGAAAATGAACTACTATTACATCCATCAGTATGGGTGCATCTTGCAGATAGAAAGTGAAAGAACCTTGCATGAAAGAACAAATGCTGTGTGATTTTATTTATACAAAATTCAGTACTAAACAAAACAATTAAGATGAATGGTAAGTGAAGAGTGGTTACCTTTTAGAGCAGAGAAGGTTAATAATGGGTGGGGGAGGTGGGCAGTAGTGCAAGGGAGGCACCAAAATATACCTGGGTGGCAGATAATATTTTATATTTGGATCTGGGTGGTTTGTGTACAGGTCTGTACAATTGGTAACATTCACCAAGTTGTACAAATGTGATCTGTCCTTTGAATCATTATTAAGTATTAAGGAAGGAAATGCTTGCCAGGCTAATATTTTAGGCATATATACAGATTATATTATCATTGTTGTATGGAATAGAACTAAAATACTAGTTCAGAGTAATCTCTACTGATTTATGTCAACATTTTCATAAGGTTTCTAACCAGTCTCACTTCAAATTTTCCTGCACAATAAAAGCAGGTTAATCTTAACAAAATACCAATACTTTCAAACATAATGCCTGCCTATTTAGATGTCTTTAATGTTTTCCCTCCATCTAGACAATAAACTGTAAATCTTAAACATTTAAAGTATCTGTAACTTGATGCTGGGTGTGTGTGGGAGCTCACCAACCTGTACTGGGAACTGATAACCTATCAAGTACATTAAACGGGTTACTTTAGTGGATTTTAACCCTTATATCAAACCTTTAAGTTAAATAGTCTTATGTCATATTTCAGGTGAAAGATACTGAGTTTCTACACAGTCAGAAGTTAGGTAATAGGCAGCAACAACAGAATAAAAATATAGGTCTCTATGACTTCTAAGCGAATACTATTTTTATTACATGATGCTGCCCTATACATAGAAATCCCCAATCTACTTTATCCAAATTTCTCATCTTCCTAACCTCTTTATTCCAAACCAACTTACTTCACAAATATGTCTCCGTCAATCTTATACTTTCTGATTTCCTAAGTTTCCCTCATCCTGATTTCTTCCTTAAAGATGTGGAGAATTTTTTTACAACATTTGCTATCTGCATCTGTGTTATTCATTCTTTCAGATCACTTTGAAAATCTACCTTTATTCCAAAGCTTTGCTTAACCACAGCAATCTGAATACTCTCTCTCTCCTTGGAAACCTTAACTGTAGTTATTGCTGGGTACAAATCATGCATTATGTATAACATTGTGATATTTCTTTCATATTTCCTGGAAATGTTATTTAAATTCAGGGTTTTTTTACTTGATGATTGTCTTATTTTCTTAATTATGTTGAAAGCTCCTGAGTACAAAGAAAATGTTTATATTTTTTCATCTCTTCCCTCAGAAGTATTCAAAAATAACGAAGATTGAGTATGGTCTAGAAAAAGTACAGTAGCAGTTTGAATTTTACAGGTTTAGGGTAAAAATAAATTTTATGGTGGTCAGTTTTATATGAATACAATTATTTAGATAGATAAATACATGTAAAATACATGATAAATAGATTAATAGCCAAGATATTTTTCTAATGTACTAAAACGCAATTCTTCTTTATGTCCTATTTACTTTCTCCAGTTCACTCCCATCTGTCTTTGACTACCCCCCCATCCCTACCACAGTAATTGGATCACTCTTCTCAAGACCAGCAGCAAATCACTGTCCTCATCTTACTGGGCCTCTTCCTAATTTTCACATCTGACTACTCTTCCTTTTGGAACACTATTCTCAAATTTCTTTTGGGAAACACTCTTGATTTTTGTCCCACTTCATTTATTACTCTATCATCCTCTCCTTCACCTTCTCCCCCTCCTCTACCTTAACTCTTAATGTTGGAGTTCATTCAATCATTTATTTATTCTTTTATTAAAAAATCCTTATTGAGCATCTACAGTGTGTTAGTCATATAGGCACTGGACACCCAACAATGAACAACTTTTTTAATATCTCACTTTCATGGAATTTTGATGGAGGGAGATAACCAAATAATAAAATGCAATGGGTTGAAAGTGGAGAAAAATAAATCAAGGTAAAAAAGATAGAGAGGATTAGAGCTGGTGGTTACCGGACTAGCTATATAATTTCTGGGGTCCAGTGCAAAATAGAAGTATAAGGTACAAAATATAAAGTACAAAATACAAAATGGAAGTACTTTGTTTAAATAATATTAAGAATTTCAAGATGAATAGCAGAGCATTAAACCAAGTAATGGGTCCTTGTAATATTGGGATCCTGTGCAACTATATACGTTACATGCCCATAAAGATGATCCTCAGTGGTTGCATAAATCACTGAGGTAATATTTGAGTGAAAACGTGAAGGAGGCAAGGAATTGAAGCATATACATTTACAGGGAAAGAGTGTTCCAAACAGGAACAATAGTAAGAGCCAAGATAGGAGGCAGGAACACATTTGGTGGATTCAAGCAATGGTGAAGCAAGCAGTATGGCTGGCTGGAGCAGTGGGGAGACAGGGGGTGACAGGAAGAAGATTCAGTTCAAGATCGAAATGGGGGCCAGATCAGGTAGGGTCTCACCCAGTCACCACAAGATCCCTTTTTTAATCCGAGGAGCACTTAGAACACAGCTTAACACAACTTAGAGAAGACTTCTTTTCTTCTCTAACTCTACCTAATGTTACCCCAGGCTCGTGACCTTATATAATATTTAAGAACTGATGGTTTCCATGTATGTCTCCAATGCAAGCCAGACATGTCAAGTCTTGTCTGACTTCTTCATTTGGATTTCTTATAGACATTTCACATGTAACATGTTCAGTAAATAATCTAATAAATGATTTCCTCTCCCTAATTTGTTTCTTCTCAATCTTTCCTTTATCAGAAAATGGTATCAGTATTCATTCAGTTGTTAAGCTAGAAACCTTGATTCTTTTTCTTACCTAATCCCCCACATCTAATTAATCAAAGGTCTTATCACTTATACCCAGAATAAAGATCTTAAATCCATCCACCTCATCCATCTTTCCTGCCATTTCACTCATCCAAGCTGCAGGCTTCTTGCTCCTAACTGTTCCTTCTACTTCTGCTCATGCTGTTTGTAACAGCTCAAGTATTCATTTTTAAAATGCAGATAAGATTGTATCTTTCTTTTCCTTTAAAACCTTCAATAGTTTCCCATTATATTTTGAATATAAGTAAAACTGCTTGACATGTTCAACAAGGTCCTGTCTAATCTGGTCTTGTCCAAGGTCTCCTGTTCTGCCTCACGCCCCTCCCAATGAGCTCACTCCCTTCTCTGCTCTCTGGGCAATTTCTACACAAATATTAACTCTGTAACAATAATAGTAATTGATAGCATGTAAAAACTAAGAGGAATGATTTTTCACAAATATGTAGCCACATATTTAATCATTTAAAATACTTAATGCTAAGAACAAGGCTCTCTTGGTCACATTATATCACTAGCCAGATTAAAGTGAGTACCACATTGTAGGTATGCTACAATATGCATGATTGAATAAATACATGAAGAGCAAGTGCTTGTTAATTCAAGCTCTAGTTCTTTCTGAGGCAGTAAATGTTCTATTAAGTGGAAGTAATAAACTTATTTTATGTCTAAGACTTTAACTAGTTTGTGATACATTTTTGAAACATATTGTACTGTAGAAACAGATAATTTTCTTTTCTTTTTAACCTTACGAACATCTAATAATCACCTTAAACCATAGAAAATGGCTACCATAGCTACGGTTTTCATTTCTGAACTTGAGAATAATTCAAACGGCAAATTTGTGCATAAAATATTTTAAAATAACTTTTTTTTCAGTTCAGTAATTCTGGGACACACATAATACCTCTGAAGTTCTGTGCTATAGCAATAAAATTATCTAATGAAGACCTAGGGAACAGATTATCCTAAACATTTCAGAGCAGCCATATACTTAATGATATAGTGTTGTATTTTGGGAAATAATTTTGAATTTGTTTTGCAAAATTTTCTTCCTTTCCATTTAGGTTCTGGATACAAAAGAGTACTGAAGGGGAAATTTTTGAAGTAAAACTGGGATAACATTGACATTGGTTTTTCTCACAGTGATGGGAATCACCTATAGACCTTTAGTCCTTACCTCCACCTCTATTAATATATACATCAAACCACTGAAAAGAGTCATAGGGCAACAAGACAATGTACAAACCTAGGAAAGAATCATAGGGCAAAGAAAATGTGAAATGAAAGTTACACATTTAGTTGTTGTCCATGATCACCTTATTGGGTGGTGACTGTGGTTTCTCGCCTTTCCATAGCGCCAGGGGTCTGGAAAGAACCTGATACATTGAACAGTAGAATATGTCCAGTTTCCACCTCTCAGAGATTCTAAAAGACTCATTAGCAAACTGGGGTGATTTTGTGGACACGAATGTACTTGTGGGCCAGGACTGAAGACTTCCAGGAAAGTTTTATCTTAGGACATTCAGCAAATTTTACCATGCCGACAGTACCAAAAGGGCCTGAGAATTATAATGGTTATAATTCTAGTGTCCTTGAGGAATTCACAGTCTAATAGAGGATGTGATAAGCAAATGCACAATGTGAATATTGTTTGGTACGGAGGATATAAAATAGAGGAGGATCTCACCTAGTCTGGCAATAGTCTCTTGAGGCCAAAAAAATCTCTGCAATGATATAACAATAACAATGATTAAAAAATAATTATAAAGGAAAACAACAAAGACAAGTGGAGGAGAAGCAAAGCATTCCAAACAGTGACGAACAACTTGCTAGATGGTTCCTTGGCTTGAGAGAACATGACATGTTTGGGAAAGCCCATTTTCGTGACAGGCTAGAAGGTGGTGATATTATAAGATGAAAAAGAGGTTCCGAAAGATAAGGTCTCATGATCAAGCCATCTNAAATTTTTTTTTTTTTTTTTTTTTTTTTTTTAGTGCAGGCCTAAGACACCATCTCAAGAATATTTCTGTTTTAGCTTTCTTAGAATGAGGGTGTTCTGAGAAATACCCTTGTCTCCAACCCCCTACTTTGGAAAGCAAGTAGGATCTGAGCTACAGCAAAATCTGTAGGTCTTCATTGCTTTCCTATAACTTTACTCTGGTAGTTTAAGTATTTCTTCCTACAGTGCCTCTATTCAAAAACTAACAAGTCAGAACATACACTAAAAATGATATTTTACTGTTGCAAAGTTGTAATAATAAGATTACACATTTCAACACCTAAATATGACACCTTGAGAAAGAATTTCAATCTGTCGTTATTAAAGAATCACATGAAGAAAAAAATGAAATCTGAACTCCTTCTCCTTTTAGGTTTCTCATGCCTTTTTGGAAAGTATGCTATACTTTCATTGAAAATTATCCTTTGATCTTCCGTGAGTACAGATATTCTGTATCTCATTTATGCTTAAGACAATGCAACATGTTTGTTTTGTCATTAATACTAATCCTGCTTTGATTTCTTTGAACCGTTGGCAATAGGTAATTCAACTAAAGTCTTTTCTAGACAGATTTTGTTCTTTGTTGGATGATCAAATTTCTCTGGTGTTAACACCTAAAAAGACTGTCTACTTTCCCTTTCCTTTTCTAATTATTGGATATATTGTTAGACTGCATCCCAGAAACCAATTTAGCATTTGAATTGAGGAAGAATGTATTAATTTAAGCAGTTTCTAGCCTGTCTTAAAAATAAAAGTTCAAAAGACAATCAAAAAGTAAATCTAAGGATTTAATCTAGGATTAAAAAAATAATGCATTATTAGCAAATGGCTGAGTATGATCATTCTCATTCATATGTCTTTTTCTTTATTTTATATGTAATACTGCTATGCTGTAGACATCTGGAAACTTCCAATGTAAAATATATTACAAGTTAATTGTGTTCCTTGTTCAAATATCAATGATTTGGCAAAAATGAACAATGGTGAGCATAAACAAATATGTTTTTCAATTCTTCTAAACTAGTCTTATTTACCAAAATAAAATTTTAATCAATTTCAAAATGAAATCTCATTTATTCCTAAAATTTTGCAGGCAATATATATTTGCACAAACCCTTGGCAAATTTCTAAATATCACATCTGGTAGGTGTGGATGAAATTCATTAGACTAAGTCTTCTAAGCATATACATTTGCCAAAGCTTTGATATGACAAGCACTTATTCCCAATGGCAGTCATTTTATGCTTTGCCAGTTCGTAAGTGCTTCCTTCTAGCAGTGGATTGCATTTCCGCTGGCATTTGAAACATTGGCGACCATGTCACTGTATATTAGAATCCATGTGCAGAGAGATGACTATCAATCCAAAACAGCAGAATGGAAGTTGCATTTTTCAGAAGTTGTTGAGCTTAAAGTCAACAGAGGACTCTTGGCTTTAGATAGAGAATTCTAACAAGGGAAGGAAGTACATGTATATGACTCAAGGCCACTCTTGAGTATCTGATTACAGACAAAAATAGGCTTACTTAAAAGGTCTTTTATTAGGGAGAAGATAGGAGTTAGACAGTCTGATAACAGAAAAACTTCTGTTTTCTGCTTTTGGGTCTCCCTGTAAGCAACTGGAAAATGTTCTGCATTTGTCGTCAAGTGGAGATGTAAGCAAATGGTTATCATGGAAGCTATTTGCAGATATGACTTAGGTGCTAGGAAGAAGGGTTGACAAGGAAATGATTCACTTTAAAGTGGTCCTTAACAATGAATACAAGATGCCTATTGTTAACTTGTCTTTCTCAGCATATGTTTTGAAGAGATTGAGCCTCTAAGACTAAAGTAATAGATGCTTATAGAATTCTTTATTTGTAAGACCATTGTGATGAAAACTGCAGCCGATGGGAACAGAGAAAAAATATATATTTTATATTTATAATTTTATATATGTGTGTATGTATGCATATGTGTATATGTATTATGTATATGTATATATATATTTATTAAAAATATCTCTATCACTAGCCAGATGATAAAAATAATTAAATTTTAAAGTATATACCATCAGTGACCAAGTTTGACCCAGGAATAGCTGTGTCATGTGCCCATTTCTTAAGGGTCCAAGGAAGTTATAGAGAACCACACAAGGATTTTTTTAAGCACCAGAGGTCATGTACATACTGAGTTACAAAGGAAAGTGAGTTACACAAAAGTCAGAATTTTGTTTGGTGGGAAATTTCATTAAGTGAGTCAAATATGCTGGTCATTATTCATTAGTAACCCGAAAGAACCATTTCGAATTTCTATCTCAGTTTTCTAGTGAATCTCATTCTGGAATACATTTTAAAGGGGAGAAAAAAATAATAAACCATCTTCAAACTAGGATCCTAATACTGAATAACAGAATAGGTCAAAAAGTAAAAATTCTGAGAGAAATGTGATTTAAATAAAGTCCTATCAAATTTCTTAAAATTAGCTAGGTTTCTAATACAAAGTACCCCCCCATAGAGATAATGTGGCCTGAATTATTTATCTAGAGCTTTTTAATACTTAATTCATTGACTAAAAATCATTTTCAGTTTCTGTCTTCGAACATCTCAAATTCCCTGCACTACAAAAATAAAACTTAGTTGACAGGTTGTGGGGAGGAGTACCCTCAAGTTCAGGAGGTCCTTTTAATCCTTTAGTTGGAAGGTACACAGTGCTGGGAGCTGCACTCTTCTGTGATCCCATATCTGTGCTGCAGGGTTGTGGCTTCCTTCCTCTGGCTGCTCATTCTGAATATAGTTGAAGTTCCACTCTGTAAGAATTCATACGCTAGCCCCTCTAGGAACATAAATTTACCTCCAATTCTTCCAAGAAAATTGAGGATACGTGATTTGAACTAAATCAATTTTCTTACTTTTGTAGCTATCTATTCTTCAAAATCTATTTTGTTCTCTGTTTCCTTCCAGTTTTAGATGAAGAAATCTTTAATTTCCCCTTAAAAGCTTATACCTCTACCTGCATTTTGACTCAGTCTCCCAACAGTTTTCTCTCTTCCATGAGTTAAGCACTAGTTTTCCAGTTTTTGACATTTCACCCTGTATTTGCTACTTGCCCTAATATTATAAATGATTGTTTTGTTTGTTTGTTTTACCTCCAATGACAACATTAAGCAAAGCAAAAACCATTACCACAGAAAAGAACAACAATGAAACCAAAATTCTGACACTCAAATTCTGAAAGATATTTTGAGCATTAAATGACTGAATAAAATTAAAGCCTATAGGTCTGTGGTTAGTATATAGGAAAAACTATGTAAGAATTGCTATATTGGGGCATCTGGGTGGATCAGCAGGTTAATCCTCTCCTTGGGCTTAGGTCATGATCTCAGGGTCCTTGGAAGGAATACATCATTGGGTTCCAGGTTCAGATGGGAGACTGCTTCTGCCACTCCCTCTGCTCATGCTCTCTCTCTCTCTCTCTTTCTGTTTCAAATTAATAAATAAACCTTAAAAAATTATCTATATTGTTATAAGAATATGGCACTTATTTTCTCTTTTAATTTAATTACTCATGCAAATTTTTTTCACCATTACTAGTCTGCAATGACATAACCTAATACAGAATAAATTAGTTTGATGAGTGAATCTGAAGCATTCTAAGAATATAATTAATATTGATTAGAAATAATTTTCATTCCATCTTTATGTGTTTTCTTTCATTCTTCTTTTAATTATTAAAACAACAAAATAGAGTTGAGTTTACAGGGGGAAAGCTAACTAAAGAAATGTTGGAGAAAAGCAGGATCTTGCTGACACAAAAAGAAAACTACTTCTTTCATGATCAGTTGAGGTGGTCAGGAAGCCCAGTCAGAGTCAAAGCACAGGGCAAGTCCTTTAGGGAAGCTTTGAAGATCAAATTAGTTTAGCAAGGAAGAGCCAAAACCGCTCAGCAAAGTTACAGAAATAAGGTCCTATGTGAATAAAGCTAAAAATTATAGGCAAGAGCAGCGGATTGCACAGACATGGCAATCCCCGCCAGACGCAGAAAGAGAACCTCAGGAAATTCTACCAGGGTAAGAAGTACAAGCCCTTGGAAGACATGTCCCATGCGCCACTGGAGAAGCATGCACGAGGAAAAGCTGAAAGCCAAGAAGCAGCAGCAGGAGCGGCTGTACTGGCTCCGGAAGTACCTGGTCAAAGCCTAAGCACAAACAAACTGGGGGAAATAAAAGAGAAGCCTAGAGAAGCTACATATATATGTTGGCATGCATGTGTATATATAGATTACATAATCTAATTAGGCTCTTCAGACTTGTTTTGGTGTTTTCCTCCCAAGTAACAAATTTTTAGACACTGGTAATTACACAGGAGTTTCTGCATAGTAGGAGTCAGTACTCAGCTAAAGTATCTAAAATACTTCCCACTGATTGGTTTACACAGCTATGTAAATGAATTCTCAAGGTTATAAATGAATATATTGTAAATGGCGAAACATGTCATACATATCCACCAACCAATATAAATTGTGAACTCTTGTTTCTGCCCTGTTTACATTTGCCTTTGGGAAGAAGAATTGAGGAGGCTTACACAGGCCTATAGCTGATTAACTATGAACTTGCACTCAAGTGTGGGAAAGGAATAAGCCCAGTAGCTATGTTCTTTCTTCTACTTGAAAGATAGTTATCTGCTTTTTCTTGTTTCTACTCATAGATATGTTCTTAGGAAGAAAACCCACAGGTACCTCGTAGTCCAAGATAGCATGACTTCAAAATTATTTTTTATGTTATTAAATACCAAAAGTTCCTAATTGCTGAAATAGATACACCCACACACTGGATGATATGCTGCTGAGAAATGTTCAATAGAGAAAAATCCTACTGAGATAAGTTCGGCAGAGAATTTACTAGTTCAGCTCCTGGTAGGCACCACGTTGATAGAGTTTAAAGGAGCAACAGAACACAGATCAAGATTTACTTGAATGAGTACTGAAAATGTAGCCATCAGATGAAATCTAGCTGGAACATACAACAATCTTCTTAATCTATGGGTAGCATTTTGAGATTGAAAATGACATGTAAAATTAAGTGTTCAGGAAGTATCTTTTAAATATCATAGTTGATTACAAGCATAAGGCTTGAGAAAACTGTCACCTAAAATCTAAACTGATCATTCTTTTCAAGTTTTTTGGTACATTAATTAAGTAATCATCAGGAAATGAAATTTAATAAAGTTTTCTCAGGCATAGAATGTGTTGGATGGAAGTTCTAGGGTATTCACTAATATATTCATTCTGACAATGACCAAGGACAAGAAAAGAAACATATTCAGGAGCAGAACTCTCAGTGATAGATTTGCAAGCTCAGGGAGGCTCTCATTCCAGGGTTGCCACACCAAGTTGCCTAGACTGCAGAGCTCATAACACAAATATGGCCTTTGTGCCTACGTGTAGGAGGCATGAAATTATTGAGAAAGCAGTATCTTGTCTAGGCCCAGTTTCTCACTGGACGTAGTAGGAATATGGGACACAAGGATTTCACTATAGAACTCATTTCAGTACAACAAGTATGTTTTATCACTTACTATGTACAAGGCAAGTGATGTAATAACAAACCACCAGATCCTCAGCCATCAAGGCTTTTGACTCTTTTATCATTTCTGTTCATACCAAGGAAAAGAAAGGAATAAAGCATATTTGGGGGATGCATCCTTTATATTAAAAAAACATTTTGAAGAAGGAAGGAAAAAAAAAGAAAAACAAACAAACAATAAAAACCCCAAAAACATTGCCTAGTAAATATTCATGGCTTGGTGGTTAGTCCTGGCAATCTAAACAACTATAAACAGAAAGTAAGAAATCAGAGCGTAGAAGCACATAGCAAACTGGGATATATGTAAAGAAGTGGAACATCATTTGAAGATTAGTTTGTTTTGTGAAAAGAGCAGAACTGAAGAGAAAGTATTTGCTCCTAGTTTAGTACTTCTGAGTACAGCAATACTTCTTGAGCACAGCACAGATAGACCACAATAAACCATACCTCCTGGTATTTATGTCCTTTTATTGTCTCCACCCCTTGAAGCTCTGGTGGGCCTGTGATTAGTTTAACTAGTAGAATAAGGAGGAAGTAACACCATCTCGCTTCTGGGCTATGCCCTAATAAAGCCTGACAGCTTTTATTTTTGCACTTTTGGGAGTCCTAAGCCTCTGTGTAAGGAGTCTGACTATTTTGATTAAGAGACTGTGAAAAAACCACATGGAGAGAGTCCTTGAGACTATGTTGAGATGGAGAGAGGCCCAGCCATTTAGCATCCCAGGCAAATGTCCAGATGACTTCATCCTCAGCTGACATCTAAACGCCACACCATTATTCCAAGTAGAACAGCAAAAACTGCCAGGGTGAACTCAGTCAACTCCCAGAATAGTAGGAGTTAACAATGCTATTTTAAAATACTAAGTTTTAGACTTGTGTCTTTTTCAGCAATCTATAACTAAAACAATAGCATTCAGTTATAAGGAATAGAATCAGAACATTGACATGCTAATTAGACAAAATTTTTATCCATATATCCTATTTCTACCGAACTACTTTCAAGTGGGATTGGAGTTGGTTTACTAAGAAAATATATATAAACACAAAGCAAGGCATCTTTAGAAGGGCAAAAAAAAAAAAAAAAAAAAGACAAATTCATTTAGAGGTATGTATTTTTTTTTCTCTTTTGATTTATACTTTTAAGCTTTGAACCATATTTTCTTATGATCATTTATAACAAACGCAAAAGAAAGACACATGAAAAGTTGACCTGCTTTGATGAAATGATAGTGTAGCCTGCCCACATGTCCACTCTTCCTCCTCCACCGAACCACTAAGACTCTATAGAACACAAATTAAAACCACAGATTTAGAGGGTAGAAATAAATATTTACACTGGAACTTGGGGTTAACTCATCTAGACCTAAATTAGACAACAAATGTTGGTTACCAAAATCTCCCTCCCCTCTGTAAGAAGGCACAATATGTTCCAAATCATTGACTGATGAAAAGAAGATTCTAAATTTGTCTGGAAGAACAAGGTTGAGCTGGATCAAATTATTTAACTGTGGGAGGATTTTGTAAAAATATCCTTTTGTAAGGATTGTATGTTAGTTGTGTCTAACTTGGCAATGAAAAGCGATTTTTGTTGTGAGTAGATAAGTTATGTTATTAGTCAAAACCCAAATCTTTTACAAATAAACTATAAACAAGAACAATAAAATCCCAGAAATACCTTCAGCATCATCAGAAGGCATAAAAACAAAAGTCTTCAAATTATTTAAGTGGAAAAAAAAAAAGCAATTTCCAGCAAAGCTAACTTTTAAGCTCCCGTTGCCACCCTTTCTGGATTGCTAAGGTGGTATGGGAAAGCTGTGTGGGAGAGAGAGGACTCCATTGGGTAAAATCCCCTCTAGAAGAAAGGAAACCCTAAGTGGGAAAATACTAAAAAGCCGTAGTAAACTAGAGGTCTGACTGTATGGAAATCTTTGGAATTCAGTAAGTTAATCTTGATAAGACAACTCTTCTGATGAAGATAAAATGAAAGGGACAGGGAAAATTTGCAGATCAGTTAATGAAAAAAAAAAAAAGCCAGTATGCTCCTAAAAGATACAAAATTAACTTGAAAGCTAGCCCTTGTTTCAAACAAATGAGTCAACAGCATAAAGATGTCACCCTAAGTTAATTTATGAATTTAAGACTTTTCTAATTTAAAACAAAACAAAACAAAATGAAACAACTAGCTTCTTAAGTAGCCATCATTGAGACTGCAGTTCATATGGAAAATAAACATTCAAGGGTAGTTGTGGAAAGAGTGAAAAGAAAAGCTGTGAGGGCACACTGCTTCCAGGAGATGTTAAAACATATTCTGAAGACTCCACAATTGAAAGAGTGTTGTAATGATGCAAGTGGAGACACAGTTTAGTGAATTATTTAAAAAAAAATGTTCAGAAATAGATCCAAATACATAGAGCCATTTTGAAGTGATTAAAATACTGCCATGATTAAGGTGACATCTAAAATCACCTAGGGAAGAGTGCCTGGGTGGCTCATTCGGTTAAGTTAAGCATCTGTCTCTTGATCTCAGCTCAGGTCTTGATCTCAGGGTCGTGAGTTCAAGCACCACATTGGGCTCTGCACAGGGCATGGAACCTACTTAAAAAAAAAAAAAAAAGATCACTGAAGGAAAAGATGACCTGTTTAATAAATGGTACTGTGACAGTTGAGTGGCTTTCAGAAAAAAATATTAAATTAGATCCAAACCACACAATATGCCAAAAAATAAACTGCAAATAATTTGGATATTTAAGCATAATAATTAAATCATCATACAAGTATTTAAAAAGGGTGAATTCCTGTATGATCTGAATATAAGGAAAGCTTTTCTAACAAGGACTAAAAATTTAAATGCAATGAAAATACAACTACCAAAACCCCTACCTTTGCACTGTAAAAACAAAAGAAAAGAAAAGAATCTAAACAAAGGAAAACTGAAAGACAAATGACAGAGGGAAAATATCTGCATTGTATATGCAAATATTGAGCCAATGTCCATAGACCACAAAGAACTCTTAAACTTTGAGAAAAACAAAATAAAATAAAATTTTGATACAAAAATAGGCAAAAAACATAAACACATTACAAAAAATATAGAAATATTCTTGAAGCTTATGAATATACAACTACCCTGTGATATAATTTCTCTCCTACCACACCGGCAAAAATGTTAAGAATTTGATAACCCAAATTGGCTGGGCTATGGGGAGATAGGCATGCTCACTGCTGGTGGAAAGAGAATTGGTACAAACTTTATGGAGAAGAATCTGGCAATATGTAACACATGGTATGTACATTTTCCTTCTTAATTCAGCAATTCAACTTTTAGGAATTTGTCTTGATGTTCCACATTCGACAATTCAAAAAATGCAGGCAGTTAATTGTGGTAGCTTTATTTAGAATTGAAAAATTGGGGGAACGACCTAAATACTGATGTACAGAAGAGTGATTGAATGAGCTATAATAGAAAGTAATGCTATGTAACCATAAAACAAAGTAAGGGGACTATGTAGGAACATAAATGGCATAGTTCTAAGGTTTTAGTGAATAGAAAAGAACAAAGTGAAAAAAGTACCCATATTAACAAATTTTGTGTAAGAATAGAAGGAACATATAAAATTCTATCTGTGGCTTGAAATGTGGTATAAGCAAAAGGGAGTGAAAACCAAGCAGAAGGGAATTGAGAATAAGAATGGGGGAAGGGGACGGTGGAGGAAACTTTCCTGAGTACACCTTATAGTAAGTGTTTTGAACCCATGTTAATGCTTTACATACTAATTACCACCACCACCACCAACAGTATATCAACCAAGGTGAAAAAAATTCTAATATTAAATACTAACAGAAAGGAGTAAATCTAACTCAGTTTGACATGAAAATATAACCACAATGAAGAGGTAAAGAAAGAACCAAACTAAGTTAAGTAATACTGAAAAAGCATTTTGATTTACATCCTTAGGCTAAAGACAGAAAGAATTACAAGCAAATATTGAACTCTAGTCAGTAGGTTTGGTTTTGCAGTGAGAAAGGTTGGCAGTTTTGACACTACTTCCAGTGTATTCTAGAATTGAGCAAACAAGTAAATATATTGAGGATAATGGGAGCCAGATTTCACTGTCAAGAGATGAGAGAAATGAATATAGAAAGAGGGGAGGCTAGAATAATAAACTCTCTGATGTTGAGTTGAAATTGGAGTTATCAGCATGTACTCAAGGCATAGATAGATGCAAAGATGAAGTAGAAATATGTGTTGAAGAGAGAAAGAGAGAGAGAGAGAGGGCGCCTGGGTGGCTCAGTGGGTTAAAGCCTCTGCTTTCGGCCCAGGTCATGATCTCAGGGTCCTGGGATCGAGGCCTGCGTCGAGCTCTCTGCTCCGCGGGGAGCCTGCTTCCCCCTCTCTCTCTCTGCCTGCCTCTCTGCCTCCTTGTGATCTCTCTCCCGCTGTGAAATAAATAAATAAAATCTTTAAAAAAAAAAAAAAAAGAGAGAGAGAGAGAGAGGGAGGGAAAGAGAGAAGCATAGAACTGTTAACTCTCTGGTGAATAAATCCTGTAGTCAATGTCTCTCCAGTAACATCAGGCATACCTACCACTCACATGGTGGTTTCTGAACCATTCTCCACTACAAGAAACCAAGACTACTTGGAGGAATGGCTGATTCCAGGCTGGCTCAGATAAAGGACAAGATGGACCTGGAATATCCTGGAATATAAATATCTACTCAAAAAATGTTGAGAGCATATCAAAAAGGTCCAAGGGCCTGCTTGAAGAGGATTCTGCTGGCCAAAGCTGGAACCATTCAAATTCCCAAGTAGTTATAATAATGGATTATAACTCCTTAAAGAAAATAAAAATCTACAACTCCATACTGATATAAATAAAAATAGGGTGAGAAAGAAAAGCTATTTCCTATAAGTAACAACAATAATAATAAAAATAAAATAAATAACAAATAATAAAAATAGTTACTATTTGTAAAAGGAAGAATAGTGACTTTATTGTGGAGAAATGTAGCAGGTACCACCTTAGCAATAATCAAAATTAACATCTTCCTCTTTGGTACCAGGCCAAATCTATGAGGGCTTTCTTCCCAGGTGCACAAAGAAAGACACATCAATTCTGTATTTCCTTCCAAATAAGCATAGCTCTATCTAAGTCTGAGGAAAATCAGACTTGCTCAAACTGGGAAATATTTACAAAATAATTGCTCTGTATTATTCACATTTGTCTAGGTTATGGCAGCCAAAGAAAATCTATGAACAGCTCTGTTTTAAAGGAACCTAAAGATCAAACAATTAAATCTAATGTGTGATATTGGACTGGATCCTGGACCAGAATTATTTTCCTTTCATTAAAAAAAAAATATTGGGGCACCTGGGTGACTCAGTCAGTTAAGGGTCTGCCTTTGGCTCAGGTCATGATCCCAGGGTCCTCAGATGGAGTCCCACATCCAGCTCCCTGCTCAGTGGGGAGTCTGCTTCTCCCTCTATTCCTCCCCCCAACTCCTGCGCTCAAGCACACGCTCTTTCTCTTTCTCTCTCTCAAATAAATAAATTAAAAAATAAAAACACATTATTGTGACAATCGGAAAAATTTGAATAAATTCTTAAGTTAGATAGTAGTATGGCACTAATGCTAACTTTCTGATTTTGGAAGTTTAAGTTTGTGCAGTTTTGTAGTTAGGAGAATATCTTTGTCTTTATGAAATATACATGGAAGCATTTAGAGTTCAAGGGGCATTATGTAACCTGTCAACCGTTAAAGAGTGTGAAGAATAGTAATGTCACTAAACGTATCTCAAAAGAATAAGATGCTAAAAACTGAGATGCAATTAAACACTTAAATCAGAATAATTTATTCATATAAAGAAAAAAAGCTAGCAGAAGATACTTTCTAAGAGGCTGAGCAAAATATCAGTGTCCTTTCTTTACAATATCACTAAATTGAATAGTAAATAACTTATGAAAAATATATAAATTCTAAAATGTTATATTAACATTCAATTCTGGAAAGTATGAGATAATATGTGATATATTCACCTTTTTTCACTAGGGCAAAAAACATCTATTTTGACACCTATGTTAATAGCTTTCCTCTGCTTCCTCATGCAGTGCCTTCCTGTTATGTTAACTGAGATTTTCTTGTTAAGGTTTAATTTAAACTTCACAAAACTATGCTCACAGAGTAAAATCTTAGGACATAAGGAATATTTTGCTGTTAGGTGGCAAATGGAAAGTTGGAAGATGCCTTTCATCTCATGTCATGGTGGAAAACTCCTACTACTTTTTCCTAACTACTTAGCAAAACTTTATCCTTTAAAGGTAGCCATGTAAATTTATTTAGTTATTTATTCATGCATTCAACAAATATTATTGATCAATTGTAAACTTGAACAAGTACTCAAGCTAAGGAGAAACCCAGTCGGCAATGAGTCTCAAGATTCTTCTGAAAAAGGAACTCTTACCAGGTGAAATCTACAAAACTACTCCCTATTAAAGGCTACTAAAAGAGCAGAATACTAAACCCAATGCATCTAACACAACCTGCTCTATGGATTGGTGCTGTAAACAGTTACTATCACAACCACGATAATATTTTTTAACATTTTTAGTATTCATATGAAAACAAAATCAAAACCTCTTAAGTGGGGAAGGTTTAAGAGTCTTTATCCTGATGTTCTAAGTACAGAGAAATATACTGCCCATGAGATTTCAATTATTTTAGCATATCATTGAAATTAGAAATAAGTAATTAAAAAAAGAATTTAACCCACTGAGCCACCCAGGCGCCCTTTTTTTTTTTTTTTTAAAGATTTTATTTATTCATTTGACACAGAGAGAGAGATTACAAGTAGGCAGAGAGGCAGGCAGAGAGAGAGGAGAGAGGAGGAAGTAGGCTCCCTGCTGAGCAGAGAGCCCGTAAAAAAAGAATTTAAAAGTAGAAGAAATCAAGAATTGCCTTCGACAACTGGGTGTCCTACAATTCAGGCTGCATCCTGGAGTAAGTGACTGGGGCTTATGTGATGAGAGTGGTATCTTGGACCCAGAACATAAGCCAGAAGAGTTAGCTAACACAGAAAATGAAAAGCCATCTATTTATATTACCTATTTATATTACTAATGTCAAGACTATGGATTCTGATAAATTGTATCAGATACATCAAAGGCTAAACTTCTTTAACAAAGAGATTCAAAAATGTAGTGTCTTAAATATGGTTAAAGTTACTTCTCTCATATATAAATCTAAAGATGATCGGTCCTGCTCAATAAGGTACCATGTTCCTTCTGACTATTGAAGAATGCAGATTTCTTCTGTTTTACTGATCCAACTTTTCCTAAGGTCTTTCTTCCTTTTGCATGGCCAAAATAAGATAGCAGCTACATAAGACCAGGAAAAAAAAAAATCAAGTCCAATTTCGATTGTATCTCTTGCTTCTACCCACATTCCCTTGTTCCGAACTTAGTCTTCTGACCACATCTCATTGCAAAGGAAACCGAGAAAAGTACTTTTATTCCTCACAGATGCATGTCCAGGAGATCCTATTGCCAAAGGGAGAGAGGAAAGGAGAAAGGGAAAATCAGTACTGGGGACAGTTTGTAATGTCAGCCTCACATATTATTCCATGAGATAGAATCTTGATTAGAAATGTTAGTTCAAAAAACTCAAAGTGGGAGATAAAGTAAATCCCAAAATTTACTTCCAGGCTTCAAAAGGAACTTAAATCCTGGAATCAGACAGAGGGGGAAAAAAAGAATAAAGATACAAAATAAACATTAGAAAGCTTGAAAATTCCTTCAACACATAATTATTTGGTAGAAAGACTTACTGAAGTTTAGGTATCTTAAGATCACTCCTTCAAAGCCTTCTTTTTTTTCCTGCTTTACTTTAATTAAGCTTCTCACTAGCTCCTAAATTCCAAAATGTTTTTAAAAATTTTGCAAGGGGAAAAAAAATCAAGCACTCTCACCTGGTGAATCAGCTCCATAAAACTCGTAACACTTGGTATCATTCAGATTGAATTCACATTAACATGTATTTTTATATGTATCATGCTGATCATGTAAATGTAGATAGCATTCTGGAAAAAAAGAAAGAAACCACACAAATTGTAACTGATTAGATGCTATTGCAATCATACAGAACTAGTCTTTTTTGGGGGGAAGGGAGGATTGCGTGTCACTTCTATATGAATATAAATAAACTTCACTTTAATCTGAGATTATTTTGTCCTTATGAAGGAGAATGATTGAAAATGTGGAGAGGAGGTTTTGTATTTTGCACTGTGAGTCTTCTGTTTGAGTAGGAATGGAAATGCTGCAAATCATCTGTCTGGTCCCGAGTACATTCTGTTCAATTCGATAAATATTTATTTAACTTCTCTTCTGGACATGGCATCTAAAAATGAGAACTCAGATTTCCACCTGTGCAGGGAAAACCCCACTTCTTTCCAAATGTGTGACTCTTCCCTGTAAGTCTCCTTTACTGCTCACACAAAACAATTTCTGACACTTCCGGTCACCAAATGCGTAAAGATTAGCCCCACCCCCACCGTTATAGGGCCAGTTTCCAA
>LNAC01000034.1:2285428-2353122 GCA_002007465.1 Ailurus styani | reverse complement strand
ACCCCCACCCCCCACCAAGTAATTTTCTGTGACACCAACTGGGTGTCCTACAATTCAAGGCAACTCTGACACTATCTAGGGTTTTAGGAGCTCTGTGTCAGAAACAGAGATTAAAGGTTAATATTAGAACAAGAGATGCTCCAAGCATTCTTATCACTTAGGAAATGACAAGGGCTTAGGACCTCTATGCCAGGAGTGGAGGGCAGACACCAATAGATACTTTCTATTCTCTCACTAGAGACTACCTCTAGTCTCTGGCCATGGACTCTTTATAGGAAAATAATATATCACTCAAAAGATTTAGCACATTACTGGAATTTTGTGTAGACATCAATAATCATTCCAGTCCATCATCACGTCATATGAAAAATGTCTCCCTGGGCCAAGCCACTCAGGTTTGTAGACTTCCATTCCATCTTGTCAGATTCTGTGAGCAGAAGTGGTCTAGGCAAACATGTGGCTTTATCTTTTCAGGCATCCGATATAATTGAGATAAGAGACTTTATTATCTCTTATTCAAATCCTCTTCTGAGATGTTAATGTGCTATTGGATTCCCCTTATTATAAAACTATTTATTCATTCATTACTTTAGCCTTGGCTACTTTTCCTCCTTCTCTCCATGTATAGCCAAACTCTTCTACCTTTGGATAAGGCTTCAGGTTTGACCACTGTGGTTGTCTAGATTTCTGGCATAATTCTAGCAGGGCAAGTGCTTCCTCCTCAGTCTGCTCCTGTTCATATAGAGTGAAGTTACCCAGGTGCAGAACTAGTGAGCTGTCTTTACTATCAGGCAATATGGCTGCTTTCCCTGTTAGCCCCAATCTTGCTGGATGCGACGAAGGCATATCCTGCCCCATTAGGCCCTTAGGCATTCTGACAAAAGGTTTACAGTTCAGTTTCAACTTCTTACTTTGGAAGCATCCCTGTTCCAGCTCTTGTAGTTGCAGCCCTGGTCCTAGGACCACTGCAACAAGTAGGGGGAAAAACTTGAGGTGACGTGGCGAAGAAAGTATACCGGCATCTTTCTCACCTTCTCTTCCCCAGACCCACTGGAAAAATAGGAATCTATCCAGGGGGAATATTTTTTTATGGCATGTCCATGCTGAGTGTTAGCACATGCTCATAAAGGTGTTTAAGCCAGCTCTTCATGCCTTTATCTCCTCTTTACACAACCAATGTTTTCAATGGTTATTGCAATTGTGTATAAAACTAGTCCTCTGAGGAGGATAGCTCTCTGACCTTTGCTGGATACAATAAACTATAAAATGTGTCCTTTGGTCTAAAGAAATGATGCTCAGCCATCCAAATTGTTGCAATATCTTCTGGTCAGGTTCTTTTATAGGATTCTGAGCATTAATATCTACCACTACGTAAGCAAAACCCAGTCTAGAGTCAATGTCTATTCCTGTCTGGACCCATTCGTAGCCCCCAGGGCCCCCAGCATCAGTCTCACTTTCCAGTTATGGTCAAGCCCTCCCTGCCAGAGAATCTTTCACATAGCCATCTGCAGTGACAGTCCCTTTTGCTGGAGGAAGTTCTTACTGGCATCTCATGCCTCAGGGTACAAAAGAATGTGACACTGTTGCAGTACTTATACATCTACTCATTTCGTGGACCTCAGTGGCCACGTTAAAGGAGCACACAGGGATATCTGCTTGTTGATTTCAATCATCTTCTAAACCTAGAAAGGGAACCTTACGATGGGCATTGTCATGTCTGAATCTAATGTGCCCCTCAAATTCCCACAGTGGTTCCCATAGGGCGGGGCCTCATATCCATATCCCTTTAACTGGCCAGTTTCCATTGCTCTCCTGCCAGAGCATATGGCCAGCCCATTGGCCACTGCTCAATCATCAAAAGCCCAAACATAGAGGCTTTTTTTCACTGCATTCTTCCATCATTACTAGAAAAACAGCCTATGATTCAGCCCCCTGAGCTGATTTGTTTCTGTCTTCTTCATTCAGAGTGGTGGCCTTGCAAACAGGATGCTGTCCACTAATGGTAGAACTACCATTCCACAAACCAAGCAGCTCTGTGTTGGTCAGTTGAGAGCGGTTTGTAGGCACTGCCTAAGTGACAATAGAATCCAGTGGTTCCTCACACAGTTCCAGAGTCAGTCCTGCGGGAAAGAGACTCCCTGCTCATGAGTATCTCCTCCTTGCATTTCCCAGGCACCATGATCCTGTATCAACGATTTCCATTAATGGAAGTCTTCTGGGCATTGCCATCCCCCTCTGATGTCACTCTCAACATTTTGGATATTTTAGGCTTTAAAATCATTTTATATACTTCATTCATCAGGGTAGTTTCAATTAATGTCTGATAGCAGGGTAGTAAATACCCTTCAAATGGAAATTCTCCAGTCAGCGTTCCATTAGTCACTGCTGGGAGTTGCCCACAGGCTTTCGCCATAAGCCCTGCGTGGGCTGCAAAGAGGGCTGTCACACAGAGAATTTGTCCCTCCCAGAATTCCAGCTCCTGTTCCACACTGTGTGGGCTCAGGCAATGCTACTGGTTTACATTTAGCACATCCAATTAATATTGCTTGAAGAGTGAATTTACATGCCTTCTGTTTTATAGTATTAGGTATGGGAAACGTTCTGCAATCAGGCCAATGTTTGTCCCCAAAATACAAACAGGCCATTAAGCCTTTTCAAAGATACCAGTTCTCCCACAAACTTTCACTATAACTCCATCAACTCTTATGTTCCTAACTATTGCCTCTATTAGGATTTTGTCAACAGGTTTTGCTTTCACCATGCTAGGTAGGGGAGTGCTCCCCAGCCAAACATGATATCCATTCTCATAAAATATTCAGGTAAAAGAGACACAACCACTTCACAAGAAGCCTGTTTGAGGGGGGCCTGGGTGACTGGGAGGGGTTGTTGGGTGTCTGCCTTTGGCTCAGGTCATGGTCCCGGGGTCCTGGGATTGAGCCCTGCATCGGGCTCCCTGCTTGGCAGGAAACCTGCTTCTCCCTCTCCCACTCCCCCTCCTTGTGTTCCCTCTCTTGCTGTATTTCTCTCTGTCGAACTGATAAATAAATAAATCTAAAAAAAAAAAAAAAGCCTGTTTGAACATTCCAGTTTTCATTACCTTACTGGTTTTCACATTTTTATGTTCTCTCAATCTAACTGCAGCCCGTGTCAGGGCTTCACCAATGGATTGGGTTACCACAGTGCAATGGCTTCTATATTAAGGAGTGCTGGAAATGTCTCTTTTGTATCCTGACCATTTTACTCACTCTGTGAGTGAGTGACTTTGCATCTCCAGTGAGGGGTCAATGGACTCTGGCTTTTTATCAATCTTGAATTTGAGTAATCTGCTTGCCAAGTACAAGCAATTGTTGGTCAGGTTTCCCAAAATTTTTCATCTCTGCCTCAGGTTTCTAAAATTTTTCTGAACTGTGAGAAATAGACTGGACTTATCTGAGGCACTTTAATATTGGGGTGCCAACAGAGGGTCCCTTTGTCCACCCACCCTTTGGTAGTGCTGTACTAAAACCTCTGTTCTAACACCTTCAGTGTCCATTTTATTCATCCCTTTACCCTTTTTGTAAGATTTTATCTATTCATTTGAAAGAGAGAAACAGAGAGAGAGAGAAAGAGAGAATCTGAGCAGGGGCGGGCAGAGAGGGAAACAGATCCCCTGAGGATCAGGGAACCTGACCTGGTGCTCCATCCCAGGACCCTGATCATGACCTAAGCTGAAGGGAGATGCTTAACTGACTGAGTCACTCAGGTGCCCCTTATTCATCCCATTTCTTAATAACTATCTAGAAACTTTCCTCTGCTGGAGAGAATTCCATGACTCTTCTCTCCCCCCCCACCTTTGTTTCAATTCTTTTATCACTATTTGCTTTATTTACCTTATTCTTTAATAACTGTTTAAAAGTTCCCAGTGTCTTAATTCTCTCCTCTGCCTTTCCCTATTCTCCTGCTTATTAAAATTTTGTTAGCATTTCTAAGACCCATGAGAGGAAGCTAAAATAACAAATTCTATAAGACTTTGCCAACTCTCCTTTAGTTTTGCAACAGTGAGGTTATATGGGATGTCCACTTGAGTGGAACCCCCTTAACTATAGCATTTGCCGTGAGATGAATAATGGATACATTCAGCAGATGAATATCCCACTCATCATAAAGCCTATTCCACATGGTTTATATACAAAGCATATCAGCTGCTTCCTCTTCATTATTCTATTTGGCATTCATCGGTAGAAATGCACAGTCCTCTTTCTGAGATATGGTGGCTTTTAACCAGTCCACAAATCTGGTTGTTCCCTTAGGAATAACCTCATGTGTGTCTGGATCACCTATAGCCCTCTGTGATTATTGAGTAGTGGGCGGTTTGTCTTCAATCAATCCAAACAAGCTCTTCCATCCTGCAGCATTCAAAACCAAACACAGGGCGCCTGGGTGGCTCAGTGGGTTAATGCCTCTGCTTTCGGCTCAGGTTATGATCTCAGGGTCCTGGGATCGAAGCCCGTATTGGGCTCCCTCCTCAGCGGGGAGCCTGCTTCCCCCTCTCTCTCTCTGCCTGCCTCTCTGCCTCCTTGTGATCTCTCTCCCTCTGTGAAATAAATAAATAAAATCTTAAAAAAAAAAAAAACCAAAACCAAACACACAGCCCCCAAATTTGTCACTCTCACAATCCACTTCAGGGAAGGTTCCTCAGGAAGTTGATAATGCTGATTCATAAAATGAAACAATGCCTTCATATTATACTCTGGTTCCAATAGTTTCTTGGCTTGTCCTCCTCTCCCAACCTTGATCACCACCTTGGTGACCAGAGGTCTCAGAATTACTTTCTATGGTCCCTGCACAAGTTTTACCTATGGCGAGTGACTCTGAGTCTAGTGACTAAAGCTCAGACTCTGAAATCTGAGTTTGGTCTCTCATCAAGATCCAACTCAGCATGTTCTTTTACTTTGGACTATTATAGATAACAATAACTAAAAAAGAGAATATTTTGTCTTTTTCTTTAGTTTGTGTTTCCTTATGCATCAAGTGAACGAACTTCCCAGGTGTTATCTATCTCTAAATTCCATTTGATAACTTTTACCTTTAGTAACTGATTGCAGCACAGCTGCTGCTTCAAATCATGGGTGACTGAGAGAAAAACTCATGTTTTTTCCTTCCTGTATAAGGTAAAACCTTAAAAACCAGTTTTTACCGATTATGGATCTTTATCCTCAGAGTCTCCTTTTCTACTCATACAGAACCCTTCACTTCTGACACTCTGGTCCAAATATGTGGAGATTTTTCCTCACACCAAGCAATTTTTGTCATACTAGTTGGGTGTCTTACAATTCATCTGAATCCTGATGCTGTCTACCTGGAGATAGTGTCAGATCCCATAGGTTAAGTGTTCAGTCCCACAAGACTACCCTCACCTCACTTTGGGTGGCAATCATAAGCTACCCTGTTACCTGTGCTTCTGACCCATCAGCTATAACTTGGAGTTCCCATGCCCCTCTCTTCAGGTTCACTTAATCTGCTGGAGTGGCTCACAGAACACAGAAAAACACTTATATTGACAAGTTTATTTTTAAGGGATGTGATAATGGATACAGATGAAAGTCCAAATGGAAGAGATGTGTAGAACAAGGTATGTGGAAAGAGGTAGAAGACTTTCATGCCCTGTCCAGGCATGACCCTGTCCCTCTCCTTTCATTGTTCACCAACCTGGAAGTTCTTTGAACTTCCTATTTTGGGGCTTTATGGAGACTTCATCATATAGGCATGATCAATCATCTTTAGCCCTTCTCCCTTCTGAAGAGAATGCAAGGCAAGCTGAAAATTCCCAGCTCCTGATGATGACTTAGACTTTCCCATGATTAGCCCTCATCCAGGAACCACCCAGGAACCCAGCCAGAATTGCCTCACTATCACAAAAGACATTCTAATAACCTGGGAAACTACAAGGGTTTCAGGAGTTCTGTGTCAGGAACAAAGGTCAAAGACCAGTATTAGAATAAGAGATGCTCCTAGTTGCTTATCACTTAAAAAAATTACAAAGGTCTTAGGAGCTCTGTGCCAGGTACTGGGGGCAGAGACCAATACATATTTTCTATCCTCTCACGGTGTCATTAATGTGCCTCAGCTTTTGACTATATAAAAAGAATGATGTGAACACCTTTCAGTCTCAAGGGAAACTAATTTTTCAGATTCAGACATAAAACTAAATAGCTTCTTCCTCTTAGGATGAAGCAACTTTTCACATAGTGTCACAGACTCAGTATATGAATTAAAACAAAGCTAACATTCATGTCACCTCCTGTTGCTCCCAAGAGCAGTAGACATGAGAAAGGGGACAAGACAAGAGAGGTTTTGGAAGTTAGTGATCTCCCTCACTCTGAGGAGATTAACGTTCACACAGACAGATGGAATGGCTGGTGTGTTGTCCTCAGAAAGTAGAATCCTTTGTTTACAGACCAAATGAAAGAAAGAAATCCCATCAGTGGTTTCTAACATGAGTGGGAGTTACACAGTATTTGCACTGTTGTCCCTCCTAATCCAGAAAGAATCCACCAACATGCACCTGTCTGTCCTGGCCCAGTTCCCTTACAGGGCCCATTGGGTTTAGTATGACACTTAATGAAAGAGTCCAAATTAGGAGTTGGTTGGACCACTGATGACCAGGTAGCTAGTATTCAGGCTGCACTTACCTTATACAATTATTACAAATACAACATTTGTATCTAAATACAATAGTAATATAAGAAGTCTACATTAGTTGGCTTTGTATCTGATGCTTATAGGTTTTAAGTACGAAGAGAGAGATCTAGAAACCAGATACAAAAATTCTCATTACACAATGACATTTACCTGGAAGTTCCTGAGCTCCAGAGCTGATAATCTCAGGAACTCTCTTACTAGAAACTAGCTGAAATTAACCAGAGAGGCTATTTTATATAATATTTCATCCCTATATTCAGACATCTTATGTTAAGTGAGCTACAAATATAAAATACCTTATTGGGAGGATGGAAGGAAAAAAATCCCTTACTACCTAAACTTGTGAGAATAGCAAAATATATGCAAGATGTAATTAAGCTAACATAAATAGCATTTGAGTTTGTGATTTGACTTGATGTAATATTAAATTAATCTTAATTTTAATTAAAAATACTTAAAAAATACTTCACAAAATTGAAAAAGTGTCTCCTGTCATCCCAGACCCCTCCCAGGCAGCACAGAGAGTTATAGAGAACCTCAGGTATATTGAGACTAGCCTTGGCTCTGTCTTACATCTGGAAGAAACATCAGTTCCCCTTGTTCTTTACTCTTTGATTTTGCACATCAGGAAAGAAAAAAAATTAACAGAGGAACAAAATTTGATGAAAATAGCACCAGCACCCTGTACCTAGAGTGTAGGCAGAGGACAAGTGGAAACTGGGACTATAAATGAGCCCTTTTCTGAGCAGAAACACAAGAAGTCTCTGGAGAACTATGAGAACATAGGTCAAGTGATCTGAAAAAGCATTAAATAGAGAGGAAACCAAGGTATCAGCAAGTGAGAGAAAGCTGAGAGTACCAGAGACAGTCGCTTTGGTGAGGGAGATGAGGCACTATCATGAGGAAAACTAGCAGGAATAATGTACGTTGATGAAGGAGGTGGCAGTCAGGAAAAGAGAAGACAGAATAATTTTGTTCCTAGGAGTCAGAGACCATTTGTAAACTGATTATTAAAACAGTCTGAAACACTGAAGCACTTCTACTGAGAGTAGTGTTTGTGTGTATGCGTGTGTGTGTGTCTGTGTGTCTGTAGACAGGGAGTACAAGATGGAAGGTGATTTCCTGTGGCGTCAATTGTGCAGTAAGACATCAATGCCTGTGCTGGTGGGGCCCCCGGGTGGCTCAGGCGGTTGAGTGTCTGACGCTTGATTTTGGCTCAGGTCATTATCTCAAGGTCCTGGGGTGGAGCCGCACAGCAGGCTCTGTGCTCAGCAGGAGGTCTGCATGGGATTCTCTTTCTCCCTCTGGCCCCTCCTCACTTCGCTCCTGAAAGCACAGTCGTGCTTGCTCTCTAAAATAAGTAAATAAATCTTGGGGGGAAAAAAAGCACCAGTGTCCTATACTAAAAGCAGACCTACTAATAGAATTCACCATTTGGGGTGAGATATTTTTTTATACATTTTTACATCTCCTGTTCTAAGGACTAAACAGACCAAAAAATATTTTGAGTTTAACAGATAGTTAGTATATGTGGATGTATATGAATTCCAATCTTCTTATGAAAATCATGCAGTACAATTATGATTTCCACTAACTTACACAGGGAAAATAATTATCTATGTGACTTGAAATGGATAAGCACAGTTGGATTCATCTACAACTGAGTGATATCAGTATTTAGGAGGAAAAAGGATTTACCAAAATTATTTGAACTGAGTCATTTAACGAAGTAACTGAAGTAAATTAGTACCAAGTAATGTGACTTCTTCAAAAGACTGCACAGATTGGAGTTTTGGGGGGCACTTGTTTCAAGTTCAATGAAAAGCTCCTATTAAGAAAGAAAAGAAGAGAAAAACCGAGGCAGGCCAAATTAACAAGTAAATATAATTGACTGAGGCTCATATGCTTTTGGGAAAGTGTTTCATACCAAGAATGAAACAGGTATCTCTACTAAAAATAGCAATTAAGCACAATCTAGCCCATACTAATGAAGTCAATCCATTTTCCCGTTATTTATTGGCTGCTTCTAAAGAATAGGTGTCAACTAATTTGCTCCAGGCTTACGGTTTTTAAGGTATAAAAAGTGTTTGCTTCCATAAAATAAAATCTTGCAAGTGACAAAATTTCACCATCAAATATGTGCCTCGGAATGGACTAATGAAGCTTAGTAAAAATACACCAATTTGGAAAACCCATCCTCTCACTTGCATGCAGAATGTGACTCCAGGGATATGAGACAGAGCCCAAGATTCCATATTTTTATATGCTACACAGGTAATTCTGATGGGAACATCCAAAAGTTCATGTCCACAGTATTTGCAAAAGGGTCATGTATAAAAATGTGGCTGATATAGGGCAAGTTCATGCATAGTTGCACAATCCCTCCCACTTTTTTTTCTTGTTTAAAAATCTGAAGTGTTCCACAATCATTTTATACTTGCAATAAATTGTTATTTTAGAAGTCTGAACTCAGCTGAATCTTGCTAACGTATTCTGGTGCAAATGTCATATAGGTGAACATGTTTTGTAAACGGCAAAGTGATTCATAAGCGCTGTGATTGTTATTCCATTACACACAACTGTGATGCGCAATCTGAGAAAGCAGGGTTAGTGTCTGGAACTGTTGAGTTTCAGACATTCTGCACCCAGCTCATCTGGAATTATGGCGTTATCTGGAATATGATCTGAGGGGAAAGCCAAGATTTCATAATGGTTCACATTTTGCTTAACATTAAGGATGCTTTTTAAAATATTCCCTAAAGGAAATACTCAAAAAGACAGAGAGCTTGGAGATAATTGTGACCTGTGTCCTAAGAGCACCTTCAAGTGATAGATGCTAGATGTTCAGGATGTGGAGTAAGTCCTCACCAAAGTCCCTGGCATGAAATTGTAGAAGATGAAGAAGAATTCCTTATATATTATTTGTACAAATAATTTTGAAAGAATAAGTGAGCAATGAGATTGAGATAAATCAATCTTGGAATGGTGGCTGTATCAGTCAAGGGACACAGCCATGGTAATTAGGAAGATTTTCCAGATCTGGAGAGATCCATCTGGAAGAAGATTATTTCAGTTTATGTTTCACTAATTCTGAAAAATGTAGCCACATCGCTTTGTTGGGAGCAAAGCAGCTGCAGAGCATTTACTACCTTTTCTTAAAAAAGAAAAAAGGCAAATGACACAAAGTGTAGCTAATATGAATGACTTAATGAAATGTCTGTGGTTACTGCTGGATTTCCCATTTAGTTCCATGTCTCCTACTGTTTTAATTTGCATCTGCAACCTTCTCCCTGGTGTGTACTGATAACTGATCACTGTGACCTGGTGTTCACTTAAAAATACTAAGTTATGGTTGATATTCTAAAGTGCTTAACTAAGACAATTCTTTTTAAAAAATATTTTATTTACTTATTTGAGAGAGAGAGAGCATAAGAGAGAGAGAGAGAGAGAGCACAAGCAGGGGCAATAGGTAGAGGGAGAAGGAGAAGCCTTCCCCCTGTGCAGGAAGCTGGATGTGGGACTTAATCCCAGGACCCTAGGATCATGACATGAGCTGAAGTCAGACGCTTCACTGACTGAGCCACCCAGGTGCCCTTAACTAAGACAATTCTGTGTCCTGATCCTTGTCAATATTTTTATTTAATTTTTACTTCTACGTATTTTCCCACAATTTCAGTTTTGCTAATATACAACAATTTTTATTAAAATCTTTTTATTGCTTCTAATGGCTTTTGATGTAAAAGGCTGATACCAAGCCTAACAATGATCACATATGTTTTTCAAATCATCTGGATGAAGCTTATTTATATGGCCAAATAAGACAGGAAAATAAAAGTAGTGATTTCACTTTTTGAATGGCTCTAAGGTGAATGCTTAGAGTTGTTAACAGGGGCTTAATTAAGCATGGTCATAAATTTGGGCTTAATTTATTAATATATGAATTCTATAAATATTTATTAAGCCCTTATGTGCACAGCATTAGGCTATTTTTATTTATTTATTTATTTATTTATTTATTTGACACAGAGAGATCAGATCGCAAGTAGGCTGAGAGGCAGGCAGAGAGAGAGAGAGAGGAGGAAGCAGGCTCCCTGCTGAGCAGAGAGCCCTATGCGGGCCTCGATCCCAGGACCCTGAGATCATGACCTGAGCCAAAGGCAGAGGCTTTAACCCACTGAGCCACCCAGGCGCCCTATTAGGCTATTTTTTGACTCTTAATATTATAGTCAAGGTACTGACCCAACATTGTCAGTTCTTTATTTCTAGTCTCTGAATTCCTGTGCTCACCACTGGTCCCACTCCTTGCTTGTTCATTTGGTAGATGTTAACAACCATTATTTCTACTCATCTCATCAATAAATCAGTGTTTTGATAGAAATTTCAGCTAGGTGGAAGTGAATGAATCAGATGTTCTGATTTCAAGGCATCATTAATCTTGAAGAAAGAAGGAATAAAAGGAGAAGGTATATAATTAAATATTAAATTCTATAGGTGACAAAAGTTTAGAAATAGGATTGAACAGTGTACATTGAAAATGTCAGTGAAGACTTCAGAGCACCAATGATATTGGAGCAAGAATTTAAAGGATGGGTAGTATTTGGACAGGAAGAGAAAGATTGAGAGCACATTTCAGAGGGAGCAACCAACACATGCAATTAAGAAGAATTGAACAAAAGAGTTACAGGAGCACAGAGTGCTGAGAAAATAACTTGCCCGGAGGAATGATTTCTCATAAGGACATAGTGACTTTTCTAATTTATTCATCAATAGAGAAATTTATCTTAAGCAACTATTGTGAACAAGGTGGTGTACAAAGATCTTAAGATAAATTAATATTCTAGCAAAGGAAAACACCAATTAAAGAATTACTGAAAATTAAGTAGGTTTGGTGGGAAAAGATTTGCCTAAATAGGTAGAATAAGGACACATTATAAAACCCATTGGTCCCAAAATACATCTTGGATACTACTCCCTTAGTGTGATTATATAAGATATAGTAATTTTTGAATACAGATTTAAGTCTTTGAACAATTTTTAAGTTCATTTTTAATTTTTCTTTCCATTTCCCCCCAAAAAAATTTGCCTAAAAGAGATGATCATAAAATCACTTGATGTCTCCAACAGTTCAATACATTGATGAATTTGGAGTTGTTTTAAGTTTTTATTCATCCAGAATTCCTTTAGATTGAAGGGACATTGCTTTCTTTTTTTTTAAGATTTTATTTATTTATTTGAGAGAGAGAGAGAGCATGAGCAGGAAGTAGAGGGGAAAGGGGAGAGGGAGAAGGAAAGGCAGACTCACTACTGAGCAGGAAGCCCAAAACTTGGCTCAATTCCAGAATCCCAAGATCATGACCTGAGGCAAAGACAGATGCTTAACTTACTGAGCCACCCAGGTGACCCAAAGGGACATTGTTTTTGAGAGTTTACTCCTTTTCACTCAGAACTAGTTGCCAGAGGCCTCTGGTGGAGAAGGTGGACTTGAATTAGAGCACTGACTGTATTTCTGCAATTCAGGGCCCACCTACCTTGTCACTCAGTATTTCCATACATGAACCCCAATGTCTACATTTGTTAAAAATAAATAATAACTAGATGGGGTGCCTGGGTCGCTCAGTGGGTTAAGCCTCTCCCTTCGGCTCAAGTCATGATCTCAGGGTCCTGGGATCGATCCCCACATCGGGCCCTCTGCTCAGCAGGGAGCCTTCTCCGTCCTCTTTCTCTGCCTGCCTCTCTGCCTACTTGTGATCTCTCTCTCTCTGTCAAATAAATAAATAAAATCTTTAAAATAAATAAATAAATAGTAACTAGATTAATAAATAAATAAAATGTGAATGAGATAACCTTTGAGATAATATGTTTTAATCTCTAAAGGCTTATGTAAATGTAGATGTAGGAGCTGTCAGTTCTCTCCAAGACACTCTCTGTTTTGAATTCTTTTCTACTTATGCTCATATGATTAAGACTGCTCTGCTCCTCTCCTTTCTCTGTGACCTTTCTTCTCCTATTACTGAGCTCTGGTCAAATGTAGGAGTTAAAGGACCAGGGAACACATTGTTAAAGTGGACGAAGTCCATTCACTGCTGACTCCAGCCAGGATCCTGAGATCATGATATAGCATGTGATTTGTGCATGGCATCAACCTAAGAGAGTTTGAGGTTGGGAGGAGGGATGGGGGGAGAGGTGGAGTAGAGTTCAGGTCTGGCCCCCATTTGTTGAAAAATTTAGATCGAGTTAGGTGCAGACTATTAGTCAAATTCTTGAGAGAATTGTGAAATAAATCTAATTTTATTATAAAGTACAAAGTAATATTAATTAACTGGATTATAGAGATAGATAATTTTTCTGTTTTGATATTGTTATTGGCTAAAATTATTCTTTAGTGATATAAGGATAATAAGTGAAATTAAAGACAATTAAACCATGGTGCTGAACTTTCATAGCCCCTACCACTGCAAAATAAAATAGATGTTTGAGATGAAAAAATAGGGCTCGGGCGCCTGGGTGGCTCAGTGGGTTAATGCCTCTGCTTTCGGCTCAGGTCATGATCTCAGGGTCCTGGGATCGAGGCCCGCATCGGGCTCCCTGCTCAGCGGGGAGCCTGCTTCCCCCTCTCTCTCTCTGCCTGCCTCTCTGCCTCCTTGTGATCTCTCTCCCTCTGTGAAATAAATTAAAAAAAAAAAAATAGGGCTCATTCAGTTTATTCTTATTAACAAAAAGCTAGAATTTTTTTCCTAAAGAATACTCAAAGTAACATTCATTACTTCAAAGAATTGTCAGTAGTCCAGGTTAGGGTTGCCATTTTTAGCTATAAACAAACAAATTAATAAACAAGGTTAAATTTAAAAGGATGGTTTTATTTGATTTAACATAAACAACACACACACACACATTCAATATGCATGGAATATATTCATACTAAATATACATATGCATTATATATTTTATATAAATATATACATAAATATATAAATGAATTAAAAATATATATAATATATGTAGTGTATAAATATATATGGTTAGTATAAATATGTTCCATGCAATATTTGTATATATGTATACAAATATATGTATACATATATGTATATGTGTGTATATATATCATATTGTGTATGTATAGTATGCATATAATATTTGTACATATATATTTATATATACATGTATATTTAGTATAAATATGTCCTATGCAATATTTGGAACATACTTAAATTTTATTCCTTGTTTATCTGAAATTCAAATATATCTGTGTGTCCTGCATCTTATCTAAGAACCCTAGTTCAGGCACTCATCCTCAGTTCTCTAGACTAATTATCAGAATGTTATTGGCACATTGAGAGTAGATCAAGTCCTTTGGGGGGATGCCTCACATAAAGAAGCCCCAAATATTTTGCATTCAGGAGTAGTGCAGATTTCTACATGTATGGTGAGACAAATAACAGTAACAAGAATGCCAAGATTTTTGTTAGCTTTTCCTCTGCAATCTAGCAATACCTCCACAGCTACAACCCTGGTTCAAGCCACCATAATTTCTCACCTAGACTATTGAGAGAGTCTCCTGCTCTCTGCCTTTACCTTCATTTATTTATATATACAGTCACCAAGTATTTATCAAGTGTCTGCTAAATGCCTGTTGCCATCATAGGATGCGAGGATATGGTAATGAATAAATGGAAAGCCCTTCTTATTCATGGAAAATATTTATTTTTATTTCTTTTATTTTTTTATTCTCTTTAAAGATTTTATTTACTTATTTATTTGAGAGAGAGAGAGAGAGCAGGAAGGAGGGATAGAGAGAGAGAATCTTGAGCAGACTCTAGGCTAAGCATGACGCCTGACTGACTCGGGGCTCAATCCCAGGAAACTGAGATCATGACCTGAGCTGAAATCAAGCGTCGGATGCTTAACTGACCGAGCCACCCAGGTGCCCGTCATGGAATCTATTTTTTAGTGGAGAGAGACAGGTAAGAAGATCTACAGTATGGCAGATGGTGAAAAATAAAGTAGAAAACAGGGAGAGCTGTTGGGGGAATGAAGAATATGCATTTCAGATGGTGATCAGTGAAGGCTTTCCTCAGAAGGTGGTATTTGAACAGAGCTTTAGAGGAAGAAAAGGAATGAGCCATGTGGCAATCCGTGAGAAACATATTCCAGGCTGGGGGAAAAATAAAGCTAAAATTCTACACTAACACAGTTTTAGGAACATCATAGAATCTAGCAAGATGGAGGAGAAGCAAGAGAAAGTGGAAGATGTTTTTATAAGCCATGTAAGGAATTTAGACTTTGACTAAGAAGGGAAGACATTCTGCGTTGTGAACAGAGGTGTGGTACTATCTTACTTATCTAATTATTTAATACAGACCAATCTTACCGCAGTGTTAGAGGACTATTGCAATAATCCAGATGGGATGTGTCGATGTTACTTGGACCAGATAGTAATAGTAGCAGTGATGAGAAGTGGTATGTTTCTGAATACATTTTTTTTTAAGAGAGGAAGAGAAAGAGAGAGAAGGGGAGAGGGGCAGTAAGAGGGGGAGAGAGAATCTCAGGCTGATTTTCCACTGAGCATGGAGCCCAATGTAGCGCCTGACCTCACAATCCTGAGATCATGACCTGAGCCAAAAACAAGAGTCAGACACTTAACCAACTGAGCCAGCCACACGCCCCAATTTCTGAATACAGTTTGAAGATAGAACCAAAGGATTTGTTGACAGATTTGGACTCTGTGAATGGGAGATATCAATGTGACTTCAACAGTTTTGGCTGTACCATTGCAAGGACAGAGTTATCATTTACTGAAATAAGGAAGGATGTGACAGGAGGAGTAGTTTTGGTGGAGGAATATCAGCAATTTGGGTTCAGCTCAATTAATCTTGAATCATGTGCTTTTCTTCCAAGTGGAATGGGTAAGCCTGGAAATCAAAAGAGGACTGGGCTGGAGGTGTGAGGTTCGGAGTCATCATTTATAGCCTGGCATTTATAGCCTGTGGACAGACAGGGGAGTAAGGAAGTGAGTATAGACAAAGGTGATTAGTGGATCAGGGAATTAAAATTGGTGTGTTCTGATGTTGGGGTTTAAAATCTAAGAAATGAAGTGGAGCCAGCAATATCATCAGGTAGGATGGAAAGCAGGAAAAATGCTGTCCAGGATATCAAGTGAAGAAATGTTTCATGAAGAAAAGAGGAAAACTGGGCTAAATACTGAGGCTAGACTGAAAGAGTGAGAAGTGGCATAAGATTGATCAGTCTGGACCTCATGAGTGGCTTTGACAAAGCAGTTATAGGAAGACTGGAGTAAAAGGATGGCCAAAGTGTATCTAAGGTAAAAGGAGAGACATGGAATTGAAGAAAGTCATTATGGACAACTCTAAGGAGAAGTTTGCTAAAATAGGGAGCAAAGAGTTGATGCAGTAACTGAGGGAAAAGTAGATCAAGAAATTTTAGTAAGTCAAGAGATGATTATTCACCAAAAGATGTGAATGTACATCTGATACACACATCAGAAGAGTACATTTTTTGTTTCCTTTATTTGTAAATTTGAGGAGCTGTCTTACTGAAGCAAGCACCTGTTGACACCCAACATTCGTATGATAGTAATATCAGAGACAGAACACCGGGCTGCACAGATTACCAGTTTGGCTAATAGCAACAGACTTCTTACATAATTAATGAGTTTATGATTGAGCATTTTAAATTTTTAATTATTTTTTAAAGAATAAATATATTTTTAAATTCAAGATGATTGGGGTGCCTGGGTGGCTCAATCGGATGTGCACAGACTCTTGATTTCAGCTCTGGTCCCAATCTCTGGTCCTGATGGAGCCCCAGGTAGGTCTCCATGCTCAGTACAGAGTCCGCTTGTCCCTCTCCCTCCCTTTCTGCCCCTCCCCTCCTCTGCTCTCTCTCTCTCTCTAAAAAGGAATAAATAAAATCTTCAAAAAAATGATCTTTGTTGGTAAATAATACTCATTTAAGGCTGTAGTCTTGATCTTTGTTTAAAACACATGAGCTCAACCTTATTTATATTATGTCCTCATGATGGGGTTTTGATAAGATGGAGATGTACCCTTGCTATCAGTCTCCAGTATAACACCCCAGTTCTATTCTGGCCCTACTCCTAAGATCCCTGGTGGCTAGCCACTTCGGAGCAAAGTGTAGGAGCTAAATTTAGACCTGTCTCAGTAGAAAGGGAATTTAAGCCAGTCCTGGCAGCTGTGGGATCATGACCAAGAGTGGTCACTCACCTCTGCCAAGCCTTCGATTTCCCCAAAAATAATAATAGCCAGACCAAGGACTCAACAAATGGAAAGTGGCTGGTGAAGAGGGTAAGAGAGAAAGACATGGAGGGATATGGTTGGAAGGGTCCAAAAGATAAATGTTACCTTGTCCTTATAACTTTGAAGGTAAAATTATATATTCCATCTAAATTTAGGATCTTTAACTTTGCAAGTTTTCCCTGGAACTAGAGCTTGATCAGTTCTCTTGCTAAGCCTGAGTGGAAGACCTTCGTTATCATAATCCTATACCAATTTGTCCTAAGCAGAATCAATTCCCCTGCTTACCAGGAATCCTGCTGATAAATGAACATACCAAGTGGGCCAGGCTGTATTTGTGACCCCCAGGACAGAACTGTACCACAGTCATAGCACTGGAATACTAACATATGTCTTGGGTGCATTTTATCATGTGTATGCTTTAAAGGCTAATAAAAAATACACACAGCAATTTGCCAAATACTAATATGTGAATTAAACTTTTTTTTTTTTTGGTTTTAAATAAAATGAAGAGAAATTTGCTTGTGTTGTGAAAGGTGGGAAAGGACCCCTGAAAACATAAGATGCAAGTCTAGGATTAGCCTCACAACTGGACCTCACGGAAACAAGGCACAACTAAAGTAATCAACAATAGGATAACAAGTCAGTGAATTTTCTTACCTGCACATGAGGCAGCAATTTGAAATGCTGCTCTAGGAAGGAAAAGGCAACATAGGAAATAACATATTAAGGGAAAATGATCCAGTGTAACATTTCACACTCCTATATCTTTAAACAATGTGCAAGCCATTGTATGAAAATACCTTAAAATGACCTATTAGTTATGTGGAAAATTAAGATGAAGCATTTTCTTTTCTTTACTGTTCAAATCACTGTAACATAAAAGTACATGCTATAACATACAATTTTTTAAAAATGGAAATATATCTAGGAAATAGACTGAATGGTTTATGCAAACTTTCTTCTTGAGAACTGACTTTTTCACTAAAATTCTCTTGTCTTATCTAACTTTGAGTAACAGCTAACTTACAGTCAACCAATACTTAATGCTCCTCGGCTCTAAACAAACAAAAATGACCCATGCTGTGTGTAGATTTTATGGAGCTGAGCAGATGTCTGAAGCAGCTGACAAGACAAAAAGTGCCTTCTAGCAGATAACAATACCAGAGCACACTGTTTAGAAATGTCTTGTCTCACTTTGCTCCGCCAGCAAGTTCAGGGAGTTAACAATCAAAACTGCCTCATGTATTTAAACTTTGTGCAGTGGGTCATATAAACATTCTTTGAGTTAAATGGTGTAATAGATCTAAAAATCTCATACCCGTTTTCTCTCCTCTCTGAGATTTATCATGCTGTGATATAAATACCCACAGTATTTTACAAGACAATGAACTTGGCTTTTTCTAAAGCCAGTAATTTTTGCTGAGTAGTGAAAATCTAGAGAGCTGTGAAATGGCTGTCTGACATAATCTGGGGGCTTTAAGAAGTATATCTTTAGAATATATTTGAAATGACATTATGATCATATTTCTAAAACTAAAAATTCTGGATATACACAAATAGTCATCTAAAGGATAAAATAGACCAAAATCCTATGTCTCAAGAAAGCTGCTGAATCCTCACAGGTAGCCAACCCAGAAAACTTGTAATAGTTAATTATCCGCGTCTCTCAATTTCCCATTTCCCACCCTTCTGGGGGGATGGACCAATTGGACAGAAGCTGGAGGTGATGGCTTAAAAGTTTAGGTAATTTCTCCATTCTTGTCTAATGTCACATGTCACATATCTGTCTGCTGCACTTTTGGCCTTCTGGGGAATTTCATGGTTCCTGGGACTTTTTTCCTCTCCCCGCCTTGCACTGGTTTTCATTACAGAACACGTGACATCATCACAGCTGTCTTAACTCTACCAGGACAAGAAAAGCACATTATCATAATAGAAGTACTCCAGTGCTCATTACCAGGGAAGTGATTTGGTTTAGGAGTCGCCTTTTCTCTATGTAGACTTCTCTTCCCCTGTTTGTCAGGTCTCTCTGAGAGGAGTCTTGGAAAATGAAGAGATCAAACACTGTTGGGATCCAATGGCATTCCTCTCTTCAGTACTTACAAAGTGGGCCTGAAAAGCAAGTCTCCACTTATTTGGGTCCTAACAAAGACTGAACAATGCGTGACTGTGTGCAAAGCCTTTTCTCCTATCCAGTCTGTAGGCATTACCCAAGGGACCTCCATTCACATGAAGATAATGCACAGGGCCTCGCTTCTTGTTTAAACTACAGCTCACTCTATCTTAGGCCTCCTCTTATTTTCTTTCTGGCATTTTAATCCTTAGACTTACAGAGTTACTCAAGAATTAAACTAAATTAAAAGAAGATGTTGATGTCTCCAAGCCATAGAATCTTAAGATTTGTTTTCCCCCCTCCGGACACTGACTGTATTTGTGTTAAGCATCTTCAATAGGGATACTGGGAATGATCTTCATTCTGAATCTTGGGAGCAAAGCTGGGAAGAAATCACTCACCTTTAGAGTCATACTTGATCTGCTGGATAGTCTCTAAAAGGTTTTATTTTTAATTTACCCTCATCTGGCAACAGTCCCCTTTGGGGCAGAGAAAATTTAGTTTTAGAACGAAAAAGTAGAGTTTTGCTCCCCCAAAACATGAGATGACATTTTCAAGAAAGCTCTTATTATATATTTTATTTTTAAAATTTTGCTTAATGGACACCGAATTTACTCAGAGAAATAAATGCGTATGCTTTGGTGGTTTCTGAAGAATATGAAACAAAAATTGCAGCTTTTTGGACCAACCTCTAAACCATTGTTACATTTATAAAATAACCCATACATAAAAAGAATTTCAATTATGTGCTGAATAGTTGAACTGAGAAGGTAAGCTATGTACCAGGTGATAAAATAAATAATAAATAATTATAAATTGTAGTAAACTGAAGATTGAAAATAATAATAGCAATCCAAAGTTTGGCTAAAAATCTACTACTGATTTAATTTTAACTCAGTTTCTTTTAAAATGTTTTCTGGGCTCTTGAGTGTTAATATGATAAATTCTGAATCATTCCAAACAAATTATAAACATCTATGGACTTAGTGAACCCTGGGTATGTCTTCTTCCTGTGGTAAAATCAAGGTTGGTCTTTCAGCAAAGAGAGAATGCCTCTACAAGTTTGGTAAATTATAAATATGTATCTTACACATGAGGTAGGCAGGATAAAGTCCACCACTTAGATATATATTTAACATCTAAACTTTGGAATTTCTATAAAAATATTTAGGGTAGAGGATGAAAGTAGTTGGTTTTAATGTAGATTAGGAATTTTCTGGTGGATATAAATTTATTTTAATACCTCCACTTACATGGATGGTTGAAAGTTAGCTCTGAGAAGAATCAGAATAAGCCATTAATAAATTTTGATTTCAAAAATAGTGCCTATTTTTTTTAAGATTTTATTTATTTATTTGACAGAGAGAGACACAGCAAGAGAGGGAACACAAGCAGGGGGAGTGGGAGAGGGAGAAGCGGGCTTCCCACTGAGCAGGGAGCTCCATGTGGGGACTCGATCCCAGGACCCTGGGATCATGACCTGAGCCAAAGCTAGACACTTAACTACTGAGCCACCCAAGTGGCACCCAAGGCACCCCAAAATAGTGCCTATTTTTGTAATTTGTAATTTGTAAGGTTTTTGAAAAATCTTAGTTGTTGTTTCTCAAAGAAGTTCTGGGGAAAAAAAAAGCAAAAGAAATGTCATTAGTTTGGCATGCCTCAGTTTTTACATGTAGAAATGAATAAATCTCTAAAAGACTCCCTTTTTTGTTCTTGAAAAAATTCTATTTTTATTGGTTGCACATGAGAGAAGTTCAGTTCAAAGTCATTCAATCAAAAAGAAGAAGGAAGAGGGAAAGGAGGGGGAACAGGAGGAACGGAAAGAGGAGGAGAAAATCAGGGGAGAAGAAAAGGAACATATCAACTCAAGTAACTGTAAAGTTCCAGGGTGAAGTTTGTTTTAGTAGATGCTGGTACAGGGCCTCAGAGCCTGCCTTCCACATTGCAGTAGTCCTTCTTTGTATTGTCTCCATGGTGTCCTATTATAACGCGATTTGCAATCAGGGAAGATGGAGATTGGTAGCTGCAGGGAGTTTACAAAACTCAAAACTGGGAACTTCAGATAAAGAGAATTGATTCTTCTTGACTCAGGGTATCAAAATATCAGCAGCAGAAAGACATTCGATTAGGCCACATCACATGATCAAAGAGCATAAAGTTCTACTACTAAATAGGGTTGGATCATGTGGACCTCTCCTCTGGGGTAGAAAGATAGATTTAACACAGTGAGAAGATGGGGAAAACAGTATTCTGGGCAGCCAAATCCAAGACAGTGTCTTCAAATAACAGATACTATGAATCTAAATAATTAATTATGGAAAATTATAAAGAGTATTTACTTTTAAATCACTTCCCCTTCTGAATTATTTGTCATAGGACATGCAGAATAAGATATATATTTAGCATCCCAAACCTAACATGTCCCAAACGGAGATCTCCCAAATCTACCCCTCCTGCAATCTCCATTTTAGCAGATGCCTACTACATTTTCCTCAGCTATTTAGACCAAAAACCTTATGGTCATCCTTAACTCCTCCCCCACCCCCCATAGCCAACACATCAGCAAAATCTATTGGCTCTGTGGGTGAAATATATTCAGAATCCAGTGATCTCTCACCATCTGTACCAGTACCACTCTAAACTAAGTTGTCATTAGTTTATGTCTGGATCATTGTAATAACCTCTTAACTAGTCCCCTTGCTCCTTCTCATGGCTCCTTTCAGTCTGTGTCCTCCACACAGTAGGCAGAATAAACCTTTAAAATCCAACTTCAGTCATGTAACACCTCTGTACAAGACTCTCCAGTGGCATCCCATCTCATTCAGAATACAAGCCAAAGCTCTTCCATCACCTAGCAAGGCCTTTTAGAAACTTGTGTTCAGGTACCTTTCTGATGCACCTCCTGTTACATTCCCTAAGCTGCCCCTCCTCCACTCCATGGGCCTCCTTGTTCTTGAACAATACCAGCTCTGCTCCTGCCTCCTGACCTTTGCATTTACTGGACTCTCCAACTGGAATGCTTGCCCCCAACTTCTCCCCTCCTTCATTTCTGCTGAGTCTTTACTTTCTTACCCATATTTTCCTTGGCTACCCTATCTAAAATCACATCTCATCAGTTTCTTACCTCTTTTTTACCTAAATTTTCTTCACTGCACTCACTGGTATCTAACGTGCCATGCCTTTTCTTTAAATGACCTTGTGTTTTTATATAGGTTCCGTGTCTACTAGCTCCTACCATATAGGGGGTGCTCAATAAATGTTTGCAGAATAAGTGGGTGAAAAAATGAACAAACAGCTGAGGGTGAGGTGTTGAAGACTATTAAAATCAGAAGGAGTCAGGCCACTAGAATACTGAATTCACCTCACACTAGACCACATGATTCAGGTGTCACAGCTCATTGCACGGTGATGGAATGGATATACTTACAGTGGACGGTGATAGACATACATGGGTATGACCATATGCATCCTGTCTTCTTTTCTTTGTCTTCACCTATTATTGGTGTTTCTCAGTGGCATTTGATGAAGACAACTTTCTGCTCTGATCTGCTTTTATTCATAGTCATTTACTGCAGCAAATAGGAGCTCATTTCATTTATTGTTGGAGGAGGTTATAAACAAATGTGAATGGAGAAAGTAAATGAATGGTGAAACTTTTTGCTGTTTGTAGAGGATTAAGATTATGATGTTGTTTGTAAGACTGGTCTAACTGGTCTACCACCCTTATTCAAACAGGAAATAGAGTTATATCATCACAATAGCTGTTCCACATCTACACCTCGCAAAGGAATTTTCTAATGCTCACTGGTAACATATGCCTAAAATTAGGGCAATTTTAAAAACTAATGAAATGGTTTTAAAATGGATCATCTTTCTTAATTTTCATTCATCATTTCTCTTTCCTTCTGGTAGATATTGTCCCCATAGTTAACAGAGAACTGAGAATCTTGTGCACCCATGTAATTACTATAATTTGTTACAGCTAACTGACCATTTCCCTGTGTGGATTAGTTTGAGAGTTGCATGTGGCAGATGTTAATCTGCAGCAGCCTTTCCAAGTATGTTGAATTATGAGCTTTGCAGAACTCTTTTGATGCCTAATTTCATCCAGCCTCACAATTTGCCAAGTTATATTCTTTTCTTCTTGAAGCAAGTGAATAGTCTACTAGCTCTTGCCCCTCAGCCCTGAATCCCCATGTTTTTAAGATTACCCCTTGGTCTTTGTTTTTCCAAAGTTTGACTCTGATGTACCTAATGTGATTTTCCTTATATTTATCCTAGTCAGCTTGATAGGAGTCTTGCCTTTGAGGTCTGATATCTTTTGACAGTTTTGGAAAATTCTCAGCCAGTGTCTGTTCAAATATGATTACTGCCTGTTGTCTTTCTCCTTCTCTTCCAGGACTCCACTGGTACTTCTTATTGGAACATTTTATCAAGACCCATATGTCTCTTACCTTCTTTTGCATATTTTCCATCATTTTTGCTCTCTCAGTAAGCTTGATATTTTCCATTGACCTATTTTAGAGCTCACAAAGCCTATCTCCTGCTATTAAATCCATCTATTGAGTTTTTTTTTTAATTTCTGTAATTGCATTTTTTTTTATTCTTTGCCCCAGGGATACAGGTCTGTGAATCATCAGGCTTACATCTTTCACAGCATTCACCAAAACACAAACCCTCCCCAATGTCCATAACCCACCCACCCTATCCCTACCCTCCCACCCCCCAGTAACCTTCAGTTTGTTTTGTGAGATTAGGAGTCTCTTATGGTTTGTCTCCTTCCCCATCCCATCTTGTTTCATTATTTTTCCCTCCCTAATTGCATTTTTAGTTCTAGAGTTTCCACTGGATTTTTAATTTCTATATCTGTCATCTATTTTCTGATAACTTTACTAACTGGATTGTCTCAGTCCATTTGGGCTGCTAGAAGAAAATACCACTGACTGGGTAGCTTGTAAATAGCAAAAATTTATTTCTCACAGTTCTGGAATCTGGAAAGACCCAGACCATGACACTGACATGGTCAGGTGTTTGGTGAAGTCCCACTTCCTAAAGGGCACTCTTCACATGGTGGAAGAGACAAGGGAACTCTCTTGAGCTTTTTTTTTTTTTAAGATGATAGATAGATAGATAGATAGATAGATAGATAGATAGATAGATAGATAAAAGCACTAATCCCATTCCCAGGGTTTCTGCCCTCATGACCCAATCATTTTCAAACATCCCACCTTCTAACACCATCACTTAGGGATTAGATTTCAGCATATGAATTTTGGGGTAACACATTCAGACCATAGCATGGGTCATCTATAGGTCTGTTGATTATCTATTTTTCCCCACTTTGGGTTCTGTTTCTTCAAGAGCTTAGTAATTTTTAATCAAATAGTTAACTTTGTATATGAAAAAATAGAGCGGTTCTAAGTGGTACTATCTCCAGAGAGTTCACATCCATCTTGCAGATTTCTAGAATGGGGGCTCTACCTGCCAAGACTGGGTTAAGTTAAGCATAAGACTCTATCACACTCTGGTTCCCTTCAATAGGCTTTGGTCCTCCAGGGGTCCCAATTCAGAGCCTGGAGTCTTTATTATGGCACTTCCTCAGCATCTCCTAAAAGCCCAATATTTAATTCCTTGGAATCATAAAAGAGCCAACAACTTCATCCTACTTTTTAGACACTGTTTGCTTAACTTCTTAGTCTTTAGCCTGGAACAGTTTAAAAATTTGACAAATATTTGACGTGGAAATTCACTAGTTATGGGTTCATTTCTTTGTTGTTTCTTCCTCTCCGAAATCTTTGACCTCAAATCCTAGCTGCTTGAAAGTCCTAAACCCCAGTTTTTGTCTTTCAGCCCCCTGAAGGCTGTCAGAAACTTCGTTGGCTTCCCTGTTTCCCAGGAGAGGTCAGTGGATTCTCTCTTATTTCAGCTCACGTGTCTGTGATGGACTTCCTCCTAGGAATCTGCTCTCAGGTGTGGATTGCCTCAGTGGTTCTCTGATGTCTTTAAACAATTTGGGCCGTTGGGGCAAGTAATGAATCTGGTTTCCATAGTTGCTCTTAACAAGAGAAATACTCCATGACATATGGAAATGGAATTTTGGAATTAAAATTTTCTTCTAAATTTTTATTTTAAAATTCTAGTTAATATGTGTTTTTTTTAATACCTTCAGTGTTTCCCTTTTATCAGTTTGGAGCAGCACTGTTCAATAGAAATAAATGAAAACCACAAATGCAAGACACATATGTACTTTCCAATTTTCTAGTTGTCATATTTAAAAAAAAAACAGGTGAAGTTAATTTTATGATATTTTATTTAACCCAAACAAAATGTTGTCAACATAGCAATTTAAAAACTATTGATATATTTTACATTCTTTCTTTCAAACTGAGTCTGTGAAACATAGACTCAATTTGTACTGGCCATATTTTAAGCTCTTGTAGCCACATATGGTTAAGTGGGTGCTGCATATGACCATGCAGATCTAGACAGGCAAGAATGAATAGATTTAATCAACAATGGAGGATTAAAAAGTAGGTTAATCGTATTTTGAAAGAAAGTTGTCACTTTGGGTGATATTTCAGTGAACTAACTTTTTGGTTTTTATTTTCTCTATATCTCTTAGAAAGCCAGAGAAAAGGGAAGGTAGAATTTAACTGAAAACCTCTCAATAGAATAATACTAGATGTGAAAATTTTAAATAAAGGAGCGCAAATTAAAAATCTCCTATTGTCAAACATTAAATTAAAAAACAACAACAACAAACAAACACCGGTCCTCTTTTTTAATGCTTTGATGTCTGCTTTACATTCCTGGGAGTGTTTGGACCAGGCAGGCTCTCTATGTAGGTAGAATTAGTAAAGTAGGAGTATCTTCTCTGTGATATGAAATTACACCTTTGTGACTGAAATACCTTTCCGAGTCATTCAGAGCTGCTGCCATATCTGTGACAGATGGCAAATGTTTAATTGCCCAATTAGAGGGGGGAAAAAAACCCTCAAGAGTTAAATAGCATTGAGAAGGTAATACACTGACTTAAATTTTAAGGGAAGACTAGCGTGTTTCTTGACCTTTCTTCCTTATAAGCGATACAGGATAACCAAGCATTTAGGCAATGAGAACGGAGGATAAGATGGAGACTAGGCCTGGGGAAGGCAAATTGTCCAGTGATATTTGCTAGTATTTATTGGGCACTTGTTATGCCTCAGATTTTGTTTTAAGATTTGACATTGTCTAAGGCTTATTGCTTCATAACAATTTCTAATGCAGGTGTTATAATTATTCTCAACCATTCTGCAGATGAGGAAATCAGGGCTCAGAGAGGGTACCTGTTCAAAGTTCCACAGACAGTTGAGGATGAAAGTGGAATTTTAACTGACATTGACTCATGCTCAAGTCTGATATCTGAATTACTACCCTCTACTCTTTTCTGTATATACCCCACAATTTTACCTTGACCTGGATCTCCCGTTAAAAACTGGCTTTTAATATTCTATGTAATGCATTGCGTAGAAATGTCAGAATAAATTTAGATCACTAATAAATACCTATTAGATATTATTCAAATCATTATATTTTATCTTTGTAATTTTAAGGAGTATTTCCATTTCACCGGTTTTTTTTTTTTAAGATTTTATTTATTTATTTGACACAGAGAGAGAGAGACCACAAGTAGGCAGAGAGGCAGACAGAGAGAGAGGAGGAAGCAGACTCCCTGCTGAGCAGAGAGCCCAATGCGTGGCTCCTCGATCCCAGGACTGTGAGATCATGACCTGAGCCGAAGGCAGAGGCTTTAACCCCCTGAGCCACCCAGGCGCCCCACAATTTCACCAGTCTTAAAACAAACAAACAAAATCAAAAAACAAAAAACAAAACAAAAAACGAAGCAAAACAAAACAAAAAACAGAGACAAAGGATGTCAATTTCCTGTTTTGATTAGATAACTGCAAAGTTTCTCTTATAATTCAGGGCTCTCTGACAGCTAAGTCAATATTAAAAATATTAGGGTTAATATTCCTTTGCCGGTTATGCTCAACAGGGCATTATGTAGTAAATGATTCTGCTTTCATTCTTCAAGATATTCTGTTATCAGGCAAGTTCAATTTTAGCCATCATTTCATTAAGATGTGTCAGCTTTAAAGATAACCACACCTGGGACTGAATGGTGTGAGGAGTGAAGTGCATATTGTTTTCTTCGTTAACTTTGTTCACGTGCTGGGTCATATATTTCGTCTTCACGTGTCATGAGTCACTCCAGTGTTAGGAATGAGGCCTCTCAACAGCCATGTCACTTCAATTTTCCACACTGTGCTGCATCCTGTATCTTTAGAAGTCTCATCTCCCCAGACTACTGCTACACACAATCACTTTCTAATGAAGATCTTTCTCAATCTCTGTTTTTTTGTGTGTGGATTTTGCACTTGTGAAAGGTGCCAGACTGACAGATGACACTGATCTCTCTGTTGCAAGAGTGGATAGAAGAGGCAGGAACCCTCTATATGGTAGCCTGCCAACATGGCTGCTTCGGGCCAGAAAGGAGAGACGCTCTGTTGTAGCCTCTTTGCCAACCGTATCATGGCAAATGCCAACTGTAATTATGTGTCTGCTAGTCTCAAGCTCCAAGACTGATACAGAAGGAATAAACTAATAAACAAAAGGTTTCCCTGGACTCCCGTCGAACTATCTTTATGTCGTTCTGTTTTACCAAATCAACCTTTCTCAGAAACACTGCCAGTTCCACAGCTGGTCTGGCTGCTCTTTCACACCTGTCTCTTCAGAAGAATAGATACCTCGTAAGAGTACAGTGGTGGTTCTGAGTGCTGACTTTTAAGCTGAAGAGATGAAAAAAGAAACCACACTACTTATCATCAGTGAGTACTTTTTAATTTTGTCTCTTTATAAACTGGAAGACGTGATTAAATACCAAGAGATCTGAGGCCAGCTTGTTTTTAAATGAAATAACAATTAAGAACTTGAACTATGCATTGTGGGCTTACTATAACAAACTAGTGGTTGTAAAATAATTTAACACTGAGATATGTTACATGATGCAATCCCACAATGGGAGAACTTGAAGTACAGTATTATAAACTCAGGTTCTCTTTCGATTTCTTATTTAACTCTGCAAGTGAATAAGTAAAATGAAATTCAATAAGGTAATTTCAGGAAGATAGCAGTCCCTTTGATAAGTAGTCTCAGAACACATATTCTATGGTCAAATAAACCTAACTAAATACACTAGAATATATTTTATTCAATTCTCTATAAGAGGAAAACGCCTGGGATTGAAAAAAAAATATATATATATATATTATTTTTCCAACAAGCGGAAATCTTTATTTAAAAATGAGGGGAAAAATATCCCATACCTTTTACACAGCAATCCCACCTTCAGTAAACTATCCTACAAACGTATGTGACACATAAGGATATGGAAACAAAGAATTCCACTATATTGGCATTTTAAGTAGGGGTAAAAGGGAACGTTCTCAATATTCTTCAATAGGAAAATTGCTGAACAAATTATTGCATATCCAATATAGAATATATTGCAATATAGATGTGTAAGGACTTACAGTAGGTACAAATTGTTAATTTAGAAAAGGCAGTTGTAAGGAATAAAATATATGGTCCCATTTTGACAAATAAAATGATTTTTTTAAAAACCAACCTTACATCCATAATCTCTTTCTATGTGCAAATAATGTCCTTGTATGAGCATGAAGAAAGACATGAAATAATACAATCCAGAGTATAGAAAAAAGCAATACAAAAAAGGAAATGGTGAGAACTTAGGTGAAATTATTAAAGATAAAAAACCAAAAAGAATCTTAGGCTCGGACGCCTGGGTGGCTCAGTGGGTTAAAGCCTCTGCCTTCGGCTCAGGTCATGATCTCAGGGTCCTGGGATCGAGGCCTTCATCGGGCTCTCTGCTCAGCGGGGAGCCTGCTTCCTCCGCTCTCTCTGCCTGCCTCTCTGCCTATTTGTGATATCTCTCTGTCAAATAAATAAAATAAAATCTTTAAAAAAAATAAAGAAACTTAAGCTCAACTCCATTACCAGGCCATTTGCATGCTGGTATTATAGAATCACTTAAATACCTCATCCGCTGTCTGGCATAGTTTCTTAATTTTCCACAATAAGAGTGATTCTGGTGATTCTGTGAATCTATACATGCAAATCTGTGAATAAAGTCATTAAGAGCAATCTATCTTTATCACAGGGATTTGTCATATGATGTAAGTGAGGCTGAGAGTATCTTCGACATGAAGTGTTCCTGGCAGGTCGGTCCTAGAAGCACAGATAGTTGAAGCAGATTCAGGCATCTCCAGCTCACAAGAGGACTTCCAAAATAGGATGAATACTCAGTTAGCATATCCTTTTAGAAGAAAAATTTCCCCAGCGCATGTTCCTAACATCTCATCGGTCTGGTTTGTATCCCACACCCAACACTAAACTAAAGTGGAGTGGAATTTTCCTAATTGGCTTAGGTTGATTTAACATCCTCCACCTGGAGTTGGGGAGGGGCTCCTGAAAAGGATAACTACCCAGTATGTGAACAAAATCAGCGTCCTTCAAAAGAAACAATGCGATAAAAGTCTGGAGTGTTGTCCAATACCACCATGCAATTCTCCAATTCTCAGTGGACACCAACTGGGCCTCTTACAAAATTAACTGAATTGTGACACTAATTATCTGGAGATGGCAGCAGATTTGACAGGTTAAGGGCTCAGCCCCACAAGACCGCCCCACTTCTGAAACTAATCGCCAAATCTAGGTTGTCCCTTGTACTTCTGATCTATCAGCAATAAGCTGGGTATCGTCTGCCAAAGTTTTAGTTTATATATTTCACTGTAGCTGGTTTACTTGAATGACNGCAGATTTGACAGGTTAAGGGCTCAGCCCCACAAGACCGCCCCACTTCTGAAACTAATCGCCAAATCTAGGTTGTCCCTTGTACTTCTGATCTATCAGCAATAAGCTGGGCATCGTCTGCCAAAGTTTTAGTTTATATATTTCACTGTAGCTGGTTTACTTGATTGAATGTCTTCCTACTAAACTGAAAACCCCTCAATAACAGCCCTGGGTTTGTTCTTTTTCACGTCCCTTGTGTTTAGCACTTAAAGAACAGAATGTAAGTGAATTATAGGATACGGAACAGTTTTGCTATACACCATTTTTCTCTTACTCCATTGTGAATGAAGTGATTCTCAGGTGTTTGGCAGCTTGCTCACCAGTACATACACTAAAAATGCAGAAAAGTAGATGTGTCATGGTTTCTGTAGATTCTTTATGAGGTTATACGTGGCTGTATGACTGATTCATTAGTTACTTGAAGATAGTAGGAAGGTTGACCTTAAATTTTTTTTAACTATAGAGAGGAGTGTGAGTCACAAAGCTAAATTTTAGCATTTTTTAATACAAACAATTCCTGCTGTAAAACTAAAGTGTTGTTGCCAACCCTTATTTACTTGCTCTGAGTGACTTGACAGAAAGAAAATAAATAAGTACAATTTTTTTATACTTCTCTTTTCCTACACAAATTCACAGACCTACATTTACCTTTTTCCTTAGATTCCTCCTCCCCCAGTTTCTCTCCATTTTGTGAAAATTTAAAGAAAGAAGATTATATTAAAAAGTATTCTTTCTTTCCCTCGGTTTTATTGAGACATACACCACCATACATGCTTAAGGTGTAGAGCGTGATGGTTTAGTTTACATGTATTGTGAAATAATGATCAAAACAGGTTCAACTAACATTCATCATCTCATATAGATACGATATAAAGAAAAGAAAGAAGAAAAAATTTAAAAAGAAACTTTATACTTTTACTGTCCCCCCTGTACCTTTAAGGTTATTGTTAAAATTTACATATTTTTTATATTGTGTAATTAATACCAGATTAGTGTAGCTCTAGCTATTTTACTATGTTCTTTTTTTAACTTTTAAGCTAGAGTTATAGGTGTGTTATGCACCATCATTAATCCATTACCAAAATACAGAATCTAACTTAAACTATATATTTACAATTAATAGTGAGTTTTATGCTAACTTTTTATGTTTTTATGATGTTAATTTATGTCTTTTACTTTCACTCAAAAACTCCCTTTAGCATTTCTTGTCAGGCAGATCTAGAGGTAATAAAGTTCCTCAGGTTTAATTTTGGAAAATCATCAGCTCTCCTTTATTTCTGAAGGACAGCCGTACTGGATATAGTATTCTTGGTTCATAGTTTTTCTTTCAAAAATTTGAATTTATCACCTCATTCTCTTTTGGCCTAAAATGTTTCTGTTAAGAAATCTGCCTATAGTCTAAAGGGGGGGGGGTTCCGTTGTATGTAATTTCTCTCTTTTCTCTTGCTGCTTTCAAAATTCTTCTTCTGTCTTTGACTTTTGACAATTTAATTTTAGCATGTCTTGTGTAACCCTATTCAAATTCAACCTATTTGGAATCTTTTGGGCCTCATGGATCAAGATGTCCATTTCTCTTTCCAGGCTCAGAAAATTTTCAGTCATTATTGTTTTAAATATACTTTCCATCCCTTTCTCTTTCTCTTCTGCTCTGGAATTCCCATAATATTTTTCCTTTCATTGTTTCCTATATTTTCCATAAGCTTTTTAAAATTTTTTTATTCTTTTTTTCTTTCTATTTTCTCTTCTGACTAATTTCTAACACATTGTCCTCCAGATTGCTGATTCCTTCCCCTCCCTGGTCAAGTCTGCTTTTGAAACTCTCTATTGAGCCCCTTTGGTTCAGTTAACTGTATTTTTCAACTCTAGGATTCTTCTTCTTTTTTTTAATTTTTATTTTGTTTTTTTATGTTCTCTATTGCTTTGTTCATCTCTTTATATTTTTCATGTATTTTTTCCTAATTTTGTTTTGTTGTCTGTGTAGTTTGGTAGTTCATTAAATTTCTTTTTAAAAGAATTATTCTGAATTCTTTGTCTGACAGCTCATAGATCTCCATTTCTTTAAGATAAGTTATTAAAGCTCTATCAGTTTCCTTTGGTAATGTCACATTTACCTGATTTTCATGATCCCTCATTCCTTAGGTTGGTATCTGCAAATTTGAGTAGTAGGGTTCCTCTTCTAGACTTTACAGGTTTACTTTGGCAGAGACAATCTATAATAGTCAACTCAGTTTGGGTTTCTGAGTGTGTCTACTGATAATGTCCTTAGGCATGTAGGAACTACTATGACAGTCTATTTTTGGAGAAGGCAACTGTTTGAGCTCTGAGATTATGGATGGAGGTTGTGCCACTGGCTGAGAACAGTTGAATGACTCATGGTTTGGTTCCCTACTTAAGTAAGGCCACAGGATGGGCTGTGTTGCTGCCTAGATTCTCTGATTAGCTACCCAGATGATCAGGAATGGGTAATAAATTATAGATGGGGTTATGAATTAGTATCAGGACAGAGAAGCAAGCGGGAACCCAGGGCCTGTATGGCTTGTTGTTTGAGGACCTGAATTAGACAAGGGCGAGCACGAAATTTCCTGGTCAAGTGAGGCCAACATTCTACTCTGCAGAGAGGGAAAACCATGAGCTAGGCTTTCTTTTCAAGTGCTGCTATAAGCAGAGCTGTTGGATAGGCTGTGCTGTTTTTCATATTCTCTGGTTAGGTTCCCTAGTCAGGCAAGTGGAGGCTGTATTCAGGAAGGAGTGGGGCTATGAATTAGTTTCCTTGCCTGGGCACAGTGAGAGAAGCTGCTCTGAGGCCAGTAAAGGTCTTTGTCATCTTAACTCAAGCCTTGCCCCAAGTTCCCTGGCTGAACAGGTCCACTGGCTTTGCCCTGCAAACTGTCAGCTCTATTTTCAGTTCTTGTGGTTCAAATGTCACTGTGTCACACAGCTTCCAGGTGTCCTCACTCATCCTTCTGTTTAGATGGGCTGGGAGCCACAGGAGCTAGGTGGAGCTATGTCTCTGTTCCCTTGCTTGGGCAGAAAGGGGAGGGTCTACTTCAGGCAACTCTCAATTTTCTAAACAGGCTGTCTGGTTAGGAAGGGCTGGAAACTACCCTTAGCCTTGGCTATGAAATAATTCCCCTGCTTGTGCATACCACGGGAATTTTCTACCCCTGGTACACGCTTTGCTCTGGAGGTAATCAGCTTTGCCATCCTGACTCTCAACTCAAGTACCATTGGACTGCATAGCCTCCCTAAATTCCCTCCAGCACCTCTGCTCAGATGTGGCAGATACTCTCCATAGCAAGTGAGGCTGGGACTCAGGTTCTTGCTTGGGTGCAGGTAGACTAGTCTCGAGATTTGCAAATCTCTTTGGTTTTGCAGATAAGGGAAACTCACCAGTTGGGATTACTATTTGGATGCTGCATGTATGAACTTGGTCTGCCAAGATCCATGCGCTGGTTATTGCAAGCGCCTCCCCACTTCTCCATCATAGTCAGAATCTTAGTGACTGGGTCGTACAGATTCCCCTGAAATCCCTGTAGTGGAGATCAGAGTAGTGGCTCCCACAAAGGGAACAACACTGCTGCTTCAGGGTGAGGGGAGGAGTGGGGGAGGGGGACATGGAGGGAGGGGTGTTGTTCTCCGTTTATTCTCTTTTTCCCTTGGAGGAACAGAAGTCGCAAAGGTGTCTTGTTCTTGCGTAGTTGTTAGTTGTTCTTCTTGTGAAGGGGAGCTAAGTCAGAAACAGTCTATGTTGCCATCTTGGTAATGCAACTACCTAGTGAGTACTCTCTTTTCAAGGTTATATGTGAGCATTTACATTATTTACCACACTCATTCTTGTAATTTTCCAGGACTCTGTAACTTCCAAGGAGGGTTTTTGTATTAGTTCTGACTTCTAATTTAAAATATTGGATAGCTAATGAGTTCTAATAACTAAACAAATACTGGATTAAGCTTTAGATAAGTGGTTTTCAGAGAAATCAAATACTTATCTGTGCAGAGCTTGTATCATATTTACTTTTGATATACATTTTAAATCAATATTTATTGCATTTAAGTTATGCTAATCTTTATTTTGAAAGCCAAAAACTAAAAGTAAAAATAGCTGACAAAAGCTCATTTTATTTAAATAAAGTGTGGTGGGTAAAAAATTGTTTTAAACATGCTTCAGAAAATGAAAGGCAAAAACATGGTTTTTCATTTTATATTTTTAAAACAAGTTTTGTTTGAAACATGCAAATATCACAAAAATTTTTATTCAAATACTTGTTATTCGTACGCTAAAGTAGCACAGATATCCATGGTTCCTCGGATCTCTCCTTTTTTTTCTTTTCAAGAGTTTATTTTTAAGTAATCTCTACAACCAATGTGAGGCTCAAACTCACAACCCTGAGATCAAGAATTGCACACTCTACTGACTGAGCCAGCAAAGCACCGCTAATCTGTTTTCTATGAAAAGCATATTATGTTTTCCTTCCCTCTTTGTCTCTGTCTCTTTGTATTTACTGGTAATCCTGTAAATGGTAAACTTGAAGATAGGCAATGGGGAAACCCTTAGTTTTCTAGACTGTATCTACCTTCAATAAAACAAAGATAGGATCAAATCTTGATAAACTGTAAGAAACTATACCATATTACAACACAGACTATCTGTAGTCTAAATTCTTTCTAAAGTATATTTAGTGCTTTCTAGTATTTAACAAAACTAAGCTAAAAGAAATAATACTGATGAAGGATCATTCTTAAGATATATAGTACAACCATTGTTTTACTTAGTAAACAACGCACTCCTAAATTAATCCGGGACTTTCCAAAGCATACTAGCTCACTTGTAGGATGGCATTTTCTGAATTGGGTCTTGGTAGGAAGCCATGGGAAGAAAAGTATGGCAAATAAATATATGTAGTTCTTACTGCTGCTTATCAGGTGGTAAATGCCACTGTTTATTCCCTAATATTACACAGTGTCCTTCTTGTAAGTATCCTTCAAAGAAATGTCTTTCTCATTCTATGATTAGGATGTTTGTGCTTCCCTCAGTGTTTGGTTTTACACTTTCTTAAAAATGTTGAGAATCTAATCATAACCAGTCAACCTCTTTTCATCCTGTTTAACGTCTATTCACAGCCAACTTTTAGAAATTGTACTGGATAATGGCATACATTTTATGAGATTCTCATTTCTAGTTCTTGTACTTTTCTTTGGCTTAATCTTGTTATGTACTTGTAATTTATTTTATTTTTCCTTATTTTGTATATATTTTAAGTTTCTTTAAATCTATTCTGGATCAAGATCCAGATGTACAGTTTAAGAAAAGAGAAGAGGAGACTGAGAGAACTTTGCTTTGTACTCCTCCTCGCATGAGGCAAGGTACCTTGAAACAGGGGGGATAGTAGAAATAGAATTGGTAGTTTCCCCTCCATTGTACAATAAACACATTATTTTTCCTATGGAGACTTTAAGAATTTCTGTCGATTTGTTAAATGATACTCAGATTGACTTTCAAGGAAGCCACTGAATTGGATCAAAATATTTTAGTTTCAGCTCAAAACAAAACTTGGATGGTTTAATGGTCAATGAATAGGTTTTAATATTAAACTTCAGGAATTAACATTAGATGTTAATTAGACAAAATTTATGCACTTAAGCAATATCTGGATTATTTTCAGTTACAGATTCTATCCTCTCTTCCTGTCTACGATTTTGTTTTTCATTGAATCCCAGTACCAAACTGGAAAAAATCCCTTTAAGAAATTGTTGAGGTATATGAACTTTTAACAAGATCTAAAACCAGTGACTTTATTAGGTAATTGTTAGCATGAACCTTATGGATAACTAAGTTTCAAAAAAAGACAAATGGTTTTGTTTGGATGGGATCAAATGCATTTCAGGCAGTTCATATTATTTTTTCCCCCAAGACTGGAAAACCTTGGCCCCATTCCAAAACTACGAAAAAGAATCAACTTCAGTGTTCAATGCTAAAGCATTCGTGAAAGAGATGCAGTCATTCGATTAAGTTGAGTTCAAAACAGGAGAAAATGAAAAACACAGCCTCTCAAACCACTCCCTTCTTCCACCTTCTCATATTGCAAATACAATATTTCCATTATCAGAAGATCCATTTTCAAGTAAGAGCTGCTGCTAAAACAGTCTAACTGGAAAAAAAAAATGGTAAAACGGTAAAAGAAATGCTTCGTAAATCATCCTTCAAAAGCTGTCCTGGGAGGAATGTGATATACCTCAGCATCTTAAGTGTTTAGCAAATAATTTCAGCTGTGCATTCTAAATGTAGCTCTCCCTCCTTTACCTAATTACCGAAATATGTGCTGCAGTTTGCAGAACTTCGCCACTGTCATAACTTTTCTTGAAGTTCAGCCAACCAATGATAATAAAGCTGTCACGAGATTAAAGGGGGCTGCAAGTCATTGCCTCTGACATTTATATGTAACATGGGAAATGCAAACAAGTATGTGGAGTTATTAGTAATATTATGGGCTTTGAATCCTTAAAATAGAGTGCTTAAGACATCTGCCTTAGCAAGGAGGGTGAGAATGAGGTAAATCTAAATCGCATCCTCCTTTTGTTTAGACCAGGCAACTGCTTAAAAAAGCACAGGGGGCAGCTCATTTCATTTTTTTCGGACAGCGTTAGTATGAAACCTATGCCTCAGATGCCCACCGTCAGAAGGGATAAGCTTGACTGTGGAGAAAAGAAAACTGTCAAACTTTTCATATGACGCTGGGGCCCCTCCCTGGCCCGGCCTCCTGTAGATTTCAACACCAGTTCTGGGTACACAGCAGCTCCCACAGTGTGGGGGAAGCAGCAAAAGCCCCCTTGGAGGGTTTGCTGCTAGGTCCAAATCTCTTCCGTTTGTTTTTGTTTAGTGAAGGGTACCAAATGGTACCCTTTGGCAGAGGAGAGTTTAGAGAAAAAAATATCGTGCTGTTTTAAAAACTGTTGGGGAACCTCCCATTTTACCCTTGAATTTATCCCCATTTTTTATCTTAGACCTCATTTCTCTTCTCAGTGGGTCTGAGGTGTATCAAGAAGAGAATATTTGAAGGTCTGGACCATGTTTGTCTTNTTCTCAGTGGGTCTGAGGTGTATCAAGAAGAGAATATTTGAAGGTCATAGTCCAATATGTAGAAGACACAATCATTTTGTTATCTTTGATGATGATGATAGATGGCCCCAATCTATCTGATTGGACTGACCGGAAGCTTTACTGCATCAAACACAAGAATACTTTGACTTTGTAAATTCTTATGTGAGAGCTGATATTCAGGCACAATTTGGCCTTTGGCAATAAGTCAGGAAAAGAAAAAAAAATAATGGTTGTTTGTAGTTGATACTAAATAATTTGAGAGCAGGGTCTTTTCAAGGAAGTCCATGATAATACTGCACACAAGCCCTCCTGATTTGTTCATCCTTTTCCTGTTCTTGGAAATAGCAATTTGAGTATGATTAGTGCAAACATGATATAGGGCAAGGTGCTGGGGGTTTATAAGGGGAAATAGGATATGGGGAAAGGGACTGGGAGTCCTGGAACATTTGGTCTAATTCTAATTCTGCTAATAACTACAATTATCACCAAATGAGCACCTACTATATCCAAGGTACTCCTCTTAGGTGCTACACAACTGGAATTGCCTTTAATTAAGATTTAATTTTTATCTGCCATGATCTTACTTAAGAAAGAGGTGATTTTTTTCTTCGAATGATTAAACATTGCTGAGAGTAAGTTTTGCTTTAAATCTAAGTCCAGGACTAACTATTTCCATTTAGGAGATTAAAACAAATCTGAGTAATTGCTCATGTTTGTTTTATAATTACCTATTGTGAAGATAAATGAACTAAAATGGACTTGAGTATACCAGTGATGAAGGAGAAAATTGCTTAGCTGTAAAAGCCCATGAATGGTTCTCTTCCTTAGACATTATTTTTAGTCAACTCAATGTTGTATTTTGTCATCAATATAGATTAGCATGTGTCTATCTAGAAGAAATCATGGAGCTTAAAATAGATCAGAGTAAAAGAAATGTCATAATTTTCATAATACGTTGAACATATCACTTAAGATGGTTATGTTATTATCACTGGTTTGGTATGTAAGATTGAAATTTTCCTGTGGTCCAATAAAATCTGGGAGGTAATATATAGAAAGTAACTATTGGGAAGGTCTCATTAGTGACTGGCTTGTCAAATTGCCTCCTAAAACACACCCTTCCCCCACCACAGATTTCGATCTCTCTCTCTCTCTCTCTCTCTCTCTCTCTCTCTCTCTCNACAGATTTCTCTCTCTCTCTCTCTCTCTCTCTCTCTCTCTCTCTCTCTCTCTCTCTCTCTCTTTGTATGAAACGATTACTTGTCTACACTGAACCCTATATGCATTTAAAATTATCCTACACGCTTTTTTTTTAAAACTGATAGTAAACCTACAGGAGTGTTATTATTGAAGAAACTACTTGCAAGAAACAATTGCAAAATTTCAAAGAAACTGAATTGTAACTTTGAATTCATATTCTATTTTAATTAGGAACAAGATAGTTTGACAAGGTATACAAAGAACTCACTACTTTCAAACACTAATTATTAAAAAAGAAGTAATAGTTATGTTTTTTGTATCAATTTAAATGAATTCACAGGGTTGTAAGGTATTCAAAGCAACACTGACATGTAAGATTTCAAACTTCTAGAGCAAAAGCCTTCTGAGCCTTCACCGGAGCAAGCCCTGACTTTCTCTGGCATGCCTGATGTGCATTTTCACATGACCTTTTCAGGGTTAGAACTAAGACTAAGAAGTTTTACCAATAAGGGAGAAGAAAAGAGTCAGGCAGAGGAGCAAAGCAGAAGTGTAAATAGTGAATAAGGTTTGGAATGAAGATATTTGAATCTGAATAGTGAGTTAATGATTCAATTAGTTTTTCACTTTGTTAAACTACATTAATCCTTCTTTACCGGGTCCCCATATTGAAGCCCTTTGAAAAGAAAAATGCAAAGGATCTTAAGAAAAATTCTAAGAGACAGAGCCTTTTACAATCATTAATGCTTCCCAAACACATGCTGTCTATTGCAAACGAAGTAAATGCAGGGTAGATATTGTTTTAGAGATCCCAAGACTTGAATAAGGATAGTTCCAGCGGTTATACTGTAGTGATAAAGTGGTTCCTAGCTGAAGGAGATGCAGAAAACAGGCACTCTGTTTTTAAACCATGGAAGGAGACAAATATTTTAAGTTAAAACAATAGCAACAATAACAACAAACCAAGAAATATGGGATTTGAAAATCAAGGATAACATCTATAATCAAAACACTTCAAAATTAAATAATTCCTAAATTAGAAAAGCAAAGGTTACAGTGTTGAGAATTTTTTTTGGTTGTGTTGTGTTACATTTTTGTTTTCCATTGAAATCTTCAATCGCCTCTTTAAGTTAAAAAATAAATCCAGAGGTTTAAAACTTCAAACTTAGATTATCACTGTCATTTTTGTCATCCTTATAATTATCACATCAAGTATAGTATTAAACATTCAGGCATACCTGATGCTAGTCTAACAAGTAAAACAGAAGACCCTATCTTGAATATTTACAGTTTAACAGATGTTAAGTTGATTTGCTAAATATGTTAAGGGTATGAACAGAAATGGAAAATTACTAAAGAAAATTAACCCATAGGATAGTGAAATACAACCAAGACAGTCTAATTATATGGGGTCAAACTGCCAGGTGGAATTAATTTAGATTCCGTATTTTTAACAGAAATGGGTTTTATTTCAAATTCAAATCTGAAACTCCAACTCTGTTAACAAATCTATGGTAGTGGTCTGTTGGAAGTCACTTTAGCTTGGTTACTTTGGAACTGTGCTATAATTGCCTCTCTGCTTATGTGTGGATTTGTACATTAGACAAACATTTGTTTTCTTTTAGTGTGCTAAGCATTTTTCAGGGAAAGACTGTTTATATCACTTATTTCCTAAGTTATTATTTCAGTTCACTGGCCTATAGGTCAGACTAGTCCACTTCTAGATGATTGTTAAAGTTGGACAATGACTGTTTTTTCTGGCAAACAAATTTAGTGAATAGAGATAAAAAAGAAAGAGAAAGAAAGAAAAAGGAAGGAAGGAAGGAAGGAAGGAAGGAAGGAAGGAAGGAAGGAAGGAAGAAAGGAAGGAAGGAAGAGAGGAAGGGAGGGAGGGAGGAAGGAAGGTAGAAAGAAAAGAAAAGAGAAAAAGGAAGAAAACCATGAAAGTGGCATGTTTTGAATAATAAGAAAAGTAAATCACTTATGAAAGGAGGGTTTTTTCATTTTTCTTTATTTTTTTCTAAATTTATTTGGAATATCAGACTCTTTTTTTAATGGAGTCATATTGTTTTAAAGATTGTATTTATTTATTTGAGAGGGAGAGAGAGAGAGCACACAGGTGCAGGAGTGTGGGGAGGGGCAGAGGGAGATGCAGACTCCAAGCTGAGCACAGAGTCTGCAGGGATCAGCCCAGGACCCAGAGATCACAACGGGGAGCCTGTCAGACCATTAACTGACTGAGCCACCCAAGCACCCCTTTTATACTGCTTTTCAGTATAATTTTCACATACACTATCTGATCTGAGCAAGAAAGCATTTTGTGTCCCACAAAGATACCAAGATATGAAATAATGCTTCACAGATATTAAGGTAGAGTCAGGGAAGAAGATCAGACATGCAAATGAAAAGCTGAGTGTAAGGAAAAACAATTTAGGTGAAGTTGGATCCATGAGTGATTCATAATTCACACACACACACTAGAAATGATGTGTCTGAGTTTACAAAACTGGGGATTAGAGTCAAAAGCATGGACTCTGAAGTCTACCATCTTGGCAAACATTGAGCAAGTCATTTAAACTGCCTGTGACTCAGTTTCCTCATCTGTAATCTGAGGATAATTATAATTCTATGTTTTAGACCAGTTCTGAGTATAGAGGAAGATTAGGAACACAAAGTACTTAAGTCAGTGTCAACAACTTACCAACTGCCTGATAAGTGTCAGCTATTACTATTATCTAGATCTTCTTGGGCTAAATAGACCATGTAAATTTCTCCGATTAGGGTTGAAAATTATGACTCTAATAGGACATGCATTGGAAGAATGGGAGGCAATTATTTGAGAGAATTCAGTGCGGAGTTCTTAGAGTCTTTGTCACATATACATAGTGGGTATATGTTTTTAAGTTAGATATGAAGAAATTCTGTTTACTTCATTTGTTAAGTTTTAGGAAATAACATTCTATTTTTCTTGATATCTTAAAAGTTCTTTTCACATCATGTTTTTTCATCAGTTGTTTTTGTTTTTTTTTTCAAATTTCACTTTATATATACAAGCAAATGGGTAAATTAGTGATTTTAGAAGTCCAGATCTGGGTAAAACTCTAACCCAAACCAAAGCCATTCTTCTTTAATGGTTAAATTTGGGGAAATAAGGTTAATCTAAAACTCTGCCAAAACATGTGATTTTAAAAATACTTAAGAAAAAACTACTTTCCAGCATGTCTTTATATACCCACTGACTATAATTGCCAAGTTAACTATGAGTTACAATCATTTTTTTTCCTACTGATCTTATATTTCCTCTATCACCCATTATATAAAACTGACTAGGAATCTATGCTCCCCCTTCTGGCTCAAATATGGATTATTGCACTCCATTTTGCCTCATAACAGCTTTTTTTTTTTTTTTTGGATCAAGCTACTTTTCTTTCTGATCCCAAAACCTAGCGTAAGATGAGTAAGCAACATGTCTTTGATCCCTACAGAGCAATTAGGCTGAAAAACATTGGATCCTGTTATTCTATCAATGCAGGGTATAGAGCATAGTTTATAACACATGGTTCCAACAAATCTTACCAAAGTATTCCCCAGAAACTCCAGTGCCAAACATTTACAACTTTCACCAAATTAATAATCCCGAGCTTCTTTGAGAAAACAATTAGAAATGTGGAACTGATTAACTTGCAATCGGTTTTTTATCAAAGTGACTTTAACAAAGGCTGAACACTTTCTCTTGTATGGAAAAATTTTTTAAAAAAAGACATTGGAAACAAAACAAAGGATACAGAAATCTATAATTGTGAGTGTTCTTTGAAACGCTGTAATACTTCAGCAAAAGTTGACTTTTGTTAGGACTGCCATTTGCTAAACATTAAATCATTGCTGAAGAGTTTTACAAACAATGTGAATGTTGAATATTTGTGTTTTTTTTGTTTGTTTTTGTCTTTTTTTGCCCAAGGCAAGCACTTTATATCCCAGGCTAACCTATCCCAGATTAAAAACAGTTAAAAAAGAAAACACAGGCCCATCCTTCTTTTTCAAAAAAGAGAACCACATTCTTTTATTACTGCTAAGGTTCCTCTCAGAATTAAGGGAAGAGCGCCAAGAAAATACAAAAAATGTATAACTTCAGATGGGACCTCAGAAATTTTCCTTTCTTCAGGCCCTTGCAATCATAGTTCTGGTTGCAAACATTAAAGGAGCCCCAGTCACACCTGTAAGTAGCAGAAGCCCTCCAGTCAAACCCCGCCCCCCCGTGTGCACAAACTCTGTGGTTCCTTTCTCATTGTCTTCTCCCTTGGCCCCTGGAAGAAGGCTCCCCTTTGCTGACAAGCTTGTTATCCTTCTTTAGTGCTTAACAAAGGAAAATCTGTAATTGTGACTTTTCATAACAAAAACAAGACGTGCGTGGATTTCAGGATGCTGCTTCAGCATTTCTTCATAGCTACGTCTGGTTTCCACTTCTTATTCAGCTATTTAGTTGATTCGAGTGTCTATGTTCAAAGCTGATCATTCCTGGGTGGTCGTTGGGAATGAATTCTCCCTCACGAATAGTCTTTTAGAGGAAGACACGGATGAAGAGCAACAGGCAGCCCTTCTACAGACACAGAGTATACAGAGTATATGCCTTATTTCTTTTAAACACACTGTCCTCACAAATAATGCTTTCTAGTATTAACCTATTCTATACCCTGTTGACTAGTTGGTTGAATTCTTTTCTTCCTCATCTTAAAAACTTACATTGGCTTTTCAGTTATCTCCTGGCAACGAGAAGTTCGGGCCCAGGCATAGTTACTTATCTGGCAGTCCAGCCCCACGTGCTGGAGCTGCCTGGGCTGTCTGCTTTACTTGAAAGACTCGAAGCGGGGGAGGATGGAGAGGTGACTAAAGCAAGATGTGTTTCAAAGGCGTTCTCGAATTCCACTTGGAATGCATTTTATTTCTTATTAATTTTGAGCCTCAAGGCACATATTCTTCCTTACCACCAGATAAGACTGACCCCAAAGGGTAGTCGTCATCAATGACTGCACTTTTTAAAAATCCAAAGGTCATTTGAAGTTAAAGATCCAACAGAATTCTTGAGACAGGCAAGGTGGGCGGGAGGAGGTTACTAATGCCTACAAAGCACTTAAGAGATGAAAAGCCCTAATGAGTGTTAACAATGATGATGATAAGTACAATAACATACTCCTGAACATTTCGTTAGCTACCTCCTCCACCACATTTTTGGGTTGTGGGATAAAGTGGTTTCTGTTTTTTAGAAAAAAAGTGGCACATTAGCTGAAGAAAAACTAAATGTGCTCAAGTCATTAGGAGGTACCCAAGCCAAAGTCTCAAGGACCCTTAATGTTCAACTTCAAAGAAGTGAGTAAGATAAGCAAGATAAGCATCCTCAGCCCCGGATAGAGGGTAAGTACAGCAACCACAGTGCTACCTGTTCCATCAAAGTTATGAGGAATGGGGGAAACATCTCTCATATTTTGTCTGTAAAAGTATTTCTTAGGTGTTATGACTGAATATGGATTTTTTAAAAGATTTTATTTATTTATTTGACAGAGAGAGAGATTACAAGTAGGCAGAGAGGCAGGCAGAGAGAGAGGAGGGAGCAGGAAGCCCGATGCGGGCCTTGATCCCAGGACCCTGAGATCATGACCTGGGCTGAAGGCAGAGGCTTAACCCACTGAGCCACCCAGGCGCCCCTGCATTTCTTTCTACAAATGACCGTCTGATCATTTATAATTTAAAAAAGAAGGCGTATGCTTTTTATCACTTATTAATTTTAGCCATCTATAAAACTTTCCATTGTAGCATTAGCCTCCAGGATTATTACTGAACCCAACACTGGTAGGATCATGTCCACTGTAAGATCGCTGCAGGATTGAAACCTCAATTGCATATATGAAAAGGAAAGCCTGTTATCATGAAGTTCAAATGAATGAGTTAAAATAAAAGTTAATAAAACTCTCTTAAGTTAATAAGTTAAAAATTTTTAAATTGGGTGTTTAACAGTAAACTTAAAGCAACTTAGTTTTTAAACATCATAATTATGGTGCTGAATTTTAATAAAAATTTAATTTTTCACGATAATAATAATTCTGATTTTACTTCTGAATTAAGTGTTTAGAGTGTGTGAGTACACCCTATTGGCCAATTTACAACTAAAGTGACTGCAGGGAGTCTATTTTAAAATATATATACACATTTTCAGGAAGGAGAAGGGAATGAGCCTTACCTGGTCCTTTCATGAAGAGGCTCATGGGTTAGTAAAACACACAGTGCCTCACCTCCCGGTTACTTACCTGAGAGAGGTAGGCAGAGCATTGTGGGACTGAGAAACTTGGATTGAATTACATGGTCTGAGCAAAAGAGCTAATGTCCATACAAAAGACTTTATCATACCTGTTTCTATGGCTTGATCTTGAACTTAAGGGACACTGACATCCTAAAATATGTGCACAGGCTCTTCAGGAACCTTTACAGGCCAGGTATGCTACAGATAGTCCAATAAATTGTGAGGCAATGATCTATAGGTGAAAGAGCCCTTTTCTCAAAAGGTCTTTATGCCTTGGTGGATGGCACAGAATTTATTAATTTGAAACTACACAGATGCTAAGTTCTATATTGAAGCAGAGCACAGATGACATTCTAGAATGAAGTTGCTAATATCAAGCATAGGCAGGCAGAAAAAAAGGAGAAATGGAAACAGGGCTTCTTGATATACTGGTGGAGAAAGAAAGCCACCTCAGAAAGAACCAGTCATTGTTGCAAATTTATAAAAACTGCAAGATATTTTCAATATCTCAGATACCACTCTCAGAGAGAGGAGACATACTCAGACAGAATTTTCCCCAGATAAGGCAACAGCCATAGTGCAAAAATTAACATCTTGCTTGGAGAATTCTCCCAGTTAAATAAATTCACAGCCAATTAGCAAAGACTGACTGGCATCCTTGTGAGGCTATAACCAGGAAGGTTTATATTTGTCCTACTTCACTTAAACACTTCTGAGTCATTGCTACATCTTTGGGAGCATATTTACTGTCTTCTAGGAATATAATTGCATCTTGGATAATCACTGTGGAGGCCAGAATGGCTTCCTTTGAGGCCAGTGCTATGATCATCTTGCAAATTACGTGAACTTATTAGAGTTTCTAAAAAGTGTAACATATTAGATTTGGCATTGAGCTAATTTAACTACCAAAATCTTTAAGAAACCACATTTATGCCTATGGAAGATGGTGTGTAATTGGCTAAAGAAACTTTAGCTCCCCCTAAGCATCAAGAATCCCTATGGTTGAGGGGCACCTGGGTGGCCCAGTCCATTAAGTATTCAACTCTTGGTTTCACCTCAGGTCATGATCTCAGGGCTGTGAAATCAAGCCAGACTTGAGGCTCCACGCTCAGTGCGGAATCTGCTTGAGATTGTCTCCCTCACCCTCTGCCCCTCCCCCAACTTGAGCATGCACACTCTATCTCTCAAATAAATAAATAAAATCTTCAAACAAGAAAGAAAATTCCTATGGTTGAAACATGATAATAATTGTGTATGTGAGTGGGGCCGGGGGGGTTAGATATCATGGACTTTAAGCTCAGAAAAGAAAAATATTTTGTATATTAATTTCTTCTGGTCTTTGAATTTGGTCTTACAAGTGGTTTTAATCTTAACCTAAGAATGTGATAAAAAAAGTATTTTATTGACATGTGGGGCTTCTTTCTGATAACATTAGAATGCGTTTATTCACATAATTATTAAAATACCTCTATGATATTATTAAACTTTATATTGCAGAATTTCTGGTGAGAGCTAATAGAAAATGTAGAGACATTATTTGGGATTGGAAATAGAGAAGACAATGTACAGACTACATTGTTTCCTTGGGTGCAGAGTAGTTTTCTAGTTGATTTAATGTAGTGTTTAAAACGATAACCCTTCTTTGGGCAAAATCTTATTTTTTTTTTAAACTACATGTTCCTCAAGAGAATACCCAGAAAAAACAGTGGTTTGCATGGACCTAGGAAGATACCCTTAAGCCTGTCCTGATAGCCTCTTCTCCATCTGATCCCCCAGGGCAGAAGGCACTCTGTCCTGGTTAAGAGAGTAAGTGAGACAGTAGCCAAATCAATGGGCTATATTGGGATATCTTAGTGAGGGTTGCATTTAATTCCCCTTCCCAGCAGTTCTTTACACCTAGAAACATATATTAACATAATACTCCTGGTCTCTCTCCACCCCTTCACTCATTCTCTCCCTGGGGAGGAGAGATCTACTAGATCTGGGTGGTAAACTCAGGGAGAGAAAAGTACCCGGATCTCTCCTCTCCTTTCTTCGGGAGTGAGCTGCTCACAAAGCACTTGCTCTATTACACAGACTGGGCCTCTTCAGAGGGCCAGTGAAGGGGGGTCGGGGCATTCATAGACCAGGAGGACTGGGGAAGCAAGCCTAGCTCTGATGGTTAGTTTTAGGAGGCTCAGTGATTCTGCATGTATGCCACATTCTCTAATCTCAGCCTTACCACTAATGGAGAATTTTTTTTCTGCGTCTTCCTTATTTTCTTTCTTTATTTCACAATTTGCTTTGAGTCCAGGTGGAGATTAGGAACGCTATTATTGGGCTCCCCAAACCTTCAACATTATATATGTCATATTGAAAATGTTACAAATCTTACTTGCATATTCAGTAACAAAGTTAAGGAAGAAAGCCTGTTTCTTGGGTTTGTACATTAATTTATGGTTTCGCCGGCCAAACCTATAAATGGAACAATGCCAAATTTAAAAATTTATCTCTTACAAAGAGAGGAAGACTACTTAGTAATTGGGAATAAAATGGCAACATTATTAACAGCAAGAGAAGCTGAATGCCTTCCTCAGATCATATTTCATTTAATGGCTTTCTTTCCAATATATGAAAAAGAGATTAAGAAATTGGTTCCCTAGGTTTAGTTTTTCAAAGAAAGGCTAAAAAAGCAGAAAACTTAATGGAGTATTTTGGCACTATTACCAACATCCCCTGCCCCCATTCTGTTTTCTCCCCTGACTCTTCCTGTGCACAAACCCCTCCACCCCAAGTATTAATATTAGCTAATGCCTATTGTGTTCTGACCATATTCAGGACTGCATGCTATGTTCTCATACACCCATCATCTCACTAATTATCACAATTCTTCAAGTAGGTATCATTTGTTTTTCAGATGAGACACCTGAGGCTTTGAAAGGTTAAATAAATTGTCTGTAGTCACAAATGCAGTAACTGACAGAGCCAAAATTCAAAACCAGGTTTGCCGGAATTGAAAGCCCAGATACGATGCTGACTTTTGGATTCTGTTACCAATGAAATTAACATGTGCAATGGCTGCAGCTGAGATTTCTTGCACCACCTGTGATGTTATTTTCTCAATTAAAAAATAATATCATCTGCATAATATGTTACTGCAGAGGGAGTTCAGCCTCTTTTGATAAAAGTATAAATAACCACATTATATCTCAAGTCTCATTTCTTCTTGCTTCATGAAGGTTAAGGTACCACAAATTCTATCTCATGGATGTTATTTTTTTAAAGCTAGAAGAAAACAGAGTTGCAGTCTGTGAGAGTTTATACCTTCCCTCTCTCTTTTCTAAAATAAATCCAAGACACTTGTCTTGACTAGTTTGACACAAGATCTGTTCACAAGGATATAACTGTGTAAAATGATTATACAGGAATTTTACCCCCCCCAAAATAGAAGTGATTATACAAAATAAAATTTTCTAAGATTATTATAAAGAAAGTAAAATAAAATCAGGCAAGGGGTGCCTGGGTGGCTCAGACGGTTAAGCGTCTGCCTCCGGCTCAGGTCATGATCCTGGGGTCCTAGGATTGAGTCCTATCTTGGGCTCCCTGTTCAGTGGGGAGCCTGCTTCTCCCTCTGCCTCACTCTCTCTCTCTCTCTCTCTGTCTCTCATGAATAGATAAATAAAATCTTAAAAAAAAAATCAGACAAAATCAGCATTACACAGGCAATTGGGGATCTCTCCCATTTGTTCCACAACCAAATTTAATAGAAGTCTAGGGCTTACATTAAAAATTTAACTTCACATGTTTCATTGTTTCTTGAAGATGCATTTGCTCATCATATGCAGGCTAAAGGTTTACATGAAAAATGCAGTTTATAACGCATTACAGAATACCACTAAATGCTTTCCACTCTTAAAAATATTTCCTTTTAATAACACAATTCAGCACACATCACTTAAGCTCAACATCTATGCTTAGTGTATACAGTTAATTTTGATTTAGGTTTGTCACTTGACAGAGGACACAAGACGTTTTGATTTTGAATCAAAGACGTTTAAAAAAATCTGTTATGATAGGTGGTGACACATATTTCATTTTGTGCAGCATTTGGGGGTGATATTCTATTTGGTGCCTACATTGTTTGTCATAAGTGAGAAATCAGTTGTCATTAAAAATTCCCAGCAAAATTTTGAGGTGCATCTTATTTACCCGAATTTGGAGAAAATAGAAATTTTACCCCAGAGAGGTTACATAAAATGAGCAATGTCACACAACTAGTTAGCATCCAAGAGGACCCAAAAAGTACAAATCTGGCAGCCCTGTCTATGCTTTTATTCACAAGGCTATTTTGCCTCCCAGTCTGCTAAGCATTGAATCTCATTAACCTTTTCTTGGTAGTCTACTGTTGCTGCGTCCTTCAGTTTTTAATTGCAGAGTTTCAATTCTTATGAGGTTTTTCTTTTAAGTGTAATTTCTTTTTCAGCTTTATAATCTTCCAGTTCTATCCCCAGAATTCTTGTAACTGCTAAACTGGATTAAAGACTGGAATTTAGATGAGATTAAAGATTAAGAAGCTTGAGGATAACAAGATAAACATTTAATAAGTTTTGTCTTCAGAGTAGAAATATGTAAAGCTTAAGCATGCAGAGAGATGGACAACAACAACATGACAATTGCTTTGGGCCTGTTATGAGTGTAGGGCAATTTCAGTATCATAACAATTAAGCTATTTTCTCAGGCTGCAATTCAATCTCTCAGAATTCCGTAGATCTCTACACACCCCTAGGGTCAGTAAACTTAATCTCCTCAAAGATAAAGGAACGATGGCCCCTTAGAAATGATTTTTAATTGTCTTAATCCTGTAAGACTGTACTATAGGTATGAAAACATTTCTCCTATTATTATCAGTGAGTTTTCTTTTCCTTTCTGTAATTGCTCTCTACTTAAAATATTCAATTATAGAGTCAGCTGATAAGAGAGTTTTGCTTTAAGTTTAGGAGGTGGTTGTGTGAGAAGGCTGGGACCAAATCCTTTTTCTTGAGCTTTTTTTTTTTTTTAAAGATTTTATTTATTTATTTGACACAGAGAGAGAGATTACAAGTAGGCAGAGGGAGAGACAGGGAGAGGAGGAAGCAGGCTCCCTGCTGAGCAGAGAGCCCGATGCGGGCCTCGATCCCAGGACGCTGAGATCACGACCTGAGCCGAAAGCAGAGGCTTTAACCCACTGAGCCATCCAGGTGCCCTTTTCTTGAGCTTTTAATTTAAAAATATATAACTTAACTGTCCATATATTCTCAAGGAAAAATAACTAAATGACTACAGAGGATTATTTTAGTGTTTCTGTGTAATTGTAGCAAAGTCTAAACATAATGGTNAATAACTAAATGACTACAGAGGATTATTTTAGTGTTTCTGTGTAATTGTAGCAAAGTCTAAAAATAATGCTTTTTTTTCTTTGTTTCATTATTTCCATTGTTCAGAATTGTTGTATTATATTCATATAACATTAACTAGACCATCCAGGGCAATGCTTACTAGTAATGGTGAGAGCTGGTATCCTTGACTTTTTCCTAACTTTTGTTTCCAGCTTCCTAGGAGGGCATTTCTCTTTCTGTAAAATTAGAAATGGTTGTCAAATCTTACCCAATATATGATCAACATCTATTAAGATAATCATTCTTTCGTCTTAAATCCCATAATACATCCAAAAGCTAAACCAAAGTTTATTTAATATGCTATTTCTGGGGTGAACCAACCCTGGCCATGATGTAATAAACTTTTAGTCTTTTCCTGGTTTAGAACTGTTAATATTTCACTTATTTTTTTAAATTTTTTTTTAAAGATTTTATTTATTTATTAGAGAGAGAGGGAGAGAGAGAACAAGCACAAGCAAGGGGAGGGCAGGAAGAGGGAGAAGCAGACTCCCTGATGAGAAGGGAGCCCTATTGATCCCAGGATCCCAGCCACTTAACCAACTGAGCCACTTAGGCGCTCCTCACTTATTCCCCCCCCCCATATTTATTCACATATAAGTTTGGGATGAACTGTGTGTGTATGTGTGTGTGTGTAAGTGTGTGTGTGCACATGTGATGTATTCACTACCTTTGGTAGGTTTTCAGAGCAGAGTAATGTTAGAACAAATTGAAAGATTAAATAATTTTTTATTTATTATCATTTAATATTAATTTATTTTAATTTTAAGATTTTAATTTAATTAGTTTAGTATTAATTAATTTAGATTAACATTAATTATTATTTAGTTATTATGGAATAACTGAGATGATACTAATTAACCATTCCATGAAGTTTCGATAGACCTCACCTATAAATCTACCTTGATCTGATGCCTTTTTTTAGTAGACACTTGGCTACATTTTTACATTTCTTCTGTGTGTATTGGTCTATTTTTATATTTAAGTTTTGTATTTTTATCTTCTTGGACCAAATTTGATCATTAATATTTTCATGGAGAATTTTCTAATTCATTTGTTTTTCAAATATATTGAAATAAAAGTACCCTTATTAGTCACAGAATCTTTTAATCCATTTATCTCCAACTTTGTCCCTGTTCCTCTTCTTAATGTTATACCTATTCGTTTTTTTAATTCTGTGGTCTGATTAGCAAGAAGGAAAAAGATAAGCTTTTAAAAATTTTTCTATTTTATGAATTTGTGTATGTAATTAATCTAATTAATTTGAGGCTTTCATTTTTTTCTCTAGTTTCTTGAATTATATATTTAGGTCATTACGTTTTCATCTTATTTGTTTTCTACTGTGAATATAATATGCTCTTTTTGCTCATTTTCCTGCTCTTCTGTCAGTTGACTAAATCTCATGCTTAAGTCATCTGGAATTTTAATTCTAATTTATTATATACTTTTTATATAGTGAATCAACAAATTTATACTGTGTCAGTTTATCTTCTTTGTTTCTTTTATTTTGTTATATTTTCCACACCATCGTTTCTTGTAATCCATGTTTTTCTTTTCTTTGGATTCATACTTAAATTTTGTTTTGTTTTGTTACTCTTTCAGAATTGTGTATTTATAAGAAACATAAATAATTCTTTCATTTCAAAAAATTTCTGCATTTTATCCTTGCACTTGAATGCTAATTTGACTTTACGTGGGACTTGGGATTCAAAATCATTTTCTCTAGTAGCCATTGTTCCCTGTGGCCTCATATATAGCCTTTGTATTATATAGTGAGAAACCTAGTATTAGTCTGACTATTAATCTTTAGTAGACTGTATTTACATTTTTTATATCAATGCTAAGCTAGTAGTACATTCTTTTTTATTATTTTAAATTTCCACTCATATATTTTAGTATCAGTCATTTTTTTTCCCCATACAAGTTGGTGAGCCCTTTTGATGTTTGTTATCTTTCCAACTCCAGGAAATTTTTGGAAAATATTCATTTTTTCTATTATTTCACTTTTTATTTTCTTCCCTGCATTGTCTCTATGCTTTCCTTCCAGAAATCTTATCATATGGATGTCAAATCTTCTAAATTTATCTTCTGAATCTCTCGAATTTTCCTATATTTTTCAACCCTTCATCTTTTTATGGTTTATTGCGGAAGACCATCTTTACCTCAGTAACTAGCTCTTTTGTTTGACCATTCTTTAAACTTGTCTCTTTTTCATACTCATTTTGCTAACCAAACAACTTAATTTCCATCATTACTAATTTTTTCTTCTACAATATGTCTATATGTATTATGGATGCAGTATCTCTAAGATAACCTTTTTTTTTTTTTCCTTTTAAAATTTCTCTCTTCAAAAAGTACTTTTCAGTTTTTCACCTCTTTGTCATGATGCTGGCTTTCCTTAAATGTTTTCTGATGCTTGGTTGTCTGCTAGTAGTTTGTTGTAAAAGACTTCTTGCCTGTCTTTGGATGCCGGTTACAATTAGAGGGATTTACCCTGACTGGAGAGAAAACACAGACGTGTTTTGGGGACAGGAACTGATAGTGGGTGTTCTAGGTTTTTGTAATTCCAGGAGAGTCCATGTCTACTTGGGCATGTTTATTGAAGAGTTCTGTTATCTTTACAATAAAAATTAACTTAATTGTACACATTTAGTCAAAATATCCACTGAAGATAATTTAATGAAGCAGAATACAAACATAATTTAAGATTTAGTTTTGTACTATGCTCAAGTGTTAAAGCAGAATTTATCATACGGTATAGTAGGTAGACAGTCTCCAGGTTTTAGAATTGAAAATAATTAAGTTTGAATCCTACATCCTAATTCTCTCTGTATTTCTAGCTCTGAGAATTTGAGCAAGTTAGTTAACTTTTCTGGGTCTGTTTTCTTACTGGCAAAATGTGATTATAATAGTATTTAGTTAATATTTGCTGTAAACATGAAAAGCTATTAGTAAATGTTATATCTACAACAATGCATAAACCATATTTGGTGCGCAATGTTAGCTACTATACATTTAGGTAGATGAAAATAGCATAATCTATATAAGAAAGTGGTCTTTCTCAGTATGGTGAGTAGGAACAGCTCTCCTATTATGAATTTAAGTTTATTAAACTCATAGATATATCTGTTACTATATGGACAAAAGAGCTTAATTCTTTAACATTTATGACTGGATTATTGAAAAGAACAAAAAGAATAGCTACATAATTACCTGTCAAAACCTGGTTGTCAATTTATAAAAGCTAGTTTCTAGATATTAGAGTCATTCAGCAAATATTTAGTGAATGACTATTATGTTCCAGGCACAGTTCTGAATTCTGGCAAAGTGGAATATGAGTGTGTGTTCTCCTTGATTTAATTAACATACTGTTTGAAAAAGATAAAAAGTAGATTCTGAGTTTGCCATTATTCCTGTTAGAAGTATGTGATCTGTTATCCAGTGTCATATGAGGGACAGTGGAAATGTCCCCTTCCCTAAAATATTATCCCATACTGTATATAGATATTCACTAATTATTTTTGTTTTATGAACACTGAACTCATCCTGTTGTGTTAAGCCTCCCCATTGCATGCTCACATTTATAAAATGTAAATATTTAGTGAAATGCTGAAATGTATAGTAATCACAGGTTAATGCTAATTGATTTGCCATTTAATTATCTTTCCTTCTGTCAGTGGAGATGTAGGGAAGCCTGAAGGCATTAAATTTTGGAGGAAAAAAAGCTGAAAATCTGTAATGGAATGAACAAAGGAAGTACAGCATGGCCCTATGATGGTTCCAAGGATTGTATTGAATACAGATTTTATCCAATGCATAATTACTTTACTGAATTGTTTCAGAGACCGAGTCCATGTCAGGCTCATACATGGGTCTCCTTTCCTTATTTCTGTCTGGCCACCAAGGGGTTAGAAGATCCCATTCTGATTTTTGACCTTTTATCCTCTTTCAAAGCACATGGGTTTATTTACCTCTTTAGAGCTCTCTAAAACAAAAGTAACAACCTCAGTCCTAGCCCTAAAACAAAGGATTTATTAGATTTATTAGAAAGGATACCATGCAGCAGAGATAAAATATGTGGTTAACTGCAGGCAAAGCAATTCCAGATGCTGTCAGATTGGCCATTTGGCCTCCTTGAAGGGTCATTCATCGGTTTCTGCCCCAGTTGTCATAGCTCTGCCACCATTCCATGGAGTATTGTGAAGGGCAGTCAGAGGCTTCAGAGGGTAACACTGCAGATCTAATCCTGATTTGGGTAGGTCCCCATAGGCTCTCTCTGGGATGGTGTCTTGACTCCCCCTACTCCTCCCACGCATTTCACTAAGTATGCAGTGCATTCTCCAAATCAATAATGTGTGAGAACTGGGGCAGAAAGACCATTATTTTCTGGGTTTTTGAAACATAAGGAAGCTGTGAGTAGTTACCTTCTACCCAAGCAGCACTTCTCGGATAGGTTGTGGATATAGGGAAGTGCTAGGAAGCTGAGATTGCACAGTTTATCCAAGGCACACAAGAACCAGGAGGACAATAAATCATTGTTCCCATAGTCTCCTCATACTAAAACCAGGACGTTTCTCCTTTTACAAAGGGAGACTTATTTGGTAAGGGCAGGAGAATGTGGCATAATGTTTTGAGGAAAAATATCAGAGTGTGTGTTTGATAAGTATTTAAAATAGGCCTCTTGGATGACTTCACATGTGTGGCTCACCAGCTCTCCTTGTCTAGAGAAGGAAGAGTGATTCAAGGACTTTCCTTTCTAAAGAAGGGTGATACAATGGACCTAGGAGTGAATATCTGTTGGTCTAACCTCCTTAAAACATTTCCTTTCACATCGTTTATAATTTTGATTTGAACGTTCTAAGATATGTCACAGATTTAAGGTACTTATGGGACTCACTTTTCTTGCTTGCTATTAATTTTTTTTCTTGTGAAAATATTGTTTACTTGTTATGTGAGTCACAATAGTCCAGGTTATGCTACATAACTGAAATCTCAATGAATTAGCACACGACAACTCAATGTAAACTCTGCTGTGTATCTAAAGGTTGCCAGGGTGGCTCCCCCGTGATGAATCAGGAAACCAGTTTACCCCCATTTTGGCTCCAAGATTTTAGCATGTGGGTTCCAGGTCACCACAGTAGGAGCCAAGAGTGAGTATAGACTCACCACTTCTCTTAAATGTCTGAACTCATAAGTGATACACATTATTTCTTTGCATGGTAAAGATCACATAATTCCACCTAACTGAAAAGGACAGGGAAATGTGGAAAGCATATAAGTATTTGCTAAGTCATAAATGCCTCTGCCTTACTTGGACAAGATGTATTTTGCTCCTTTGCTCCCCAACATTTATCATATCTTTAAATTATTTTTCCATGTTAGTCTCCTTATTATTTATATGGGAAAGGATAATAAGTTGAGAAACTTGCCCATTCTATCTATTTATAGAAGCCAATCATTACTAGTGATAATTAGTAGTAAATTAGATAATTTAGAAAAAAACCAAAAATTTTCCATGTGATTCTATCCTGTAAGATATATACTTCCAAATAACAGAGATGAATGATGATGAATGATGATCACAAAGAACATCTGGAAATTTATTTTGAATGTTGAAGATTAAGAGGATAGACCCCAAGAAATAAGTCTCCATTGCTCTCTTAAAAAAAAAAAAGAATCAAATTCATCCAGTTTTAAAATTCTCTTATTCGTGGAAGTCCAAGCAACTTTCTTTTACTCATCATTCTTGATGACTCACATTTATATAGATGATATCTTGGCTTTCCAGCTCCTTATTATCTAATTTTCAATGATTCTTTGCTTCAACCAAATTATGAACACATTTCTATGGTCTCATTCAGTGGATTGTCAGCACCAGAATATATGCTATATTAGAGTTCATAAATTTAATATTCTTAAAGTACTCATATAACTTATTCAAACTCGGAAAATTTTTTTTTTTTTTAAGNTAAAAAAAAAAAAGAATCAAATTCATCCAGTTTTAAAATTCTCTTATTCGTGGAAGTCCAAGCAACTTTCTTTTACTCATCATTCTTGATGACTCACATTTATATAGATGATATCTTGGCTTTCCAGCTCCTTATTATCTAATTTTCAATGATTCTTTGCTTCAACCAAATTATGAACACATTTCTATGGTCTCATTCAGTGGATTGTCAACACCAGAATATATGCTATATTAGAGTTCATAAATTTAATATTCTTAAAGTACTCATATAACTTATTCAAACTCGGAAAATTTTGAGAATGAAAGGATATGCTATTCATCATTTTACCAATCATATACTAGAACAGTGAGTGGAAATATCATATTTGACTCTTAAGCCACATCTTTCTATCTCTTCAGTNGAGATCATGACCTGAGCCAAAGGCAGAGGCTTTAAACCACTGAGCCACCCAGGCGCCCCAAACTCGGAAAATTTTGAGAATGAAAGGATATGCTATTCATCATTTTACCGATCATATACTAGAACAGTGAGTGGAAATACCATATTTGACTCTTAAGCCACATCTTTCTATCTCTTCAGTTTAAGGCTGACTGCTACACTCTTAAAACTCATCATTGAGTCTTTTATTTATTTATTTATTAAAGATTTTATTTATTTATTTGACAGCGAGAGCAAGATTACAAGCAGGCAGAGAGACAGGCAGAGAGAGAGGAGGAAGCAGGCTTCCTGGTGAGTTGGGAACCCAATGTGGGCCTCAATCCCAGGACCCTGAGATCATGACCTGAGCTGAAGGCAGAGGCTTTAACCCACTGAGCCACCCAGGCGCCCTCACTGAGTCTTTTAATCAATTAGTTCTATTTCCTTTCTATTCTTCAGCTCCTCCTGCCTTTAATTCTCTCATTACTCTTAGATTCTATGTTTCATCATTGCAATTATACTATGGAAAGTATATTCATCTCCCTGATCCCTATTTTTCTCTATTAGACTTGGGGGGAAAAATCCCAACTCTTTATCTTTTCAACATCTACCTTCTATGGGTATGGTCAGCACTACTGAAGAAAATAACACATATGACCATCATTTCATGATCTCTAACCTTAAATGGGCCTTAACACGTTACCCAGCAGTCTTACTTTTCATTTCTTTTCTGAGCATTTAAATGAGCATCTAAATGACCGCCACTACATCCAATGGACATTTTTCCCTCACCATCCTTCTTATCTTCTCTTTTTCTCCCAATAGCTGACAACTCCAAAGGGTCACTACAGTTTCAGAGGTCTCTGTGGGAGACATTCATTGAGAGGACATCGGCCCAATTTCTCCTCCTGCCGATCTGGCACCCTCCCTTTCATTGTACAACGCTGAGCTTCTGGATGCTCATCTCCATCTCAGTCTGCTTCCCAGAGAGTGTGCTCTGTGACGCTGACTTAACCTCATTTTTCAGGTCTCAGCTTAATTCTCTTTTCGATGACAGCACTTTCCTATTTGTCCATTCTCACATATATTCCAACCTCTCCCCACAGAAATGTTCTCACAGGGTAATCTATTGTTTCTAGTTACAATTCTTATCACACTTTGTTACTATTTATTTACATTTCTTATTTATTATAGGGAAGGAGCAATGCTTGTTTTATTTTCCAGAATATCTGTCCCCAGTGCCTAGCACAGGCCTTAAATATTTGGGAGAATGATTACCTTACCAGTGCTGATTGCTGGCACCCAAGATATTTTCTGGGCATGCAATATTCTGAAATAGCAGCTAGGAGGGAGAGGAAATAGGTAATTAGGAGGAGAGAATGAGGTCTAGTTGTTTGTTTACCTCAGGACAATTTTACACATAATGCCCATTAAAATCTTGCAGAATACCAGGGTCTTTGTAGTATAATTTAAACAGCACTGAGTTGAATCTCTAAGTGTGTATTGTGTTAGAGTACTCAGACAATAGACATGACTATCATCCCTTTTGAAGGATTAAGTCTATATTCTTTCTGAGTAAAGGTAATATTTCCCATATGTGCTTTATGTAGGAAAAAAAATTACAACCAGTAACCTGCATTAGTGATTGATTGGATCTTTTTGAGTAATTAACTATTGATTTATATTAAGTAATATACAATAACAATGGCAATAAGCTTCACAGTTTGGACAAAACAGATTTTAATGAAGTAATTCATATCTTGTCCTTGACTGATTAGATAGTAAATGACACAAGAAGTTTTAGATAATTTTCTGCATAAAAAGTGGAAAATAAAACAATCCTGATAGATTCAAATCATAATAGTAAGTAATTGTGTTTACTGCTTTTCATTACATGATGAGCTTCTTAAAGGTGTTATGGAGACTTCACTCATTGTTAATCTCTGAATAAGTCCAATATCTGGCCTGTAGTTAGCATGTATTTAATGTTTATCAAATGAATATACTAACAAATCAATTAAAATTGTATAAATGTATGTGCTTTCATATGCATTATTTCTCATTATTTCATTTCATTCTAACAGTAGAACTGTGAGATAGGCAGTAGACTTGTTACTAAATCCATTTAGCAATGAGACAACTGAGAGAGAGTTTAAGGAACTCGATGTCTCAGTCAGGAATTGCTGGGTGAAATGAACACAACCTCCCTCAGTCTAGCTCAGGATGAAATGCGAGTTTTACCAAGGACACAAGGAAATATGGAAAAATGGAGCTGTCAATAGAGTCAGGACTCATGCAGTTGGAAAGTCACTTAGAGAGCTCTCTCTGTCCCTCTGCATCTTCCTCTGTCTCTCTCACTCTCTAGGTACATGCTCTCTTATCGCTGCTTCTTTTATTCCATCTATCTCTTCTCTCTTAGAACAATTCTCTGCTTTCTCTTGGTTGCTATTGTTCAATGACTTTGGCTTCCTGGTATATTTATTCGCCTTACCATGGTTCCAAATTGGGCTTTGATGGACTCCATATAACTACAGGTTACTACCATTTAAATAAAGTCTTTTGATTCTAATTATGGTAAGAAAATATGTGACTCGTAGACATGTCAATGAACATGGAGAATGTACTGCTCAGGTAAAATTACCCATGAAGTTGAGTATCTATAGAGGTGCCCCTTCTCTGGTCTGAGGGTAAGACACACACACTGGTCAAAGTTCAGACTGCTAGGAAGTAACCAAGTAAACATTGTGTGCACGGATTTCAATTCCTGGCTTAGTCCTCATTCAAATGTAGCGTGGGTTAGTGAGCAGTAACTGTGTGCCAGGAAATGGGCTATGCACCACGCTAACCAAATGCTTAGCAAAGCCAGACTCTCTACTCCTATGCTTGTGAATCAAGTAAGGGAGGTAGGGAGTAAAAGCGAAATAAAAAAAGATAAATGTGATAAGTGTAATGAAGAAAACATACATGGGAGCTTTGTGATATGGCAAGAGACAACCCCAAGGTGGCAGTTACAGGGTCTACAGAAGGGATGTTTGAGCTGATATATTAGAAAGTGATGAATTTTGAATGGGGAAGTGACATGACAGTGTTTGTATCATGAAAAAGTTACCCTAAATGCAATCTGGAAGACAGACAGGAGGCCAGCAAGTGGGAAGGAGAAGAGTGTGGGGTTATTTCAGTGGTCACTGAGATGTTCAGATGGAGCTATGCAAATTAATGAGAGTCACAGGATGCCCTGGCATACTAAGACCTAGTGCACAATCTGGTTTAAACTCTTTTCCTCTACTGAGTGATTATAATTTTATTATTATTATTAATAAATGCTGTGAGGTAATATGAACAATTTACCAAAAAGTTCTCACATAAATCCAGAAGGCATTGAATCACAAAGTCCTTGATGGGGAGGCAGACTGTTTAATCAGTGTTGATTGCAACAGAATTTTCAGAATAAAGGGATTGAGTGCTAGTGTAAACTCAATTTTTCATAACACCAAATAACTTTTAATAAACTTGTATTTCCCAAATTTATTTGCAGTTATTTATCTTCAAACTTCTAAATAAGAATTGTGTACATGTATATAAAACTTGAAGTTTACTTATTTTTTGCAGTTAAATCTGATATTTTTCTAAGTTACAGTAGAAATTTACTTCCCTAAAGATTATTTTCCATTGGATCAGACTTTTATTTCTCTAGAGAATTTTTTCCCACTGAAGCAGAAAGCAGATTGCTCATTGTCGTTGTTAGTGAACATATTGTAAACCTTCACACTAATCATAGAAGAATTATGTCAATATTTCACTATCTAAAAAGCAACAACAACAAAAAAGCCATTGTAGTATTTTGGGTCAAAAGCTTTCTTATTAAAAAGTGCCAGGTGGCTCAGTGGGTTAAAGCCTCTGCCTTCAGCTCAGGTCATGATCTCAGGGTCCTGGGATCAAGGCCCGCATTGGGCTCCCCTGCTCAGCAGGGAACCTGCTTCCTCCTCTCTCTCTGTCTGCCTCTCTGCCTACTTGTACTCTCTCTCTCTCTCTGTCAAATAAATGAAAAATAAAAAAAATCTTTTTAAAAAAGTGCCAGAATATGAGACTCCACAATTAGAAAGTAACAGCTGCAGTTGATCTTTTTCAGGCTAATGGATAAATAATCTGTTGTCAAAATTAATTCTTATATAAGCATATGTATTTAGACGATAGACCAAAGTGACTTTGAAGAATCTTCATGGTCTACTGGATAATTAATGCATTTTAAAATAGGCATGATATGCGAAATCATACATATCTAAATGGCTAGAAATATGCTTTAATTTTGTTTAATTTGGTACATATTAATATATTTATTGAAATCTGGCTTTGTCATTAGGCTATGCAGACTTGTAGAAAGACATAAAAAGAAAAAAAACAGCTTTCTGTCAAAGCAGATTTAAAATGTGAAATATATTAATTGAGTTGCATAAGATCAAGATGCAACAGAAATGAAATATAACCAAGATCAATAAGTCAATCAGCAAATTTTTACCGATTGACAATTCTGTGCACAGGAGTGTTGTTATTCATTACTAGGTACGTTTTCTAGAACTGGAGACAAAATAGAAAGCACCAAAAACAAAAAGTCGGGTTGTAATATAATAAAATATATGTATTCCTAGCTCAGTGCTGACAAACTTGACTTAATGTAAATCATATTCTGCTGGGAGTTTATAAGAAGAGCTTGAAAATATTTTATAGGAAATATTTTATAGAAAGGATTACTGTAACTATCAAAAGAGATATTTATGCTAAAGAGCTTTGAATAGAAACTATGTACAACTATAAGACATTTTATATTAGGAAAAAATCCATGTTATATCGAAACTTAATTTCCTCCTCATATGTCATTAGTATGATTTGTCCCTTTCATTCCTTAAATGACTGTGTTTCTGCACATTTTTTTTGAGTTAGACCTTTGCTTTTAAGTGTTCATTTCCCACTGCTCATCATAGTGCTGTATTAAAGGGGTCTATGTTAACAGTTTCTCACTTTCATCAAGAAAAATGAATAAAAAAGCCTAGTTTCCTCTAGAAAATAAGAATTATTTTTTTCACTTATAATGGATTAAACATTTCAAGAAATATTTAGTTTTCTGTGACGTGCCCAGCACTGTGCAAGTTCTCAAGCACACAAAGATGGAAGAGCATCTCTTTATTTGAAGGTGTCTAGTGGAGAGGAATTCTACTGTGAAACTAATCTTTCTATTAGTTCAGGTCTTAGAGTTATATTTTTTCATAATAAGAATGGCTCCAAAATGTAGTATTTATCTTTTGGCCACCAGTTTATGTCAAGACTTGGAAAGTGTTGGGGACTCAGACTGATGTTCTGTGGCCCTTAAAGCCCTTCTACTTCTCTACCCTCCAAACTTCAAGGTCTTCATAAACTCACTTCCTGCTCGCTGTTCAGAATGTAACATCCTCACCTCCATTAGGAGCTCCCAGATCTTACTGCAAGTTTCCTGTCATTTGAAAATTGGTAGTGATTGTTAATATCCACCTCTGCTGCTCTAATGAAACTGCATGGGAGCATTGATCATGTCTGTGCTCTTGTCCACTGAGTCCCTGGCTTCTAGCTCTATGTGAGGCACAATGTAGATGCCCACTAAACATTTGGCAAATGGACAAATGGCATGATGGAACAGAACAGGCATTCAGACCACATAAATGGAAGCCAGATTTTCATAAAAGGCAGCGTGGTTTTTTAAATCTGCAATCCCAAAGAAATTGCACATAAATTCCTAAAATAGAAGTTAAATGCAATTGTTTGAGTAGTTGATTGGGCTCATTAGTTTCATTTATTTATCTTATATTTTAATATTATTTCAGTATTTATTGTGCATCCACCACGTGGTGTGACATTCTGCTGACAAAAATGAATACGGTAACTCCAGCAGGCCATGAGAAACTCAAAGCCTGGAAAAAGATTAGTGATCATTACAACTTAATACAAAAACTGCTTAGAAGTAATATACAAATTGTTTTTGGACCCAGAAGAACTATTAATCAGTCTGAACCTTGTGGAATCAGGACCTCAGCATTCTGGCTATAAAGGAAAGTAGACTTGAGGCAGAGAGAATGATATACATGTAGGCATGGAGATGTTTTCCTTTTGAGAGCCACATGCTCAATTGTCATGATGCAAAGAGAAGCATGGCTGGAGTACACGATTTCAAAAAAGTGGATGCAGCTTACAGCATGATAAATGTACAATGAAACAATAAAAATGAGAATAAAAGAATGTGGGGCGCCTGGGTGGCTCAGTGGGTTAAAGCCTCTGCCTTCGGCTCAGGTCATGATCTCAGCGTCCTGGGATCGAGCCCCACACTGGGCTCCCTGCTCAGCGGGGAGCCTGCTTCCTCCTTTCTCTGCCTGCCTCTCTGCCTACTTGTGATCTCTCTCTCTGTCAAATAAATAAATAAAATAAAAAAAAGAATAAAAGAATGTTAAGATGTGATTTAAATAAGAGATGGTTACAGAAAATCCAGGAAAAAAGAATTTGCTGTAAACAAGCATTAAACTTAGCTCTGAGTTTTCTGGCAGCAGAAATAAAAAATATAATTTTCAAAGAAGGAAACAAAATCTTTAACATAATACAATTAATTCATTAGGAAAGTCTAGCTTTTCACTAATATAGATTTAAAGAAGAATTTATGGCATGAATCTTCATTCATCATTGTTTAAAATAATGGTCCACATCTACAATCAAAAATTTTAGAGCATGTTGAAAACTCCCCAATAGGCACACTTTAAAAAAAAACTTTATTTAAAAAGTTATATCCTTTTGCCATCAGAAAGGATGAACACCTGCCATTTGCATCCATGTGGATGGAACTGGGGGGGATTATGCTAACAGAAATAAGCCAATCAGAGAAAGACAATTATCATATGGTTTCACTCATATGTGAAACAAAGGACTAGCACAGAGGACCATAGGAGAAAGGAGGAATGGAGTAGGGGGTAACCGGGTGATGGGTATTAAAGGGCACATGTTGTGATTAGCACTGCGTGTTATGTGCAGCTAATGAATTGTTGAACACTCCATCAAAAATTCATGATGTACTAAATGTTGAAGAATCGACCATAATAAAAAATACAAAAAGAAAAAAGTTATATCCTTTTTCTGATTATAAACTAATGTAGGCCTGCTATAGAATATTTGGATGCTATGGTAAAAAATGAGGAAGAGAAATAACTTCCTAAAATCATACAACCTACAGATATCACTGTTAACATTTAGATATATTCACTTCCTGATATTTTTCCTCCCTGAGTCATAGCTTTATGAACATCTACATTATCTACAATTTCTAATAATCTGGTGGCTGACTTTTCAGACCACCCCAATTTTGATCCAAATTCAATACTTTCAAAAATACCCCACAAATCCAAATCCTAGGGAATGCATGTTTTGCAATGAAAATTTTTAGAGAATAAGCAGAAGACTCTTCCATAAGAATCTTTAAAACTTAACGAAAGATTGATGGCCTCGCAGGGATGAAGCTCATTGCACGGGGCAATAGGACTTCGCTCAGTACATTCACAGTGGACGTCCTCTACCAGAATGGTTTCCCCCATTTCCTATTGCACGATTCTCTTGACATCTGAGACTCAGAGGTCACAAACCATTGCTGCAGAGTGATTTCACAAACACACACACATTTGGTCTATACACCAGAGGCTTGCAAAGAATGGGAGATTATACAAATGTTTATGCTTCATGTAAAAATCCACATTTCTACCTTCTCATCTTCAGACACTTGCTTTTCTTGTCTATATAATAGTCACAGTAGGAATGTATAAAAATATATTTAAACATTCTCTTGTTCTTGGGAATAACAAAGGATGTTTTATGTAGGTTTTTTTTTGTCTGACAGTAATAAATATTGTTATGAAGAAATCCTTGTGTATAAACAGTTAAAGGCAGCTCTGATTATTTCTTTAAAGCTCTTGATTATTTATTAGAAAGATAAGTCAGTGGCTAGCTTCCCACATCCTTACCAGCATTGTGTTGATTCCTATTTAAAAATATATGTAATGCAAACACATACACAATTATTGATTTAACTTTATTACTTATGAAGCTAAAGCTCTTTTCATCTGTCCATATTTCATCTACGTTTCATTTATACTTTATCTTGTGTAAATTTCCTGGTTCTTGTCTTTGTTTTCTTAATCAGATGTGCACCACTCAGGCTAACCTAGATTTTGCTGCAGTAGTTTTCAACCACAAGGGAATTTCTTTTCTTTTCTTTTTTTTAAATTTTTTAAAATTCCTGCTACCTGTCCTGGTGGGTTGACTGGGGCTCTGCCCTCGTTGTCCTCATCATCATGCTAGGACCCAGCTGTCAAAGCAGCTCTATCTAGAACTTCTGCTATTGTACATACAATAAATAATAAACATTCTTGTACTTCCATTTTTCTATGTAAGTATGTAGAATTTATATACAAACATAAATTATAAAAATCTGTAAAATTCATTTAAACTAGAATTTTGTCTAGCTTTAAGAATATTTTTTATGGGTTGCCTGGGTGGCTCAGTCAGTAAGCGTCTGCCTTCAACCCAGGTCATGATCCCAGGGTCCTGAGATTGAGCCCTGCGTCAGGCTCCCTGCTCCATGGGATGTCTGCTTACCCTTCTCCCACTCCCCCTGCTTGTGTTCCCTCTCATATTCTGTCTCTCTGTCAAATAAATAAATGAAATCTTTAAAAAAAAAAAAAGAATATTTTTTACTCAGCAAAGAAACCATTTTGCCTCCTAGGAACCTGAGTGCTGATATCTCAAAAAGGGTTAGAAATGTTCTAAAAAGCCTTCTTAAACAGGTAAATAGATTTCTCTTTAATCAAGAAGGAACAAAGTGTGTGGGGGTGGGAACTTGCCTCAGCTTTTAAAAGACTCCTGTCGAAAGCTGTAGAGGTGGAGTTCTCCACAGCCTCCATTCTGCTCCCCCACTTCCGAGCAGGTGCAAGCCCCTTCGGAGTCCCTCTCCCCGCTTCCTCGCCTGGCCTCTTTTTGGATTCTCCTCTTGTTTGCCCACCTGTTGCATTTCTTCTTCCACCCTTCACAATTCAAGCTTTCTCCACTTGGCTCCAGAGGCCAGACCTCACAGTAGACTAAGGCAGGAGGGAAAGGGATCATCGCCTGGAGCCAATTAAATTTTTTCTTCTCTACTTATGGCCAGCAGGAATATGGTAAAACAATTAGGAAAAAAAAATAACAAATGACTTTATGTTACCTGTTTCCTTGCTGTCCTGAGATTCTATTGAAGAAGGTGAGATCAATCGCTCTGTATGATCCACTTTAAATTGATTCAATTTAAGCAATTACTTATGATTTACAAGGACTTTTTAAATGCTTGGATGCAAATATTTCATTTCTAAAACATACTCTATGGAAATGACTTATGTAGGGGCCTTCTCTTTCAATTTTATTTTCAGTTAGTAAAGTAAAGGAAATAACCTAACTATTCAACAATAAGAACTTAGTTTGGAAAGCATAGCACATCATATACAATCATATACATGTGAAAATATATCAGTCAGTGTATTGTTAAATGGAACTTAGCACAGCACATAAAATATGTATCATACGAAGCCATACAAAAATACCTATATCTATATGCTTAGAAAAATATTAAAAGTTATGTATAAAATAGTAATTTTTTATGTCTGAGATACTGTAATCTTTGTAATCTTTTTTATGTTTTGTAATGAAAAACATTACTTTGGTAAACAAACAACAAATATAGAACAACTGGTCTTAACTATATAGAACAAACTGACAGTTACCAAAAGGGAGGTGGTGGGGGGATGGGTGAAATAGGTGATGGGGATGAAGGAGGGTACTTGCTGGGATGAGCACCAGGTGTTGTACGGAAGTGTTGAATCACTATATTGTACACCTGAAACTGATATTACACTGGATGTTAACTAACTGGAATTTGAATAAAAATTTTAAAAAAACTGTGAATGTCACAAAAACTTGGTATTTCTGTGTGTGTGTTAATATAAACCTATAGCAAACTTTCTTTCAAAACACATTTTCAGAGTTATGATGAAAATGACACAGGAAATGGTCAATGTAGTAAAATTATCTTTGGGGCTACTTTACCCTTCCCTTCCTCCCATCCCCACCCAGGAATATTAACGACATTTTTTTTTTAATTTTTAGACTTTATTTATGTATTTGACACAAGAGAGAGCGCACACATGCTCTCATGTATGAGCTCATTTGCATGCTTTGGGGGGATGAGCAGAGGGAGAGGGAGAAGCAGGCTCCTCGTTGAGCAGGGAGCCCAAGGTTGGGATCATGACCTGAGCCAAAGGCAGATGCTTAAATGACTGAGCCACCCAGATGCCCCAACAAAATTGTTGAAACACCATGCCATAGTTCCCTCAAAATTAAATGTGTATTTTTTCTTTTCTTTTTTTTCTTGTTTCTTTTTCTTTTTTTCTTCTGTTTTTTCTTCCTCTTTCGCTCTTTCTTTCTTCTCTCTCTCTCCTCTTTTTTCCTTCTTTCTCTCTTTATTTCCCCCTCTTCCTATCTTCCTATCTTCTTTCTTTCCCCACTTTTGATTTTTCCTCCATTTCTTTCTCTTTCCTTCTTCTTTTCTTTCCCTTCCTTCTTTCCTTCCTTCTTTCTTCCTTGCTTCCTTCCTTCTTTCCCTCCTCTTTCCTTCCTTTCCTTACTTTTTTCTTTCCTTCCTCCTTCCTTTCCTTCCTTCTTTCTTTCCTTCCTTCCATTTTGACTTTTCTTTGCCTATTTTTACTAACTATATATAACAACCATATATTAGTAACTAATATTTTTGTGCTATGTGCTTTTAAATATTTAATGCAATTTCATTTTCTCATCAAACCTGACATTTTGATATCACCCTCAGTTTATAGATTGGAGAAGTGAGAATCAGAGAGAATGGATAACATAAAAGGGTTATACTAGTAAATAAGAGCAAAACGTTGAATTCAGATCCTATGCAACTCCACTGCCAGTATTTTGTCCATGACCACACTGTCACTCCTTCCCACAGCTTTCTTCTTCTTTATTAAATATGCATCTAGGGGTGCCTGAGTGGCCCAGTTAGTTAAGTGCCCAACTCTTGATTTCAGCTCAAGTCATGATCTCAGGGTCTTGAGATCGAGCCCTGAGTCAGGAGTCTGCATGAGACTTTCTCTTCCTCTGCCCCACCCACATACCCCTACTCACTCTTTCTCAAATAAATAAATCTTTAAAAATGAATGAGTAGCATCTCCTTACTGGTGATGGGTCTATTCAGGTCTTCAGTTTCTTCCTGGTTCAGTTTTGGT
>LNAC01000034.1:2110419-2284996 GCA_002007465.1 Ailurus styani | reverse complement strand
AAAAAAAAATGAATGAGTAAATAAATAAATGACTTGACAGACTTAGCCCACTTGACAGACTTGACCTGTGTTCTTCTCTTATTGTATTGGTTTTCTCAAATAAACTATTTATTCTCATGGCTTCACCCAACGTCATAGAATCTTAAATCTTGGAATCTTAAATCTGGATGCACTCTTGAGTTGTCTCTGGAGTTTTAGTCCCATGTCTCAAACCCTAGATAATAGATACCTAATACTTAATATGAGGTGGTCATTGTTCTCAAATGTTACCTTAAGCTTATTAAGGGATTTAATTTGCACACCATTACCTATAAGCTCCATGCTTGCATATTTTACTGATGAGGTACTGAGGTTCAGACAAGTTAATTACCCAAAGACAAAAACTTTGATAATTCCTTTCGGATGGCCCTGCTTTTACCAATAATAACACCTAAATGTGTTTTTGCCTTAAGACTTTCTGGGAAAAGACACAAAGATTTGTTGGGAATTATTGTCTGGTCCCATAATTTAAAAGAAAACATTTATTTGCATTACCTTGTATCCAGCTGTGTCTACCTACTGACATTGAACTGTGATATTAGTTTGACATTGCAAACTGATGTGTTCCGGAAACTCACTAGGTATTTAGTGAGGCATCAAGACTCTTTGTGAGCATCTCTTCTCAAACCTCCTTTATGTCATTAGTGGAGGTCTAACCCACGCAGTCCAGTGTGTACTGGGATGCTTAATTTTTAATTCAAAGACCTTATACATGATCACAGACACCTTCGTAGTCTATGAGTCATGTGCCAGATACTGTACTAGGTACTGGGGAAACAACAGACACATGAGAAAAGTTTCCTGATCTCTATGGAACTTAATTAATGACCCAGGTGGAGGTCATTGCACTTGCTCAATTCAATTCCTTCCAACCTCAAGGCCAAAATCAGACAAGCAAATGCTTGTGTTACCTTGATGCTCTTCTAGACCTATGGGATAGCTCTGAGTCCTACCTAGCATGTGGCCCTTGAAACAGCCATAACTTATTTCATACAAGCTGTTTATTTATTGGTAGTTAATGAAATTATTGTGTATTTCATGAAATTTCCCATTTTAAATCATTTTCCTAAAGATACATATTGTCCATAAAATAAAAAATTTACCCAAATATTTTCTCAAATTCTACTAAGTGGCAGTGACTATAGAAATCTTTGTATCCTATTTCTGTTCACACTTGTTCTATAAATTATTAACAAGCAGTTTGAGAAAAATGATTAGCCATTTATCTGGACAACTATAATGTTATTTAGAATAATATTTAAGAGACAACCATCTTTTCCAGTAGCATAAACAGATCAGTAGCTCAGACCAGGGACTATTTCCCCTATTTTCATATTTCACAAACATATTCTCCTCATTAAGGATTAATATTCCTCTTTAATATCTCAGAAGTTGCCTTGTCATAGACAAATGAGAAGGACCAGATTTTGATGGTTTATGTTTGTGTGTGTGTCTGTGTGTTTATTTGTTGTTCATTTTGTTTCTGAAAGAGCAGACAGTATTCTTTATTATTAATTGATGAATATTTTGGTCCAACATAAATCATTGATTCACCCATTATAAAGTAGTTGAGCTCACTACATCATGCTCTTAAATCAAATGAATATTGAATACTACTATAGAGTAGAAACTTGTCATTAAAAGGCCTTCTCTTTGGATGACTGCAATGGTCAATGCCTTATTATAAACTGCTTTCTAAGACTGAGAAATGTAGGACAAAAATAACATTAAAAATGCTAGCAAAGGTGGTTATTTACAGTGCCTTTCAATCCCATATTCCCCAAATAACTGTTTTTCCTCCCTTCTTTTCCTCCTCGATTTCTTTCAATAGTACTGTGACCCAAGTAGTATATTTCAGTTACAACACACATAAAAGTTTTAGTAACCATTTGCATTGCAAAACTCCTGTTTCAAAAAAAAAAATTGTCCATTGGAATTTTGCTATAAACTAATCCTCAGGGTCAATTCTATGGGACTTTTTAATAGGTGAAAGCTCTGGGTAAAATAAATAAGCCATTGTTCCCTCTACCAGCCCCCCCCTTCTTCAAAATGATGGAAATGTAGATATTGTAAAAGGGGAAACAAAGGAGTTTAAAATTGCAGCCCTTGTGAAGAACAAAGATAAGCTTTGTTGTACTGGTTTAAAAATACAAGATGTTTTCTGAAGATGATCTAAAAATGGAGAAACATTGTAGAAATTGTTTTTAACCAGATGACTTCTAAATATGAAATAAGCTGATAGCTGATTTTTTTGGTCTATTTCTCAGATGTAAAATTTTATTTATTTTATGGTTGTCACTATTAAGTGGAAATTGCCCTATAAGTCCTTTAAAATGAATGCCAAGAAATCAGCATTTTCATAAGCATTGTTATTAATCAAATTATTTTAAAATGATAATGGAATGTTCTATTATGTTGATCTATTGCATATATGAAGTTGGAGGGGAGAACCTATTTCTAACTCAGCAGGAAATAGTTTGAGGCTGATAAAATATATGTTGCAATAAGTTTGTGAGGCTTGTATTTTCTGCATGTATGGTGGTGATGCCCATAAAAACTAATCCAGACTTTATATTCTCCAGGTAAAATTCCACTTCAAGGGGAGATAAATAAAATATAATGGCAGAGAAGTTGTTTTAGGTCAAATCCCTGATTTCTTTAGCTCCAGTCTGATTTTTTTCTTTTTTTTCACTCTAATTATTTGAATAGTTGTTAATGGCTCTATATAGGTATGCTTTGCACTGTGTGCCATTTGCTTTTCAAGGAACCCAGGATCAAAGCATTGCTGATGACAAAGTCCAACTACCAACTGTGTATGTATTTTAGATTGTACACATATATGTGTGTATGTAGGTGTGTATTTATATAAAAATAAATATGTGCATATGTACATATACATTCATGTGCTTCAACACATCGATCGTCAAAGAATATGCCAACAATTTCTAAGAATGTCCCCCAATAATAAATATATTTGAAATGCTGAGGAAAATTAAAACAGTTCGTCAGCTGTCATCAGTAATGCTGTGTTCCTGTGACCTGCTTCCAGCAACAGTAGCCAGTCTTCCAAAGTTTTTGTAAAGCAGTTTGAAGGTAAATTGTGCATCTGATGGAGACAAGCTCATCTTCAGATTTATCTGGGTTCATTCTAGTTCTCTGCTTTCTCAAAAAAAGAAAGAAAGAAAGAAAGAAAGGAAGGAAGGAAGAAAGAAAGTGCTTTCTTGCTTAGTTATATACATGGGTAGGGAGGCTTTTAACCCAAGCAGTCTGGTAAACCAAATCACTGAATTTCAAGTGAAGGGGAGCCGGATTACTATGTGGTGCATAGAAAGGCATTTTTCATCTTCCAAGTTTGTCTTCTAATTAAAGAAATATAATTTGTTTCTTTTCGGTTTCCTCTTCTAGTTTTCTTTTGTTTTTAATCCTCAGAAGTCGTTGATTTCCACTCTGGAAATTGGAGAAGGATAAAACCAGTTTCAGTTAAACATGGAAAATTTCTTTTAGGTAGTTTCTAATGTACAGGCATTGCTGTTTATATGTCCACAGGCTCGAGATTTCTTGGTTTCTTTTACCCTATTGATGTCACAAGAGTTTGTCATTTCTCCTTTTTTAGGGAAAATAGCTTTCCCTTTGGTCATATTTTCTAAATCTGCCATGCAAAGAAATGTCAAAAGAAAAAGAAAAATTGCATTAAAAACCTCTTTCTTATTTTTGATAACTGTGAGAGCCATTTGTTTTATATTTTTGAATAAGACTTTCCTTTAGGGTTAAATTAGTTTTGAAAGGGCGTAACGAATCGTAAAGCCAACATTAAATTAGGAATTTTATTTGCACTCTTTTGACCTTTATTTTGTATTAGTCTGTCCTGTTTTCTTTACTTTGGGCCTCAGCCATTTTACTAGCTGTACGACGGCGTGAAAGTTAATAAACACTTCTAAGCTTTGGTTTCCAGTTTCCTAAGCTGTACTACAGAGATAATATCATAGGATACATGTAGGAATATAAAGCATGATAAATTCCACGGGTGTGTGTGCAAGTGCTTTATATACGTGTATATATAAGTGTGTGTGTATGTACATAGGGTATGGGTGTGCACATGCATTTGTGTATACACACACATACATACATATCGTTTATTTATTTCATTCATTTTTTCTGGGAATCTTGTCTCTAATCGTTTCCTCATGTTGCTATTTTTGAATTGGGTGTTTGAAAAAAATCTCGATCCAACTGAAGAATCAATGAAACACTTTAAATATGTCAAACTAAATGTTTACTTCCCCTGTCTTGGGGAAAAGTTGTGTGGCTTTTGGTCCTGAGTTAGAGGTTTCAGTTTTAAAAGGTTTCCTGGGGAGTTTGAAGTTTTCGAGAATGATGGCCTGTTGGAAAAGAGGAGGAAGACTGCAAACTTCCAGGAGCCTTTCTTCAACTTTATCTTGTTTTTCTTTTCTTTTGTCTCTCTTTTTAAGCTAATTTTATTTTATTTTGTTTTAACACGTTAAAAGGACAACATAGAAAAAGACAGGAGATAGAAATCAAAGCTTTGTTTGAAATAAGAGAATTGTGAAATAATAAAGAGTCCTTTCAAATCATCACTGAAAATTGAATTACATTCTAATTTAAGTTGAGAAAATTTAGAAAGTAGCCTATAGGAATTTCTCCTCCGGCTGGCGCCAGACTTTCTTTGCTGATTTAGGCCCTTAATTAGGCATAAACTAATCATGCTGTGAGCTCTAGAGAAGAAATGACACATAATTGTTAGTGCTAATTTCTTAATTGTTAGAAAGTGATACTTCAGTTCGTGCTTCATCCAACAAGAATGATCAGCAATGTGGCATCTCTTCCCTCCACGTGTCAACAATTTACACTTATAACACTGAAGAAAGAATACTTAACAATACACTTAATTCTCTTTACAGTGTCTTCAAAACAAATTTGATGTTCTGAAAGATAACCCCTTTCACTAACGGAATGATTGATGTGGCTTCCATACTGAGAAATGGGAAATTCAGTCAAAATGTAGAAAGCTGTATTTGATATCAAATCACCAATGCTAAGTTATCCAGGAGTAAACCCACATGGCATGTACTTTCCAAACTTGCCAAACCCCTACTTATGTTCTCTTGAAGATAGAAGCTGGAGTCATAATTAAAATCATTATTAATTCATAATCATTCTATGCTATGACTTTAAAAGAGGTCAAGAAATCAAACATATAATGGAAATCTGTATTTCCTCCTTTTGAAAGAGAGTTAGATTTCAGGAAGGCTATAGTCATTAGAATAAGTGCTTTACTTGCATGTTCTTGAATAAGTAATGAAAAATGTGGAATTAAAAATTCTCGAAAATGACAATTAAGAAAATGAAAATGAAATGGGAACAAGACAAGATTGTCTTTTTCTTGGTTAATCGTCAGTGAGATAGCTCCATCAGGAACCACACAGGAACCGTTCTGCCTGTGGCCCACTGAGAGGGCATAAGAGAAAGTGGGACTTTACTGAAGGAAAGCTCCAAGTTTTAGACCGCCATACAAATCACATAGGCTCAATATATAGTCATCCATTTTCTACTTCCCACCACTCTCTCCCATTCATGTCACTGAATGGACCTCAAAGGAATAAAAACTGCAGAGCAGGAAGTTGGTTTGTGTATTAGACTGAAATTAAAAGGAGGAAACAGACTTTAAGGCAATGTTATTAGTGAGTTTTAGTATATTATGGTTTGCAAATATAAAATTGTTGCTGTTTTCTTTTCAAAATTAATTTCAGTGAGTTTTCTTATGCTAATAAGATAGCAGTATGCATCACATATCTTTGTGATATCTCAATATTAGAGTGCAAATAGAGAATTATGAAAGCATGAATTTTAAAAGTCTTGGGAAAAATAAATGCAACCCAGCTTTAAGCCGTCAGGAAAGGCTGAGAACAACCTGAGATGCAAGGACGGAGACGCACAAATGCCTGTTTTAAGGCTCTCCCCCAGGAGCTCCCAGGCTAGTGATAGGGCTCTTCTCCAGAGCAATTAATAATGAAAGCTGCGCAAGACCTGTGGGCATCGTGATGGGGGAGCAGAGGAAGAGAGAGAGAGACCCTTTCCCCCTTGTCTTTAAATGTCTTTATTTATCTACAGTACAGCTCTGAATGTTCTTCCAATGTGTTCTACCCCTTTTCCAACTTCCTAACAGATAAGTAACTTTGTATATAAAAGTACTTTCATTTCAATATCTATGAATCTTATCTTTTCTAATAATTTGACACTGGTTCATGATTTTTTCCCCCTTTTCTCTTAGAAAGTCTGTACTACTCTTTACAGAAGCCCAATTAAAGTATATTTCAATTTAACAAACTTATAGTGTTGACACATTTCCATAAATTCATTTCAGTTTGATCTTCATTTATATTTTTTGAGGAAAAGGTGTATATTCCTTGAATGCACTACTGATAATGTCTTAGACAAGGAGGAGTCTTTTTAAAGGGCTGAATGAGACTCGAACTAGGTAGCTTTTAGGCTTTCATGGGAACGTAGTTTGTCTGTAATTTCCATATATTCTTAAAAGTATTAACATTAACTACATGTACAATATCAAGTGAAATGAAATACTTCAGATTATAGCCATAATAACAGGTCAACGGATTGTAGCTATGCAATCAAGCATTCTTCTATCTGATAAAAAATAATAAACCAGGGAAAGTAATGGAATTAAAACATAAACACTGTGAGAGTCTAAGTATAAAGAACAAAGTATGTGTTTCTGGGAAAGTAGCTAAAGCAAGGCTGAGATGTAATTAGGTAAATTACACTTATGGTTTTAAATAGCATGGTTGTGTCACATACTAATACCCTATTACTAGAAACCTCATTATCAGTAATATTTACAATATATTCAAACACTTAGCATATCACAAGATTTCTTGCCCCAAAATAGATTAGTGTGATACACACACACACACGTACACACAGTCTTATGAGTTGATAACAAGTTCATTTAGGTTTTATAAATAAAGCATAATCTACTTAATAATGATTCACAAATGTTCATTAATTGTTTATTTATGCAAAACTCTTTACTACATTTCCATTTACTGGAATTACTGTCAACGCTACATATTTAACCCTACTAACCAGCTAATTCAGCTGAGATCTGGCAAAATCATCTTTGCACACCACCAGCATGTGATTTTTGGAACTATATTCAACATTTATTTATATTGTTTCACAGGTCACTGCACTGTTCAATTTCATTATTAACCTTTATATTTGATTTTAAATCTATTTTATCTTATATCTGAAATCCATTCATTAATTGTTGACTGGCTTCACAATTAGTTGAACAAAACCCAGCTGTTATTTTACCTTCAGGGCCTCAGAGTTGCACTGGCTAGTGTGGTAAATTGTAACTCCAGACTTTCTAGAGAAACCATTTCAATTAAGTTAAATTTCAGCTGCAAGATGCTAGGTGCATAAAGACAGTTAAGTATTAACCCTGTCTATAAACATACTTTTTAAAAGATACATTTCTTTATTTTAGAGAGAGAAAGAGAGGGAGCATGAGTGGGGGAGGGGCAGAGGAAAGGACAGAGAGAGAATCTCAAGCAAGTTGCATGAGACTGACATGCGGCTCCATCCCACAACCACAAGATCATGACCTGAGCGAAAATCAAGAGTCGGATGCTTAAGCGACTGAGCCACCCAGATGCCCCACCATATTTAAAACAGTAGTGTTAAAAGGAAAGTATGATACTATAGGACTGTTATTTAAAAGCTACGGCACGTTTTGGGGTGCCCGACTGCCTCAGTTGAAAGAACATGCAACTCTTGATCTCTGGGTCTTGAGTTCAAGCCCCACGTTGGGTGTAGAGTATTTAAATAAAAACAAAACAAAAGCTACAGCAATTTTCTGACTCTAAAGTGGAAGATTGGTATTTACCTTTGGGACAGAGGTCTTTCAACAAAATTGTGGAGCCCTTTTATTCATATAGCTCTAGAGAAAATACTACTCAATTTTCCTAGAGTTCTTTCCAAATGCAGATGGTGAAAATACGTTATATACTAAATCTCTTAAGGTAAATTGAGTTCTTCTGAAGATTCAGAATGATTTTCCTTTCTTATATTTGGAATTAGACTCCTCAATGCTTGAAAATTATTATTCTTAGAATAAGTCTTTAACCTTTTGTCATCAGTTGTCACAAAGATTGGAAACTAAAACCAGTAATGCTAGTGAGAATTAAACTTCTTTTTATTTCATCCTTTAGAAAAGCCCATAAAGGGGCACCTGGGTGAAACAGTCATTACATGGCTGCTTTTGGCTCAGGTCATGATCACAGAGTTCCTGTATCGAGCCCCAAGTCAGGCTCCCTGCTCAGTGAGAAGTCTTCTTCTTCTCCCTTTCTCCCTCTCCCTCTCTCCTGGCTCATGCTCTCTCCTTCACTTTCTCTCTGTCAAATAAATGAATAAAATCTTTAAAAAAAAACCAAAACAATAAATTGACCATTGTCTTGGTTTTTTGATATGCTATTTTCTCCTTTTTCACAATCTGTAAGAATAATAAGGAACGTCTCACTGNACCAAAACAATAAATTGACCATTGTCTTGATTTTTGATATGCTATTTTCTCCTTTTTCACAATCTGTAAGAATAATAAGGAACGTCTCACTGGGGGGAAAAATAAAGAACAATTGGTTTGGTTTAGGTCTTCAGAGAAGCAGACTCAGAGACAAGGTTGTCTGCAAATAGTTGATTTGGAAACAGAAACCAAGTTGGAGAAAACACCAGTGGGAGAGTAACACATGAGGCATGGAAGAGAGAAAAGCCAATAGAGAGTGTGAGGAAACCAGTGACCACAGATGGCAGTTAGACCTCATTCCTTTGGCCAGAATCTGATAGACAACAGAGAACATGCCTCAGAGTTACCCAAGGAGGTAGAAGATAAGGTATTTGTCAGTAATACCCTGTCCATTACTGGTCGAGGGCAGATCTGGGGAATATTAATTCTTTGGCACTTACAGTTTGCCCTGTGTGGGAGCTGAACATGCTCCCACATTCAAGAAAAAGACTTCAGGCTGAGAGAATCACAGTATTCACGGTAAGCAGGCTTTGGTATATAGATGTATATTAAAGAAAAAAAAATAAAGACTACAGCAACCAAAGATTGAACACTGAGTGGAAATAAAAAGTTTTACTGCCAAACAGAGAACTTAATGTACCATGGAATTTAGGAAAGCTCTTGAGAATGAGGACTAAGATATGAGAAATGGACTGGGTCTTTTCAAAGGAGAAGATTGCAATCCCCCTGCTGTCTCATATTAGGAAAGCAAGGTCTCTGAATGTGGCGGAGGAGCTGACTGTATCCGAGTTCGTTGTTTAAGCTGTGAGTTAACTGGAGATGGTCTGCTGTGTATGCGTGGTGCTCAGTTTCGAGATTATGTTGTCCAGGTGCTTCTGCTTGGCACGTGAGGTCTCCACCTCAGGATTCTGGAATCCAGCTGACCTACCAGAGTTGGGATTATGGTGCCAGTCAGGTCTGCCCCAGTATCAGCAGCCTGAGTGAGTAGACCATTCAGAGTGTATCAGATGAATGGCAGGAAAGAAAATAACACCATTTTTGAGAAGTGTTGTATTAATTTCAGACAACACTTAGGGAATAGGCCACATCTTTCTTGATAGAACTTGCAATTGGCCCTGAAGGAAAATGATGTCCCCACAGTTGATCATCATGGGACCTGGAAGTCCCAAGGAGGAAACTAGGTGAGATTTTCCTAGTCTTAATTATGTGATTTCTAGAAATTAAATGTTGTAGTGATTATGTAATGTTGTCCATATTGTACAATTCCGGGACATAATAAAGGTAACTACTTATATACGGAGAAAGATTAACCAAGGTTTGGCCTAAAAGCATGTGATTTTTTTTTTAAATTTTTGGCCTAGAAATTAAGCCAAAAGAGATTAAAGATGATTATGAGAAGGAAGGAAATAGCACTAATCAATGTCTAATAGATACATAAACACATCAGTACAAATATAAGAGAAAGATACACATTTTTCCTTTATATTTTCAATAACCCCGATTTATAAATTAGGAAATGGACACTTCCTAAAGAAGGGTATTATGGGTGTGCTGTGTAATTCTCTGGGAGGGATACGCCTCCCTATTACAGTATTTCAGCCAGCAATGCCCCTGAATCTACTTATGAAGAAACCTCAGGCAAACCCCAAATGAGGAATGTTCTGGGAAGTAGGGAGGAGGCTATCTTCCTCAAAAATAGCAATGTCATGACAAACAAAAACAAAAAACAAAGGAAGGTTGTGGAAATATTCCAGATCAAAAGAGAAAAATATAGGCATGATGACTAAATATAATACCTGATTCTAAACTGGATCCTAAAGGGAAATTTTACTATAAAGGTCATTATGGAGTCAATTTTTAAAATTAGAATATAGTTGTGACATTATATAAAAATCTATATTAAAGTTAAAATTTACTGAAGTAGATATCTGTACGTGGTTTTGTAAGAGAATATCCTTATTTGTCGGAAAGGCCTATTGAAGAATTTAGGGTAAATGACCACTTTGTATGCAACTTACTCTCAAATGTTCAGGGAAAATATTATATATATCTATATTATATATTATATGACATAATGTTCTATATTATAGATATATAGATATCCATAGATACGTATTTTAATATATAATATATAGATATAATGTGTTATTTGTTATTTATATACTAATTTATATGTTATTAATCACTCTATATTTATATATTTATAGTCTACAGTATATATGAAGAGTGAGAGAGCATGATAAAGCAAATGGGGCAAACTGTTGATAAGAAGTGAGTCCAGGTAGGGTATTGATATTGGTAATGAGTATTTATATGCTTTCTTAATTTTACCACTTTCTGTATGTTGTAGGTAATTTCAAACAAATTTTTTAAAAATCGTGGATTTTGGGACATCTGAGTGGCTCAGTCAGTCAAACGATTGCTTTTGACTCAGGTAATGTTTCCAGGGTCCTCGGATCAAATCCCCCCTCCTCCTTGCCCCTTGCACTGGGCTCCTTGCCCAGCAGGGAGCCTGCTTCTCCCTCTGCCTGCCTCTCTCCCTGCTTGTGCTCTCTCTCTCTCTGACAAATAAATAAAATCTTTAAAAAAATTTGTGGGTTTTGACATCAGAAAGAAGCAGGTTGAAATCCTGAGTAATCTTAGATAAGCTAGTTGGCTTTTCTGCTTCTTAATGTTCTCTTTTTTAAAACAGAGATAATCATATCACTTTGCACTATTATCATGAGAGCAAAATGAATCACTATTTGGAACATAACAAATAGGTGATCAGCAAAGGTTAGCCCTTCCCTCAGAGTCCAAACTCATCTCCCAGATAAATATCATCACTAAATCCAGTTTCTACAAGATTGATTAAATCCTCATGTCTTTTTAATAACCTTTACATTTCATATTTTAAAAATTACACAATGGTAGAGATTTTAAGTTGTAAATTATGGTCTTTCTCTGATAGAATGTGAAGTCTTTAAAGTTCAGAAATATTTTGTATTAGTGTTAGTGTTCCTAGCACTTAGTATAATTTTTGGCACTCAATAGATACTCATTGCATGTTTATTGAAATGAGGTCAATACTCCACATGAGATATAACTAAAATTTGACACAACCGTAGTCCACTTACCACACTGGTTCTTAACCAGCATGATTTTGCCCTCAGGGAACACAAGGTAATGTCTGGAGATATTTTGGCTCTCAGAACTGGGGGTGGTGGTAATGCTGGCATCTAACTGGCAGAAGCCAGGGATCCTACCGTGCCCAGGACAGGCCTCACCAGAAGAATTATCTGGCCCCAAATGTCCATATTGCTGGAGTTGAGAAACCCTGATTTTATGTGAAGGGGAAAGAACTGCCATTTGAAATATTTAGTTAGATTTGGTTTTCAAATAGAGACGAAACTACAAATTATTGAATCAAAGTCATACTTGTGTTTCGTAGACACGTTTAATTGCATTTCAGCTTTGTATTTACCATTAAAACCTGTCTAACACAGATGTTTACAGAACATCTATACTATCATATGACAAGAATGCTTTCCATTTACCATAACTTTTCTGCGGCTTGTCCCACTGGTTTTAGAACCATCTTAAGTTTGTCATTCAAAATCAGGTTACTCTGGTTTTGAAATTACTTTCATTTCTCATTGATTTCTGAAATTTCCTACTTCCTATATAATGGTGAAAATATTTTCCCTTTTATTTTCTCACCTTAGTATAGGGGTTCTCAACTTCAGATGTACACTGGAATCACCTGGGGAGCTTTTAAAAATCCTAATACTAGGGGTGCCTAGGTGGCTTAGACTGTTAAGTGAGTGACTCTTGGTTTTGGCTCAGGTCATGATCTCATGGGTGGTGGGATTGAGCCCTGAGGCGGGTTCTGCGATCAGTGGGGAGTCTGCTTGAGATTCTCTCCCTCTGACCTTCCCCCCTCAAATAAATAAATCTTAATAAAAAAATAGAAATTCTGGCGCCTGGGTGGCTCAGTGGGTTAAAGCCTCTGCTTTCGGCTCAGGTCATGATCTCAGGGTCCTGGGATCGAGGCCCACATCAGGCTCTCTGCTCAGCAGGGAGCCTGCTTCCCCCTCTCTCTCTCTGCCTGCCTCTCTGCCTCCTTGTGATCTCTCTCCCTCTGTGAAATAAATAAATAAAATCTTTAAAAAAAATAGAAATTAAAATTCTAATGCCTGTGTCCCACCCCAAGTTTTTGATTGGATTGCTCTAAGGTGTGGCCTGAGCATCAGTCATTTTAAGAGGCCCCTAGGTAATAATACGTAGCTAAATTTTAGAAACAACTTCGTATATCCTCTTCAGCCAAATTCATCAATGACAGCTATTAATATTTTAATTTTTAAAGTGATTTATTTAAAAAATATGATGTGAAAACAACACAGTAAAACAATACTCTTTGAATAGGTTCTGAAAAATAAGTCCTTAATTACCAAGTCACTTCTGTTCTTGCTTCAGGAAAACTTTGTTTTTGTTAGCCTCTTTCTCCATCACATTAATGAATGTGGGAATGATCTTACTAGACTGAGCTCATAAAAGGGACTATAATTTTCTCCAAACCTTTAGCTTTTAGCTCTGTACTTAACTTTATAGAAGCTGTCAATATCATGGAACTTAACATGCCATTCACGTTCATTTATTATTCCTTAGGGTGTTCTGTACCCCATGGTAAACACTTACAAACATCAGGCCATCCAGTTCTCAGAATACCTGAGTGAGATGGAATAGGAATTATTTTTCTCCTTTGTGGGTGAGAAAAAAGGTTTCAGATATGAAGTCACTTACCCTGGGGTTTGAAGCAAGTAAGTAACAAAACTAGAATTTGAACTCTAGTCTATCTCTGCAAAGCCCATGGTTATAATGTCTTGGGAATCCTTCCTATGAGGCTCACTGACTAGTTAATGCTGAGTCTCTCAGAGGCCAGAGGGAAAAAGAGAAATGGGCAGGATATGAGATGTTCTCCTGCCCCTATCACCTTCTTAATCCTGCATTTCTTTCATTTCTCTACAAGTCTGGCTGGAGAAGCTCCACTTTGGAGTAGTTTGGTAGAGCAGAGTTTGACAGTTCTCAAGGAAAGCATCTCTGCTGACAATACAAGTGGAACTTGCACAGCAGCTTCCTTTGAAGACGGGCCGAAGACCATGGCTATAAGCACAAAAGTGCACACCTACCGAAGGATCAATAGAATTCTGAGTGGAGTGTCCTCCTTTCCTCCACTGTTCTGTTGATTCCACCGGGAGTATAGTGGTTAGGACTCTTTGGTTGCAAGCAACTGAAAATAAACTCTGGGGGAACTGGGGACCTGCATCAAACAGATTATTGTTTCTCTCCCTCTGTCTTTTATTTTGAGTATGGCTAGAAGAGAAGGCTGAAGAACCATGAGAAAGGCAGAGGCCAGATAGATACCAAAGATCTTCACAGAAGAGATCACTTAATAGATTCACTTAATAAACATTTGTTTATTTATCGGCTTGGTTTGTTTATTATCCTTATATTACTGAATTGCAAAATCTCACGACAGAAAGTTGCACCGGCCAGACTGAGGTAAGATGTTCACCCTTTACCTATTGCTGGGCAGTGAGAGGGTGAGGGATAAGATCTGGTGGAAGAAGCTTTATAGCTTTTCGTAAGATGAGGCCAAGGTGGTTTGATTTATTCTCCCACCAACACTATTTGCACACAGTGTGGATTAAGCAGTTGCCCAAAAGGAAATAGGAATGTAGACAAAACTGATGAATGCACTGCTGGGTCGCAGCGGAGGGCACCAGACAACAAAAACAGAGCCAGAACTGAGATTGCTGAGGGCACGGCTGATGTTCTGGTAGTTTCCTGCCCCCCGATTCAGAACCCACTCCCTCTCCTGGGCAAAAATAACACCCTTTCTAAATAGAAATGGGATAGCAAAATGGTGACCCTGTTCAATGCTCATCTTGGGGAATCAATTTATTTCTCCTGCACAGGGTCGGAGAAATAATAGTATTTGTGTACTTGTTTTTAAAACCACATAAATAACCAATTAAAAAACAAAATAAAACAAAAACAAAACAAAACAAACAAACAAACAAAAGAACAGGAACTTTCCCATCCAGATTCAGATTTCTTCTCTCGAGAAAAAGAAAATCTGCCATTCGTGGACAAAAATCTGCTGGGCCAGAAAAGAGGCTACCATTTCTAGATAGGCATGAGCTCTCCAGCTCATCTTAGGCACCACCACTTTCCCTTGGCCCCCTTCCCTCATTTCCAGTACTTGCATGGCCCCTGGGGTTGTCCCTGGGGTTCCTAAACGTTTCTATGGGGGATCTCCAGGAAGCTCTCTGCTGATTTGTCAAACTCAGAAAAGTCAGACTTTTCTGCCAGAGATTACTAGTTTAGTTGCAACACCTTTGCATCTTGACAGGGTCTTTCATCTCCTTTCACTCTAGTCCAGTCCACTTCTATCTTTCCAGAAGTTTGGAACTAGTACATCCAGATCCACAGCTGAGTTTGGGAAACTGTGTTATTATGACCTTTTCTGGAGCTGAGCTCTGAGCTTCTACATGGTTCTTCAGGCCAGGAACCTCTACAAGACCCCTTCTCCGAGCCATGCATTCTCCTTGGCACTGCCTCTTTCTGAGGTGTTCAGTTTCTACCATTCTACAAAACTACCAATTCTGTTCATGAAGGCACTCACCACTTGTTCTGACCATATGTGTTTGTAGGCCCCTTAGACTTTGGCATTGACCTTTTCTCTATAAGTGAAGTCGGAATTCATTCTTCATCTGGTCCTGGGAGGAGCAGTGATTCCACTCAAGGCCACGAAGGCACTTACCAATGGTCACCTGCTCTTACTCTCCCGACTTCACCCAACAGGTGAAGCATCTATGATTGATTACGTATGGTCTTTGCAGCTGTCCTGGGGAAAAACCATCAGAGAGAAGATGCTGACTCTTTAGTTGACTCTGCTGGCATATACCAGTGAGCTTCATGCATCTTTTTTATCAGGCCTTTAAGCAGGCTTTCTAGAGATACCTGAATATTAGAGCAAATTCCATCATGTCCCATCCACAGAATATTTTTTCTGATAAATGGAGTAAAAATACTGTAAAACCAAAAAACTACAAAGAAAAGTGAGCGATGCACTTTGGAAATGTCACCCGTAACTACTCTCTCACTGTCGTGCCTGCCTTGCAGCATCAGAGGAGCTTTCTCAACAACTGTCCAGACTGAGACCACAGAACACGGAATGGGAAGCTGTCTTAGCCCAGTGAGGCCATCCAGCTTCCTGTCCACTTCTGCCGTGCCAGTTCAGTCCCAGTGGGATTCACTGAGTCTCAGGGAAAATTGGGTGACCCACCTGCGTTATGCTAGGAGTTACCTTGCCCTCTTAACAGTTCTTTTGAAAGTCGTGCTAGAAAATTCATCACTGATTCATCACTGAGCACCAAAAGAAGCAGTTGGGTTGTATGTGGGGGCCATGCTTTCTGAAAAATGGCTAATTTAAGCATTAGATTCATCTTCAGGGAACAAGATGTTCCCAATGATATTGGAACACATGCTTGTGGAGAGGAATGGAGAGAGATGCAGGCTGAGACTATGCTTAGCATTTAATCTCTTATGTAACTTTAAAAAGTATTGAATATATGTGAATTATATATTGTACATATGTGTATATATAACTGTGTTAAGAAGTACTGCTCTCTAAGATGGTAATGTTTTCTTAATCAAATTTGTAAGAATGTCTTTTCCTCTAAATATGTTCGGTGGTCATTTTAACACGAAAATAGCAGTGAATGTTTTTTTTTTTTTAAATTTTAGCTCTCTAGGGAGCACTGTATCAAATGTGCATTGGCTTTTGTACATAAAAAATGTGGTAAAATAATTTCATTTGCACTGGGCTCCAAATTAGGTTAGTTCATGAAGAAATGAGGGATGACTTGGGCGCCTGGGTGGCTCAGTGGGTTAAAGCCTCTGCCTTTGGCTTAGGTCATGATCTTGGGGTCCTGGGATCGAGGCCCGCATCGGGCTCCCTACTCAGAGGGGAGCCTGCTTCCTCCTCTCTCTCTCTGCCTGCCTCTGCCTACTTGTGATCTCTCCCTCTCTGTCAAATAAATAAAATCTTTAAAAAAAAAAGAAAGAAAGAAAGAAATGAGGGATGACTAAACACTGCCCCACCCCTAGCCCCGGGCTCAGACCTGCAAGAGCAGAGGATAGGGGTGGGGCTGATCCGATGGGGGCCCTCTGCCTGCTCTCTGCCACACAGGTCAGTTCACCCCTATGGCCTCTGACTGCAGGGCTCTGTGTAACTGTCTTCAACTGTACCCACATTTCAGCATTCAAATCGAATGAACTATTATTTGTTCCTCACTTTCTCCCCAGCTTCCCCATATATGTGTTAGTTTAAAAAATTGTCCATTCAGATTACGAAGCCGAAATATATATATATTTTTTATATTTGGCTACCATTTTATCCTCTCTTCTTTGTGCTGTGCTTTATTTTGGTCTTTTTGAAAACAAGCTTTATTCTCATTTTTCTGCTATGTTTAGTGGCTTATAGATTTGTATTCAAGCTATTTGGATAATACCTTATTATAAAACTGGTTTACATGCTAACAAAATATAGCAACAGCAGCCCCAATTCTTTCCTTAGAATTTTTGTTCCAGAAAACTGTGGCCCAGAAGAGACTATGACATCTAGAGAATGTTTTATCATGCCATATTCAAAAGGATAGAAAGGAAGGATATAAGGAGGAACAAAGCAGAATTTCAAGAAGGGCAATGGAGAAAAGGTCTGGGAGGGCAGAATGTCTTGGAACCCTTTCAGAAACCTGTTCCCATTTCTTCCTGATGACAGTTACGGTCCCTGCACATACGTGAGTATGGAAGGCTCAAGAAAAATGGCAGGATAGAGAAGACCTATAATTACACCACAGACACGGGCTTATACAGGGACTCCTTTTAACTGTTCCTTGGTGTTTGATTAATTACTTGCTTATTGCTGAAGACAGAATAGAGGGACCAGAACTGGGATATTAATGGAGAAAATGAGACAGCAGTTAGACAGTTCTTAGCAGAAAGAAGTGATGCACTAAAAATGTAAATGTTTTGGGTTGACTCTACCTCCTCTTCTTGCCCAGCTGTGGGAGACCTTGAGGTTTCCTTTGGTGCTCTGCAGAGCAATGAGACATGTAGCACTCAGATGAGAAGGCTAATCTCGTTTGTTACATCCCACTTTCCAGCTACTTGGGCAGTTAGATTACCAGACAATAATCATGCACAGTGTGCCGCCATGTGTCTTTAATAACCCAGGCATTTGTGCTTAAGGGTTTAGTGTGGATTAGAATATATATTAGCTGAATATTAAGCATTTAATCAATCTGTTTTTTTTTTAATTCATGAGACTCTTTTTCAGTTGTGCCACTTAAGCTTTCCATTTTTGTTCACTAACACTATAAGTAAGAAATAGAGGAATAATTTTGTTTTATTGTCATCATCACCATAATCATCATCCAATGCCATTTAATTTATAATTAGCATCAATATCAGTACACTGTTCTAGATGCTGTGTGAGCAAGATTCTTTTGAAAACCATTTTGTTTTTCTTTCCCTTAAATCATGAACAGAGGCCTCACTCATATTTCTGGTGAGGCATCAAATAAATGTGAAATATTGTCACAAAGTAAGAAATCCTTTACTTCTATAGAAGAAAAAGACACAAACATCATCTGCTGACGGGGAGTGCACACACATATACATTCACACGTACCCAGCTAGCCATACACATGTAAGAAAACATATATCATACTAAGAATGATGGAACAAAAAGTTATAGAAGAAATACTGTTTACTTTTATTACCTTGTTCAATTGAGTGCAACAAACTTTGAATGAGACCTTATTCAGTGCCATAATCTGTGCCAGGTTTTAGGAGTAGAAGAAGGGATAAAGCATGAATTCTAGCTTTGCAGACTTTAAAGTTCAATGCACACTTAGAAAACTAGAAACATGGTTCACTGCTCAGGAATTGTGCACACACCATAGGTTATTGTTATAATTCATTGTTGTTGTTGTTGTTTTCAAACTAGTGACCTAGTGAAAGTAAACAGAACATTTTGTTGATAAGGATGAAAGAGTTTTTCCTTTTATACTACCACATTTAGAACAGTGTGCAAAGAATATACAGTGGGTACTCTCTTAGCTATTTCCTACCAAAGAATTGGTGACTAGCATTAGTCAGTGATGTGATAGCCCTTGTGTGTGTGTGTGTGTGTGTGTGTGTGTGTAAGAATGTACATCTAAACTTTTCTTTCTCTCTCTTTCTTTCTTTCAGAGAGAGTGAGAGTTAGAGAACACAAGCAAGGGGGGAGAGGCAGAAGGAGAGACGGACTCCCCGCTGAGCAGGGACCCGATGTAGGACTTGATTCCAGGACTCTGGGATCATGACCTGAGTGAGCCAAAGGCAGACACTTAACTGACTGGGCTACCTAGGTGCCCCCAAGCTTCCTTTCTTGATGGTCAATTGTATCAGTTTCCTATTGCAACTGTAACAAATTATCACAAATTCAATGGATTCAAACACCTTAGTTTATTATTTTATGGATCTAGAGGCCAGAAGGTCTAAAACCAAGGTATCAACAGGACTATTTCTCGTAGAGGCTCTAGGGGACAAGATGCTTTCTTGACTTTTCTAGCTTCTAAGGGGATCCTGCAAGCCATAGCTCATGACTACTTCCTCATTTTCAAAGGCAATTTTAGCATCTTCAGTTTTTTTCTCTTTTGAACTCTTCTTCCACCACCATGTTGCCTTCTCTGACTCTGATCCCTCTTTCCACCTCTTATGAAGACCCTTGTGACTGATTATGTCAGGCCCATATAAATAATCCAGAATGATCTCTCTTGCAGTAATTGGCAACTTGTCTTCATTATTAGCTCAGTCTTTATTAGGAGAATGAGAAGTTTCTGTTTGGAGATGGATCTGAGCCTCTACATATTTCATTACACTAGGTTTGGAATTATTGACTCTTTCCTCCTTGCTTCCTAACTCATACCACTTGTAGCATTCAAAAGGAGAGTCAACAGTTACCAAGCACTCAATATTTCCCACACACTGTTCAGCATACTTCAACAATATGAACCCATGTAATCCCCAGAACCTCCTGTGAGGAAAGTACTGTAGTTGTTTTTCTTTTATAGATGAGCAAATCCAGATAATTTGGCTCTAAGGATCATGCTCTGGATTTCTATAATTTATAGCCTCACTGTGTTAAAGTATTACCATTCAATCAGTTTATGCCCAATCTAGTCACTTTGTCTTAATAACAGGAAAGCATATCCATGGATTAAGGTTATAAATTTTGAACAATAGCCCAGAGTTTAAATACTTGTCAAAAATCATAGAATTTGGGCAGAAGACATGAACAGACATTTTCCCAAAGAAGACATATGGATGGCTAACAGACTTATGAAAAGATGCTTAACATCACTATCATCAAGGAAATAAAAATCAAAATCATGATGAGATACCACCTCACACTGGTCAGAATGACTAAAATTAACAGCACAGGAAACAATAGATGTTGGTGAGGATGCAGAGAAAGAGGAACCCTCTTACACTGTTGGTAGGAATGCAAGCTGATGCAGCCACTCTGGAAAACAGTATGGAGTTTCCTCAAAAAGTTAAAAATAAAACTACCCTATAACTCAACAATTGCACTACCCAAAGGACACAAAAATACTGGTTTGAAGGACACATACATCCCAATGTTTATAGCAGCACTATCAACAATAGCCAAATTGTAGAAAAAGCCCAAATATCCATCAACTGATGAATGGGTAAAGAAGATGTGGTATAAGTATACAATGGAATATTACTCAGCCATCAACGAGAATGAAATCTTGCCATCTGCAATGGCATGGATGGAGCTAGAGTGTATTTTGTTGAGCAAAATAAGTTCACTAGAGAAAGACAGATACAGTACGATTTCACCCACATGTGAGATTAGAAACAGAACATATGAACATAGGTGAAGGAAAAACAAAAGGGAATGAGAGGGAAGAAAACCATAAGAGACTCTTAACAACAGAGAACAAACTGAAGGTTGTTGGAGGGAGGTGGGTGGGGAATGAGCTAAATGGGTGATGGGTATTAAGGAGGGCACTTGTTAGGATAAGCACTGCATATTATATGCAAGATGAATCACTAAATTCTAAACCTGAAACCAATTTTACCATATATGTTAACTAACTAGAATATAAATAAACAATTGATCTCAAATAAAATGATAGAACTTGGAATTGGTTGCCAAAATTGCTCTATGAAGAATTTTCCCTTTTTTCTTTATATTTTCTTTAAACTCTACTTCACAGAATTAGAGTGAAAATGTTTAACTGTGGTACTTCTAATGAAGAACAAGAAAACAAGCAAATATATTAAACTTCAAAAGAACTTACCTTTTTCTTAGCCATGAATATATTGTTTGCTGTCACTATTGCAAACCACTGTGCTATGATTATATTCTCATTGGGACACTTCCTTTTATAGTGGACAGAGTAGCATCTCTTTTATACACACCTCATAAAAAATGACCTTAATCACAGACTTGTGTGGAAATTTCTTCATGTAGGAAATTCATTGGCAGAAATGCTGTTAAAGTATTACATTGACAAGGCATAAAACCAAGAGGGAATTTAAGTAAAAGATTGGGAGACTATCAAACCTTTGGAATGAGGATGAAAAGAAAACTAGGCAGGGATAGGGTGGATGGGTTATGGACATTGGGGAGGGTTTGTGCTTTGGTGAATGCTGTGAAAGATGTAAGCCTGATGATTCACAGACCTGTACCCCTTGGGCAAATAATAAAAATAAAATTAAAAAAAAAAAAAGAGTAAAAAACCGCTTGCCAAAGGTGGGGGTGGGGGTGGGGGAGGGGAGCAGGAGGTAGGGAGAGGTTGGTGAAAAGGTACAAACTTTCAGTCATAAAATGAGTTAAGCTCTGATGGTCTAATGTAAAACATGGTGACTGCAGTTGATAACACTATATTGTATAATTGAAATTTTCTGAGAGTAGAACTTAAATGTTTTCACCAAAAAAAAAAAGTTAAATATGTGAGGTGATGGGGGTTAACTAGATGGGGGTTCCCTTCACAATGTAGACATTTATCCAAACACCACGATGTACACTTTATTTTTTTTTTCATTGTACACTTTAAATGTCTTACAAGTTTTTTGTCAGCTGCCTTGATAAAGCAGCAATTAAAAAAGATAAATGGCATCAATGTACTTACACAACAATTATACTTATGTTTGAGAGCAGAAATGTATTTTATCAAAATAAGTACTAAAAATATTATGTATTAAATCTGTATTTCCTTTGTTTACAACATGTTGATGAAAATAAAATTATTTTTTTATTTAAAAAAAAAAAAGAAAAGAAAACTAGGCAAAACTGTACACTGCTTTAGATATTCAGTATTTGTGGGTTTTGAGGGATTTATCGATGATATAAAAACCTTCATATTAAATACATTGAATTTAGTTCAGTATAAATAAATTTTAATAAGTATTACATATATATTATGTATACATATATAATATACATATAAAATAAGAATAAATACAAGGGACTACCTGAGAAGAGGAGTCACCTGCTAATCCAAGACACAGGTGGGAAAGAAGATAGAAACTTTCAGTTATTCTTTATAGACATAAGGGAATGAGTGATAAGAACTAAAGGTTCATGCCAAGTGGACTGAAATGAACCAAAGAATTGTCTTGGTATGAAATTTTCTTTGTAGTTCTCATTCATAAGTGGATTTGGTGACATCGAAGATGGCAAGTATGAAAAATAAAAATAAGTAAGGCCTTATTTTTTTCTGTTTGTGAAATGTGAGGTAAGTTATTTAAAAAGTTTTGATTTTTTAAAACTTCAATTTTAATATAACAAAAATAAAATGTTAAAATAAAGCCTTGGAATACTAATCTATTACATATATGTTTGGAGTTAGAAGCATCAACTGGAAAATAACTATACATCATTGTGCAAACATTTATTTGTGAACAAGGATCATTAAAATAGATACTAAAGAGGTAGATGAATCCACTATCATAGTTGGAGACTTCAGCATGCCTATATCATAAATGGACGTATCCAGCAGGCAGAAAATCAGTAAGGACATAGTTGAGCTCAACAGTAGTGCCAATCAACTGGATATAATGGACATCTATAGACAACTTTATCCAGCAACAGCAGAATGCTCATTCTTCTCAAGCTCATATGGAACAGTGACCAAGAGAGAGCACGTTTTGGTCCCAAAAACACATCTTAACAGTCCAAACAAATTAAAATCATACCACATTTGCTCCCAGACCACAGCAGAATTAAACTTTAAATCAGTAACGAAAGGTAACTGGAATATTCCCAGATTCCCAAAGATTAAAGGACACTTTATTAAATAACACATGGGTCAGAGAATAGATTTCAAGATAAGTTTAAAAATATTTTGAACTAAATGAAAACAACACAACTTAACAAAATTTGTGAGGATGCAGGAGACTGGAGTGTCTTCGACTGAGGCCAAAAGTGGATGAAGGTGTGGGACTCGCACCAGGGACATACCTCTCTGGCCAATCCAGGTGGGTGCTTGCCCTTCCTCTCCTCTGCCTGTTCCCAGAGAGAAGACAGAGCTGATCCAGAAGGCAAAATTGGCTGAGCAGGCCAAGGACCAGGTTGATATGGTCACCTGCATGAAGGCTGTGATGGAGTGAGCCACTGAGCTGTCCAATGAGGTGCAAAACCTGCTGTAGCGGGCCTACAAGAACATGATAAGGAACCACAGGTCCACCTGGAGGGTCATCTGGAGCATCGAGTGGAAAATCTCTGACAAGAAGTTGCAGCTGACTAAGGAATATCAGGGGAAAGTGGAGTCTCAACTGAGGTCCATCTGTATCGCAGTGCTGTAATTGTTGGATAAGTATTTAATAGCCAATGCAACTAAACTGGAAAGTAAGGTGCATATCTGAAAATGAAGGGAGATTACTTCTGGTACCTTCCTGAAGTTGCATGTGGTGATGATAGAAAACAAACCATAGATAATTCCCAAAGAGATCACCAAGAGACTTTAGATATAAGCAAGAAAGAGATGCAACCCACACACTCCATCTGCCTGGACTGGCTTTTTTAACATTTCTGTATTTTACTATGAGATCCGTAATTACCCATATCTTGCTGCACACAGGCTAAAACAGCTTTCGATGAGGCCATTGCACATCTTGATCTACTGAATGAAGATTCAACAAAGACAACACCCTCCTCATACAGTTGCTTAGACAAAACCTAACATTATGGACCTCAGACAGTGCAGAAGAAAGTGATGCTGGGGAAAGGGCAGAAAACTAAATGTGTACATCAACCTTCTTCTCTTCAAGAAACCTTTTTACTCATCTCTATTCCTTATTTGATTTGGATTTCTTGCAGCAAAGGAAGCCCATTCACATGGATGGAGTCAACTGCTTATAGTCTTTTCATACTGCAGCTTTGGGAAAACTCCATTCCTTGATTTGTGCTTATCTTGGCCTTCCTGGTGTGCGGTTACTGTTATAGAAAAGTATTGATACCTTCATTTCATATAAACATAAGTAACTTCCAAACACTTATGTAGAGGACTAAAAATGTATCTAGTATTTGAGTAATCTGAATCAGTTTGGCAAGGGTCTGTGTTTTGTACTATGGTGAACATGTGAAAATATAGCTCATTACTATTTAAAAAGTGTTCTACATAATTCTTAATTTCTATGTTCCCTCCCATATTCTTCTTTGGGGGTTTCCTTTCAGTAAGAAACTTTTCCATGCTCTTACTGTATTCCTTTTTGGTAGGAATCCAGAAGTATTAGATTGAATGGAAAAGCATTTGGCATTTCTGTGCTAGGGGTCACAAGTTGAAATGCCTCCCATATCATATAAGATGGAGGTCTCGTGTGTCTGTGACAACAGGAATTTTCCTTATTCGTTCTTCACTTGCTGCTGTTTAAGTTGACAATTTCCCTTTCCAATAAAAATTCACTTACACCCCACCCCTCCAAAAAGAAAATAATTGTGGGTTGCAGTGAAAACAATGCATAGAGGAAAATTGATAACATAGAGTGCCTATATTAGAATAAAATATATAAAACCAATAATCCAAGTTTATACTTTAATAAAATAGTAAAAGTATAACAAATTAAATTCAAAGTAAGTAAAAGAAAAGGAATAAGAATCAGAGCAGAAATCAATAAAATTGAAAACAGGATATCAATAGAGAAAACCAATAAAACCAAAAAGTATTTCTTGGCAAAGATCAATAAAATCAATAAACATTTAGCCAGACTAAGAAAAGAAGAGAGGGGACACGAATTACTAATATCAGAAATGAAAGAGGGATCATCACTAGGGAGCCTATGGAAATGAAATTGTAATAAAGAAATACCATGAACAAACTTATGCCACAATTTGATAACTTAGATGACTTGCATCAACTCCTTGAAAGATATAATTTGCCAAAATTCATACAAGAAGAAATAAACACTCTGAATCGGTTTATATTTGTTAAAGAAATGGGATCAATAATTAAAACCTTCCAAACTAGAGAGGACCAAGCCCATATAGGTTCATTAGTAAATTCTACCAAATATTTAATAATAAAATGATATCAGTTCTCTATGATCTCTTTCAGTGAATGGAGAGAATGCTTCCTAATTTATTCTATGAGGCCAAAATTACCCTAATGCCAAAACCAGACCAAGTCATTACAAGAAAAGTACACAGCAATATTTCTCTTGACCACAGATATAAAAATTCGAAATAAAATATGAGCAAATCTAATAATGTATGAAAGAATTATATACCATGTGGGATTTATCCCAGGAATGGAAGGCTAGTTCAATATTCAAACATCAATTAATGTGATTCATCATAGTAACAGGCTAAAAAAGAAAAATCACATAATTATAGTGACAAATGCAGAAAAAAAAAATTTAACAAAATCTAATAGCCATTCATGATAAAAGCTCTCAGTCCACTAGAGATAGAGGGGAACTACTTCAACTTGATAAAAGATATTTACAGAGGGATCTGGGTGATGCATTTGGTTAAGTTTCCAGCTCTCGGTTCTGGCTCAGGTCATGATCTCAGGGTCATCAGATTGAGCCCCATTTGGGCTCCTCACTCAGTGTGGAGTCTGCTTAAGATTCTCTCTCCCTCTTTCTAACCTCCTGCTTGTGCTCTCTTTCTAAAATAAACAAATAAATCTTAAAAAAAAAATAATATTTACCGAAAACCTGCAGCTAACATCATACATTATAGTGACAAACTCAGTTTTCCCCATTAAGATCAAGTATAAGATAAGGATGTGGTCTCCTACCACTCCCTTTTAACAGCATACTGGAAGGTCTGACTAATGCAATAAGACAAGACAAACAAAAGAAAGGAATACAGACTAGGAAAGAAAAAACTATCTTTGATTGCAGATGACATGATTGTCTATGTAAGAAATCCAAAAGAATTGACAGAAAAACTTCTGGAACTAATAATTAATTATACCAAGGTTGGAGGGTACAAGGTTAATATACAGAAGTCATTTGCTTTTCTATACATCAGCAATGAGCAAGTGTAATTTGAACTAAAAAACAGAATACCAGGAGCGCCTGGGTGGCTCAGTGAGTTAAAGCCTCTGCCTTTGGCTCAGGTCACGATCTCAGGGTTCTGGGATTGAGCGCTGCATTGGGCTCCCTGCTCAGCAGGGAGCCTGCTTTCTCTTCTCTCTCTGTCTGCTTCTCTGCCTACTTGCCATCTCTCTCTCTGTCAAATAAATAAATAAATAAATCTTTTAAAAAATGTAAAAGTTTAAAAGAAATGCCATTTACATTAGCATCCCCTCAAATGAACTACTTAGATATAAATTAACAAAATATGTACATGATCTATATGAGGAAAAGTACAAACCTCTGATAAGTGAAATCTAAGAATAAATAAATGCAGAAATATTCGATGTTCATGGTTAGGAGGACTCAATATTATCAAGATGTCAGTTTTTCCAAAATTGATCTATAAATTCAATGCAACTGCAGTCAAAATCCCCAGCAAGTAATATTTTGGATACCAGCAAACTGATTCCGAAGTTTATATAGAGAGACAAAAGACCCAGAATAGCAAACCCATATTGAAGAAGAACAAAACTGGACAGTTAATACTACCTGACTTCAAGATTTACTATAAAGTTATCATAATCAAGACAAGGTGATATTGGCCAAAAAATAGACAAGCCAATAAAACAGAGTAGAGAGCTCAGAAATTAATCCATATAAGTATAGCCAACTGATCTTTGATATAGGAGCAAAGGCAATACAATGTAGCAAAGATAGTCTTTTCAACAAATGGTGCTGGAACAATTAGACATCCACATTCAAAAAAGAAATCTAGATACAGACTTTATACCCTTCACAAAAATTAACTCAGAATAGATCATGGGCCTAAGTGCACAATGCCAAACTAAAACGTTTGAGAAGATAACATAGAAAAATACCTAGATGACCTTGGGTGCTGTGATAACTCTTTAGATACAACACCAGGAGCACTATCCATAAAAGAAAGAATTGATAAGCTGGACTCTGTTAAAATTTAAAACTTCTGCTCTTCAAAAGATGATGTCATGAGAATGATAAGACAAGTGACAGACTGGAAAAAAATATTTGCAAAAGACACAGGTCTTAAAAGATGGTTACCAAAACTATATAAAGAACTCTTAAGCTCAACAACGAGAAAACAAACAACCCTATTAAAAGCCAGACCAAGCCTTTAACAGACACTTCACCATAGAAGACATACAGATGGCAAGTATGCATATGGAAAGATGCACCGTGTAATGTGCGAAAAATGTAAATTAAAACAATGAGCTATCACTACATACATATTAGAATGGCCAAAATCTGGAGGACAGGCCACACCAAATACTGGCAAGGATGGGAAGCCCAGGAACTCATATTCATGGCTGGTAAAAATGCAAAATAGTACAACCGGTTTGGAGGACACTTTGTCAGTTTTTACAAAACTAAACATACTCTTACCAATATGATCCAGCAATTGCATTCCTTGATGTTTACTTAAAAGGAGTTGAAAACTTGTATCTACACAAATACCTGCACACGGATGTTTATAGGATCTTTAATTCATAATTACCAATACTTGGAAGCAACCAAGATGTCCTTCAGTGAACTAATGAATACATCATCTGTGGTACATTCAGATAATGGATATCATTCAGTGATAAAAAGAAATAAGCTATCAAGATGTGAAAACATATGAAGGGAACTTAAATGTATATTACTGAGTGAAATAAGCCAATTTGAAAGACTACATATTGTATGATTCCAGATATATAACATTATGGAGAAGGCAAAACTATGGATACCATAAAAAAGATCAGCTGTTGCAAGGGATTGGTGGGTGGGGATGGATGAACAAATAAAGCACAGAGGATTTTTAGGGCAGTGAAAATAGCTCGTGTGATACCATAATGATGAATATATGTCACTACACATTTCTCTAAACCTACATATTCAATGTCAGAAATCAAGAGTGAAACATAAACTGTGGTCCTTAGGTCATTATGATGTGTCAATGGAAGTTCATAAATTGTAACAAATGTACCACTGTGTGAGGGATGTTGATAATGGGAGAGCTAAGTATCTGTGGGATGAGGAATACGTGGGATATATGTGGGCCTTCCCCTCAATTTTGCTTTGAACTTAAAGCTTCCCCCCAAAAATTAAGTCTTAAGAGAAAATAGATACTGTATTTCAACACAAAGCACATTACTTTTCCCTTCTGAGGTTGTGAATGAGAGTTCAAAGAACTGTATATTCAGGAACTAAATACAGCCATAATTGCCTCTGGCAGGGGTGTGAAGAGAATCATACTGTTTCTTGTGTAGGAAAAATCAACCTCCTGACTTAACCTTGAGTTTCCAGCTTTGTGTAAGAAACTGGTGAGAAAAGCATTTATGGCATCCTCCACAAGGTTTAGGTAAGTTGAATACTTAATAACCCAGACATAAATGTCACATAGCCTATGAAGGAAATTGCAAGAAAACATTCATCTGAATTCCATCTCTAATGTCTTTTGATTAGCACTTACCACAAACTGATTATATTTGATTCACTACCAAGTGAGAAAGAGATACTAAGGTATTAGAGGAACAAATTAGTAGTCTAATTATAGAGATTGTTTTGGAGAGAGTTTTTGTTTTTGTTTTGTTTATTTGTTTTTGTTTTTGGGAAATTGGGTTGCATTTGTTGGCCAGGAAATAAATTATTCATCTAATTTAATATGTCATCCTTACATATCTAGGACAGCTAAGTATTTTGCAAAATGAATAGCTAGAGATGAGCAAGTTCATTTCCAAATCACTTCCAAGTTAATGTGTATGATATTTAGGAGTAGAACTGAACTTAAAATGATTACTTTAGGAATTGAAAGATAATTAGATTGAAGATACTTCTTTCTAATATTCAGCTTTTTCAACTATCAAGTAATTATTAAATATAGACTAGGTAGTTATTAAACTCAGTTTATGTGTATATGTGTACATATATATATTTATATAAGAAAATATTGCAATGTTACTAAGGACTTTGAAAGGTAAAATGAAAACAAGCCATATTTCTTTCTCTACCCCTGCCCCAATGCTCAGCTTATTATTATTGAAAGGCTTGTGAAATAATAATAGTAAATTATTAAAGGGAATTTCCTAAATTAAGACCACCATATTTTAGCTTCTGCAACTTTATTTTAAATCTCAGAGGAGACTCATTCTACAAAATTATTTATGTAATTGTTATGTAAAAATTGTTACATAAAAAGTACTAGACTGGGTGAACACAGGTTTATGGCACAAGTGAGCACAGCATCTAGATAAGGGCTTTGATTCACCTTGACGTTTCAGGGACAGAGGTTCGCATTTGGGCTCTGCAATTTCCTAGCTGTGCAACACTAGGTTATGTGTTGAAACTCTTCGATTCTTTTTTTGTCCTTGGTAAAGTTTTAACAAAATACATTCTCTTTAAGGCTGTTGGGTGGTTTTTAATTGGATAATGTCTATTAAATGCTGGGAAGCACTCAAATAATGATATTCCTGGCCTTAGAGGAAGAAGCAATCTTTCCACGTCCGTTGTCCATGCATTGAAAATGTAGTTGCTGATAATATTATTAAAAAATGAAAGAGGATATGGTATTTTTACTGTCTTAAATCGTGCAAGTCCCTATACCTGAAGACAGTGACAAATTTCTTATTTCAGAATTCTGTTTTCACTACAGGTTAGTGCTGGAACACTGATATTTTAAATTGGATTTCCTTTATTTAATCTTTTCATCGGTGGCAGCAAAATATACTTGAATTTCCCTGTTGAGAATAATGTACACTTGCTCTGCCATTTACTTGCCTAGAAAAGACATTAAAGTACTTTTGCTTAGCAAATGTTATATTGTTGGATTGATGCAACCCTACAGATACACTATAAAGTATAATTTAATATCAGAATGCAATAATACCTACTCCAGTTCATCACCATGTGGCTGTTTCTACACAAAGCCTCTTAACATGCTTTGCAAATCAGCAGACATTACTAATGATCATAAACAACACACTAGGCATTTGTGACAACTGACTTCCACCTACTCCGAATAAGTTGTCTTCATTTTAGAACTTCTTCAAATACTTCCGTTGGAAGCCCCTATGGTTCTTTAAATTTGAGGATAATACCTGACAATATATAATATCTGGGTCAGTAAGTTTTGGTAATCTGTGTCCATATGACAACGCTCAACTCAAAAGAGAAGATGTGTGTCTTTATTTTTATTCTTTTTTATGATTTTATTTATTTATTTGTCAGAGAGAGAGAGCACAAGCAAGGGGAGCGGCAGGCAGAGCAAGTGTTAGGCAAAGGAAGAGAGAGAGACAGACTCCCCACTGAGCAGGGAGCCCAGTGTTGGACGTGATCCCAGGACCCCAGGATCATGACCGGAACTGAAGGCAGATGCTTAACTGACTGAGCCACCCAGGCATCCCAGGATATGTGTCTTTTAAAATTATTCTTGTTTTAGATGTCTTCATGTATTTATAAAGTAAAAGTAGGCTTTTTCACGTAATAGCATGTCCTCTGCTCTACAAATTCCAAATGCTTTGTTATTACTTTAAATTCCATAGCAAAACACTTGACTTAAACATATTTTACAGTAATATGTATAACTTTCCAAGAACTTTAAGAGTTTGGAGGGAAACTTTAAAACTGAGTTCTACATATGCTCTGATGGAAAATCTTGAGAGAACTGAATGATAACAATCTGAGGACCGAACAAAATCTTTGTATAACTTTTTTTAAAGATTTTATTTATTTATTTGACAGAGAGAGATCACAAGTAGTCAGAGAGGCAGGCAGAAGGAGAGGGGGAAGCAGGCTTCCCTCTGAGCAGTGAGCCTGATGGCGGGGCTCGATTCCTGGACCTGGAGACCATGACCCTGGCCGAAGGCAGAGGCTTAGTGCACTGAGCCACCCAGGTGCCCCTGTATAATGTTTAAATCTTAGTGTTTCTATCACTCTCAGAGAATAGATTTTCCATACTTTAGTCATAGCAGACCTGCCATCCTGAAAGAAGTAAATGGGGCACCTGGGTAGCTCAGTTGGTTAAGCCTCCAACTCTTGATATCAGCTCAGGTCATGATCTCAGGGTCATGAGTTTGAGCCCTGCATGGGGCTCTGTGCTCAGCATGAAGTCTCCATAAGATTCTCTCCCTCCCTTTCCCCCTCCCCCTCTCATGCTCACATATGCTCTCTCCCTAAAAAAAAGAAAAAGAAAAAGTAGATGATACCAGAAAAAGCTAAATATTATATGTTCGTCAAAATTATTTTATGTTTTTGTTTATTCATATTTTAAATTCTTTAGTTTCAAGTTTGATTTTTTTTAAAATCCAGCTGTTCTTTGTGTCCTAAGAATTTGTTTGCAGCTGAATATAATGATTTCCTCCATTATAGCCTTTTCATTAGCTATGTAAGTAATTACACACGTGAATGTATCAGTCAGACCCTATGTCTCATTGCTAGCCTATAATCTAGTTAATAGAGCATCACCCTAACTCCTATCACTGGGGGAAGATCAATCCAGCCACAAAGAGGGTAATCTCACATATCTGTAACTTGTCCTCTGTTAGGGTGCTTTGTAGACTATTTTATTCAGTGATGAGGGGAGGGGGCTAAGTATGTTTATTACCAAACAGTAATTCGTATATTGGACTTCCATCTCTAAAACCCATCCCAAGAATTTCCCATGTTAGTTATTCCAGTAGCACTGCTAGGAGTCATGTATAAGATGGTAATACACAAGGGTGTGGCTTGCTCCTATTGACCCAAAATAGGTTTGAATCAATTTTACATAGAATAATAGAAATTTCCATCAAAGATTTCAACTTCTCCCACAGGTTTAGGATTTATATAGATAACTTTACATAAATTGTTTCCTTTGTAGGAAATGAGAAAGGTAAGTGAACAGGGAGGGTGGAGTTAGGAAGAAAAAAAGGTGAAGCATGGTCCAGAGTAACAGTGTAAAAGGGAGGAAACAGACATTCTAATTTTGTCTATTATGAAGAAAAAGAGCATATTGATATTTTATCCCCTGGCATTCTATTGTCCAGGAATTTATTTAAGGAGAATATGCTCTCCTTAACTGCCAAAGCTGTAGTATTGATTAGAGCACAGTAATTCTGAAAGGAAAAAATGTGTTATAATAGTAATTATACTTTACTTACAATTTTGGAATCATATTTTTTAAGATTTTATTTATTTATTTGACAGAGAGAGCATGAGTAGGGAAGAGGGGCAGAGGGAGAGGGAGAGAAAGAAACTTGAGCAGACTCCCCAATGAGCAGGGAGCCCGATGTGGGGCTCAATACCAGAACCCCGAGACTGTGACCTGAACCAAAGGTAGACGCTTAACTGACTGAGCCGCCCAGGTGCTCCTCAATCATATTTAAATGCTATCATTACACTTTCTCTCTGTTTTTGATAACTAGGCCAATGCTTACATTGCATCAGAAATCCAGCTCATTATAATCATTGTTAGTGATTTTGGCTAATGGGTATATAATATAAAATTATATATTATTTATATATTATTAACATTATTGTTTGTTTGTTTTGTAAATTTTCCAGTAACCTGCCTTAGAATTTTTCCTATATGGATCATCTTAACTTTATATAAAGTAGATTTGACTTAGTGTTGCTTTCCCATATGAGTCAACTAGTTTCAGAATCATAAAATCTCAGGACTAGAATGGAATTTAGTGGTCACCTAGTTCAATCAACTATTTTTGAGAGAAGAGGGGTAGAAGGGAGGGTATCAATCCTAACTAAATGACTAGACATAAGTGCCTATTGGGATTTAACACCTGCATGGAGTCAAAAAATAATTCAGCTACTTGACAATTTATACTTAACGACTACTTAATTTAACCCTAAACTTGGTGGAAATCAATATGTAAGATGATAAATATTAGCACCTGATATGTAGTCACCATTGGCTATACGTTGTAAATTATACAAAAATAATATGGATATCACCCTTGTCCTCAAGTCAACTTTGGCATTTGCAGCTGTTAGGGAAAGTGCTTACAGTTGGTAAACACTGACAGCAAGTGGGACAGGTCTTCAAAGGGAAAATCTTAGTAGTATAGGGTCTCATAGAAAAAAAAAAGACATAACCTGGATTTTTAAGGATTGGAAAAATTCGATAGATAAATATGGTGAGAAGAAGTAATTTTTATAGTCAAGTGAACAGAATAAATTTTATATATGTAAAGTGAAGAAATTGCATTCATAGTATGTTACACAAAACACAAGGACTTTTATCTGTTTCATTGCTACAGAGTAATGAAAAATAATATTTACTAAAAAATACACTATGTGAAACCATCACGTATTCTTAAGTAGGGATCTGGCCCAGTAAAAAGAATGCTTTAGGAAAGTTTGCCTGAGTGAGAAGTTTAAAGATATGTGACTTCGGGATACTGAAGATAAGAAGAGCCAGAAGGAGAACATCTCCCGATTTGGACATATGATAACAAAGACCAGGATAACATGATCGACAAGAGTATGGAGAAGAAGAATGGAATATAAAATTTCAAAGAAACAAATGTAAAACCTTGAAATAATACATATAGTGGGAGTCAATTGTATGAATTCTGAATTTAAATGAGAGGGTGAATGTTTTTCTTTTGGGATAAAGGTAATTTCCCAAGAGCTGAAAAAATATTGTATGTTCATCATAATGTTAGGACCGAAATGCTCTTGAGAGTCCACTGAGTTTGAGATGAGGGTCGATATACCCAGTGGACCTAGTATACACTAGATCATGAGTGATACCTAAATTTGGGAGTGACCCAAACAGAGGTGATAATTAAAGTTCAGTAAGTAATTGAAGTAGATACATTTTATATGCCTATTTATGTTTGGATGTTGGTGCCCATTTTCCTTTCTGATGTATTTTACACAGTGCTCCATTTTGACATTCTCCATCCAGCCTCTATATCAGGCTAGTCAGAAATCTATCACAGCAGAGTTGAAGAGAGGCCATGGTGCTCCTGGGTTCATTTTCGAATCCACCACGGCTCCCTTCAACTATAAAAATTGACTCTTGGGGGGAAAAACCAAGAGCCATCATATCATGTGTGCCTTATTACAAGTCTTATCTAATGTATTCCTTCAATCATGAATATTTAGATTTTAAGCCTTATCTCTATTAGTGCATTTAAAGATTTTTGTCCTCTGGTAAAACCATTTCAAACATATTGAACAACTAAGTTTAGCCTAGGAGGTATACCTCTGAAATCACACTGGTAGACAGTCTATGTTTAACTCTGGGCCCATAATAAATGACTCCTACAGAGCTAACTGTGAAGTAGCAAGGCAATGACTAACTTCTGAATTATTGAATATTTCATAAACTCTGTTTAATACATTTTAGGTATATGACTATGTATTCTGAATCTTTGAAAATGCTATCTTAAAAGATTAAAAATCAAGTAATTGACCAGAAAAATCTTACTCTGTTTTTATGCCACAATATTTTCTATGATCCTTTCAAAATTTTGGAAACTATAAAGATCCAGGGAGAAAGAGCATCCACGTGTCCAAATTTTAATACAAGGAACTGTTTATTTTTGTCACTGATGTGTCAACTCTCAATTCCACTTATTTAAGCTGTATTTTAGTCTTCATAGCCAATCTTGATATGACACTATTCCTCATGAAACCTGATGTCATAAAGAAAATAATCCAAAAAACATTCTAGTGATATTTTGAATTGGTATAATTTCAAAAATTGACTCCTGTTAGCATACAAATGGTCACTACTGAAAAAAATATAAATATTTTCTATTTTGGTTAATTCTGTTAAATTCGGGCACCTGGGTGGCTCAGTGGGTTAAAGCCTCTGCTTTCGGCTCAGGTCATGATCTCAGCATCCTGGGATCGAGGCCCGCATCGGGCTCTCTGCTCAGCGGGGAGCCTGCTTCCTCCTCTCCCTGTCTCTCTGCCTGCCTCTCTGCCTACTTGTAATCTCTCTCTCTGTGTCAAATAAATAAAATCTTTAAAAAAAAAAATTCTGTTAAATTCAACCCTAAGGAATTTCTGTTTGTCTATCCATAATGTCATCATAAAAACTTAAGAAATTTTGTTTTTCCTGATCATTGGTTGTGGGAATAAACATAGATGCTATATACTTTTTAATTAAACAATTATTTTTCTTTAATTTTTCATTGAACATCATTCCAATTGATGCATGTAGAAGTTCTCTAAATAAATTGAAATGAGTCTAAAGGATGCCAGAGGCATGTATAATCTGCAAACAAACCAACAGTTATATTGTAATGCAAGCATATGGTAGCTATATTGCTTCAAAAATTATGGTGTAATTTCATTACTTTCACACCAATTATACTGGCACTAACCAAGCTCAGTGTAAAATGACAATCAAAGACTCCAACCAATTTACTGACAGGCTATGCCTGGAGAAGTACAAAACAATATTGAATACTAGTTTTATTTGCTACTGATATTTATTTATAGAAAGTGGCAGCTATAATTAATGTAGTCAGAGTTCATAACATGTAAATGGGCTGCTAAAACACAGTGAAACTAGATATACTTTAAAAATTGCAGCCAACTTGCCTCATAGAGGCAAAGTTGTATTTTGCACTCAACTCTAAAATGGTACCCCGTGTAGGTTTCAGAATTCTCTTTGAATTGCCATTACTTCTTTGCACTTCCAGGATTGGCCAGCTGGAATCCAGAGGCAGTGGCATTACCTGCTCTGCCAATAGATTCAGTCATAGTTTAATGATAAGTGAAGTCTAGCAAGAGTTCTTCAATAAATATAGATCTAGGCTCCCTACAGGTTTTTTTTTTCCTATATAGAGGAACCAAACTATGTATTTAAAGAACTGTTACCCCAACCTAAAAGAGAAGCAGAGGACTATGGAGTCATGACAGAATACACTAATGATACTAAATAATTCACCAATTATTTACTGCGAGATCCTTATGTAGAAAGACCGTGAAAATAGCAGTGAATTTCAAGAACTCAGAATGGGTTCTACAATACAAGGTAGAGACTGCGGAATGTTCTGCAGCCACCAGTCTCTGCAGCCAGCCAGACAACGATTCAAATCTGGAGTTGCCCATCCATTATGTGTAGATAAAGCCAAATCCTTTAGACTTCATGGTCCCAAGCTTGCTTCTCTGCCAAAAGGATATATCTCTAATATATGACCTAATAGGTCATAGGGTTTTCGTCTGGACTGAATATGATATTTATATAAAGTATCTAGCACAGGGCTTGGCACATAGTGTTCAAAAAGTAATGCTTTTGGTGCTGTTATTTTATCAATATTAGTATTATACTGACATAAACGCTCATGAAACACATTAACACAACACCGGTAGGCACATGAAGGGGGCTCAACCGTGAGGAGTGAAAAGGATTTTATCATACAGAAAAGGGTACAAACAGGCAGCAAAAGGAAGAACAATTAGAATAAGCAGAATCATGATGACATGTGAATTTGCATATACTCTGTTTCCCTACACAGGTGTGGTCATATGACTTGCTTTTCCAATAGAATGGGAGCATGACATGCACATCACTTCTGGAGGGAAGCACACAAGAGCCTGTCCAACACATTCCTCGCTCCCTTCTCCCAGCCATTTTCTGCAGGTGCTGGCAGCCTGCATCCCTGAGTGAGGAGGACAGAAAGCAGAGTTCCCAGTCAACTTGCAATGATTATGAAATAAACCTTTGTTATTTTAAGTCACTATTAATGTTGTTTCAAGTCAGTAATACAGCCTATGTCCATCCGTGGCATATTTGGGGAGTAAGTGTGGTTAGAATATAAAGAGATTAGAAAAAACCTGGGAATGAAACTGTCAACGACCATAAAGATCCTGGAATGTTATTATGAAGAAGATGGACTTTGTTCTAAGCAACATTAAAACATCAGATTTCCTCTATGCGTTTTTAATACAGGTAAATGACATAGATTTATAAAATATGGCATGTGGCAGGTAAAAACTGGAGGCAGAAAGAAGCTCTCACAGTAGACAGTAACCAAAGAAACAGGAATATGAAAGGAAATAGGAGGGGGGAAATTAAAAGCCTTCCAAGTACCAGTGGAATATGTTAGGTGAATTTATAGGATACAAAAGAACTGAGAAACAACAAAAAATATGTGTAACCTCTTACTCTGTTAACAAAGTGTTAACGAAGTGTGCTGCATTAGGTAACACGAGGAAAATCATTAACTGAATGTATGTGATTTCAAAAGCCTAAACTTTGGAAATGTAGGGATACTTACACAAATCATCTTGTGTGTAGACAATAGTACATATTTAGGGAAGTTATTAGGGCTACCTTAAGAGATACATAAACTTCATGAATAAATATCATAAATAGTCACGTAAAAATTTTAAGTTAATATCATTTATGAACTATTTGTAGTGAAATAAACAGGAAAACTAGACAAAATAGAAGTGAGAGTAAATAATTATGAAGAACTCCATCATGGGTTCTGTGCCTAATGATTCCTGTAATTTCATTTAAAAACTATTTGCAGTGAGACATTAAATCAAAATTTGTTATATGTGTGCAAAGCATTTATTTTCAAAGATGCGCAATTAACAAATATAATTTCTTTTCTGGAATATATTAGCATGCTTGCATAAACAATTTAAATAGCAATGTATTCTTTTGTATAATGCTAACTGTATGGTAACAAAAATATACTTAATCAGAAAAGAAACAAAGTATATATTTTAAGTCCTTACTTGTTAAAATTGATTGAGTATTAGTTGGTCTCTTCTACTAGATGTTGAGCTTACTGATATCAGGGGCAATATGATTTTCCTTCTTTGAAATTTCAGCTCATAGTAAGTACTCAATTAATTCTTGTTGGTTACAGGAACTGAGTCAGTGATACTTTCTGATGCAAAACATTCAAAGGTGTTTTCATGTGTCTAGTATAAATCTCCTGAGAAATAATATTATGGTAATTCAGAGCACTACACATAAAAAGAATGACAAACAATGAATGTTCGTAGAAATACCCATAGTTTCAGAATGTAATTATGTTCAAAAACACTGGTATAAAGCTCTCAGAAGGGCGCCTGGGTGGCTCAGTGGGTTAAAGCCTCTGCTTTCGGCTCAGGTCATGATCTCAGGGTCCTGGGATCGAGGCCCGCATCGGGCTCCCTGCTCAGCGGGGAGCCTGCTTCCCCCCCCACCTCTCTGCCTGCCTCTCTGCCTCCTTGTGATCTCTCTCCCTCTGTGAAATAAATAAAATCTTTTAAAAATAAATAAATAAATAAATAAAGCTCTCAGAAAAGAGCTTCAAATTGTTGGGCTATTAATATGGAGTAATTTTATTTTTCCCAATAATTGCCACCAACTGGTTGTGGTTACTCCCTCTCATTCTGGGTAGCAGATTTTATTAGTAGTAAATACAGCAATCTGATTCCCTAACTTTTCATTCTTTTTTGCTTGTCTACTAGAATAGTATAATTCTATTTTTAAAACTGTCCCGTTGTTCCTCATATCAGAGAGATCATATGATAATTGTCTCACAAAACAAACTGAGGGTTACTGGGGGGTGGGAGGGTAGGGATAGGGTGGATGGGTTATGGACATTGGGGAGGGTTTGTGCTTTGGTGAGTGCTGTGAAAGATGTAAGCCTGATGTTTCACAGACCTGTACCCCTTGGGCAAAGAATAAAAATAAAATTAAAAACAACAACAACAACAACAACAAAAAAAAACTGTCCTCTTGCTTTGAGTTCATCACGCTAACACCCGAATTATATCAGACTTGTGACTTCAATATCTTGGGCCTAAGGTAGAGCTTCTCCTGTTCTGAGACATACCTCTTCCTGTGTTAGCATCATCTGCAATCATTATCTATTTGTTTGACCTTTTTAAAAAACTCTAATATTCCTTATGACAAGGGGCTCTCTGTACCACCTGTGGTTCTGTGACTGCATTTATTGATGGAAACTCACCTGGAAGCATCATAAGTTGGGGGCCCCATAGGACTTTGATTCCAGTAAAGACTGGAATCAATCTTACCCACTTTCCACAATCACCAAATTCATGTACAAGGAGTTCCATATCACTTGGAAACTGAAAAATTGAGGTGGTAGCACTGGATTTCTTTTTGTCTTTCCTTCTCAATGTCTGTTTGCAAGGTTCCTTTGTTCTTTGGATTAGTCTGCTTTGTCTGCCAAACAAGTAGCATAGACTGAGTGACTTAAACAACAGGAATGTATTTTCTCACATTTCTGGAGCTGGAAGTCTGAGACCTGGTGCCAGTATGCTTAGGTTCTGGTGAAAGCTTTCATCTTGGCTTGCAGATGACTGACTACCTTCTCCTGTGTCCTCAGATGGTAGGGGGAGAAAGAGACAGATGGAGGGAGGGAGGGAGAGAGGGAGAGAGAGAAAGAGAGAGAGAGGTATCTTTGCTGTCTCTTCTTATAAGGTGACTAATTCCAATGAAGCCTCATGACCTTATCTAAATTTAATTAACTCTCCAAAGGACCCATCTCTAAATCCCATTACATTGAGGGTTAGGGCTTCTTAACATATACATTTGGGGGGCACAATTTATATCACTGTGCCAGTAGCAAGTTTGGCACCCGAGCAATATCCAATCAGTCAACAATTCTTGCTATAATTACTTCCTAATTTTATGACCAATTCCTTTTCTTATGGGCTCTGTACCTGACTCCATTATGTGTTGTAGATATACCACTTTTCCTTCTACAGAAGAGATGTGAGGGGAGAGGGCATTCTCTTTTCAAAAAAACTGCATTTACTTAAAATGTCTTCATTTGTCTCCCCAGTCATCTTCCTGTGCTGCCCCAGGGAGCATGGGAGCCCTTGACTGGGCTGTCCTCTCAGCAAGCACTGGTTACTTTTAGAACTTGGACTGTGGTGTTCCTCATGTTTCCTGTGTTCAGCTATCACCTCAGCCAGTAGTGATTCTTAAAAAGAGGATCCCATGTAGAATTTAACATGATTCCTCTTAAATTTGAGCTACATGAAATTGCTAATATTTGATATAAAAATGGCAATGCCATACAGTATAACCCAGTCCATTGGAGTCCATCAAGGTTATAATCTACTCATGTTCTGAACTGTGGGCACCAGGTAGAGAGAAGTTATCTTCAGAATGTTTTTCTTGTTTGGTGATTGGAAGCCATGAGGTACCATGCTATGGCTGTTCGTGGTACTACTCTGATCTCCTCCGCATAACCTGGTATCTAATGAAGTGGGGAGCATCAATTTGCCATAGTTTGACTGTAGCAGATTTGCTACATGTGACAAATGACAAACATATTGAAAATTCTCTATTAGAACAATGCTCCCTCTGTGCTCTGAATTTACATTCTAAGACAGTGTCCCCATCAATAGGAAGTGGTATAATAACAAAACAACTGCACTCTATCTGTCCATTTAAGTCGTATCAACTTTAACTCAGTTTGACTTAAAGACTTACCCATACCCAAAGCACAACTTACTTCCTAAGTTATTTCCAGATGCCACTTATAGTTCCGATCTGAGTGAATCAAACGTGCTAGTGTGCCTTTGGAATGTGCTGCCCTCACTTCACTGGCATGCCCCTTGAGGGCATCTCTCTCACAAGGCAGATAACAGGTCAGTTTGACAGCTAAAATGGTTTCCAATTATAGTATCATTGGGAGTATCCTCTCTCTAATCACTCATTCATAAATTGCTTTTATGATTTCTAATTTTACAGTAAAAACCTGAACATTTTTATGTCATATTTCAAGAAAACAATATTTCTTGAACTAGGTTTAAATTACAATAACTTGTTTCTAAAAGAAATCCTATTCAGTGAACATATGAGGTGTGCCTCAGAGCGTAGGGAGTTTACATTGTGAAGTTACTGACACTTGGTCTCATGAAATGATGCAAAAGAGAGGTGTCTGTGTGGCTCAGTCAGTTAAGCGTCTGCCTTTGGCTCAGGTCATGATTCCAGGCTCCTGGGGCCTGGGATGGAGAGCCCCACTTGGGCTCCCTGCTCAGCAGGAGAGCCTGCTTCTCCTTTTCCCTCTGCCCCTTCTCTTGTGCTCTCTCTCTCTCTCACTCACTCTGTCTCTCAAAGAAATAAAATCTTAAAAAAAAAAAGACGTGATGCAAAAGAATTATGAAATCTTAGAAACCTCTGAAACCTCTGAGGACACTTATGGTTTCTTTTAATCTTTATGATTCATTTCCCATTGGCCAAATCACATTCACATTTATCCTAAATTCATAAAAATTTACCAGTGTAAAAATGGGAAGAATTCTAAATAAATGTAGTTAAAGCTGCTGTTTGTTACCATGAAACAAATTATTTTCTTGTTTGTGTACAAAGACACACCAAATTTAATAACCATTGTAAGGAAAATACGTGTGTTAGTCTTAAGCTCTGGACACTACTTTCCTCTGGCTTTGTAATAGGCATTTTTTTCTTTACAGGTATCTTTAATGATTGTTTTTCAATTCTGAGGTAATTTTATATAATTGGGATATATCTGTTTTGGAACAATTCATTTCAAGAACCACACAAACTAATGCTGTCGACATTATAATAACGATAAAAATGGAGGTGTGCTTCTCATCTGGGAGGAGGTATTTTTTTAGGTTTAACCAACATAAGCTGCCAGAGAGTTCTTATAACTTAGTATGTAATGTTAATGGAGATGTAAGGAAATTAATGACTTTAAAACCAGACCTCTAGTGTTTCTAGAAAAAACTCTGTTAGCTGAAGTTTATTAGATAAGAGTATAAGTAGTTCATTTCTCTTTTATAGTGACAGATTATCCTATGTATAATAGTTTTTCCCTGTTATTGCATATAATATGACAGTATTTTTATGATTATTTTATCCAATAAATTATCACTGGGTCTGAAACTATTTATAGCATATTTAAATTAAAACTAAGTATTCAAGTGTCCAGAGAAGCAAAGGTTTTGTCCTATCTCAAAATACATGCCTATATAAGCCCAATGCCTATTCTTGCTATTCCTTATATTAATTTTTTTCCTCATGATATTTTACTAATAGTCTGGCCTTATATGATAGGAAATAATTGGTTTCTTAAGGGATAACTAGTTTTATTAAGACTCACTTAATAAAAAATGTATTGTGATTTACTTGGAGGTCATTGGTAAGCAAATTAAATAATAAAGTCCTAACGATGCAGCATAACTACCTGCATTGTGTGAAGAAATAATAAATAACCAGATACTGAATTGATAATCCTTAAGGACATTGAATTCTGAGACAGTAACAGAGACTGCCATAGTCTATCGAGCTCTTTTCTCCATTCAGCCAGCTAAAGAAACAGATCTGCATTTAGAAATGTATCTCAGAATCGAAAATGACTGTGCGATTTGGATTCAGATTCTTGGCATTGTTGCACATTATTAACTTTAAAATTACAATAATCCACTTTAAGTTTTCCTCACGTAATTGATAATTCTGGGAGTATCCAAAAGTCACAAAATTCTGCCTGGTAAAGACGCATTCATTACAAACTCTGCATTTTGACACTGTAGAATCCATTTTAAGAAATGCAGTCTAAAATTGTTCTCAGTAGCAGATGACATACTCAATTTTTTTACGTATATTCACAATACTTGGTCACTGGATGGTTTCACAACCTATGAAAACTCAGAAACAAATATTCTATGGAAAAAGAAATCACAAGAAATATGTAAAATGTTATAACTCCTTAAAATATTGTATACTTTTTATTCAGGATTAATGTCAATACTGAAGATATATTTGAAATAAACACACTTCAATAAGGCTTAACTGCAAAATAGTCTAGTTAGCTTCTTTCCAGTCAGAAGCAAAATTATCACTGTTACGGAACATGAAAATAAGAAAAAAGGATGTGAATATCCTATTCAAAAGTTGGTTTATCCTTAGATGTTGACAGATATTGGAGGAAAAATTCAATCAATAAGAAAAGAGCAAGGTAGCCAAGCTGTGTCTAATTAGAGAATATCTGGGAACACCTTCTGGAAAAATAGTTCTGCATAAGAATTCTAAAACAAACTATTGTTTCCAGTTGCCTTCTACCTATACTCTTTACCTATATCCACTCAGGCCATGATACTTTTGTAAATGCAAGTATGAAATAGGTCTGTGAGTTAGCCCCGAATCAAATAAAAAGATATCATTACTTTGATTTATCACAGAGAAGCCCTAGGAGCCTGAACAATGTTAAACCCTGACATGATCTCAAGTTAGTCAATGCCCCTCCCATCCAGCTTCTGGGTTTTAAGCAGTTTGAATGTTAAGAATATTAATGATACAGCTCTAATTGGAAAAAGCCCAGAGCACACACAGAGCATATACAGAGCATACCAATATTCAAGAAAGACTACATTGTAATATAGAATTATGAAGGCTAGATCACTCATGGAAAATTGTAGATGCATAAACCACTTTCTTAAAGATTATTTATTCCCATTACTAAACATCTTTAAATTCAACATCTTATATAGAAGAATAAGTTTTAAAAATGTCCTGCTTGGAGGGGAGGTGGGTGGGGAATGGGCTAAATGAGTGATGGGTTTTAAGGAAGGCACTCGTAATGAGCACTGGGTGTTACATGTAAGTGATGAATCACTAAATTCTACTCTTTTTTTTTAAAGATTTTATTTATTTATTTGACAGAGAGAGAGATTTCAAGCAGGCAGAGAGGCAAGCAGAGATCCCAGGACCCTGAGATCATGACCTAAGCCGAAGGCAGAGGCTTTAACCCACTGAGCCACCCAGGCGCCCACTAAATTCTACTTTTGAAACCAATGTTACACTATATGTTAACCACCTAGAATTCAAATAAAAACCTGAAGCAAACAAAAAAAGTCACACCCCATTCACAACCAAAAAATAAAAATAAATAAAAATGCCCTGCTTAAACTTATTTTAAAAGCTCTAAGATCTTTCAATGAAGGGCTTCAGGGTTTCGTTCTCATAAATTTACTTATGGCTATAAATTATAAAGCTTCATGAAAAGTAGATCTAAGTAGACCAATATCTCATCAATTTAAAAATCACACTTGGTAAATCACAGGTTTGTGCTATTTATTTGTAAAATTTATATGTACTGGGCATTTACAGTTGCCAACTTAAAATTACACTTTAACTGATCAGGTGATACAGACTCAGAGTTGACTGTTGCCTTTTCAGTGGGGTGTCTGAGCAGTTAAATGTCTACCTTTGGCTCAGGTCACGATCCCAGGGTCCTGGGACCCCTGCTCAGCAGGGGAGTCTGCTTCCCCCTCTCTCTTTGCCCCTGCTCTTGCTCTCTCTTTCTCAAATGATTAAGTAAATTCTTAAAAAAAAAGAAAACTGGCTAGTGAGAGACATAGAGAAGGCCATTTACAATGCAAAGCACCATTTTATTACTATCCTACAGATAGATATTGAGTTCTTTATTGCAAGTATTTCATACAGTTTTCCTTTCACCCTTCATGATCATTCATCTTTGAATAAAAGCTACAACATTTTATCCTTACAATTTCCTAGGGAATAAAAAATATAGTCAATGTGGTAAACTCTGAATTAAATTAGAGATGGCAAATGTATCTTCTAATTTAGGGAAACTATTGACATTTGCAATGGGTTATAGTGCCTTGAGTTTGATATTTTTGTAGGTATGTGTTTGTAATACATCTCCTTTAAGAAAATGTGAAAATAATTTTTGTCATTTGAAAGAAATAGTTTATTCTGACTAGTAGTTGTAGCTTATTAAACTTCAATACATGGAATCTAAAGTAAAAAACTATTGCATTAGTTCTTCTTGAATAAATCATAAAAATACAGAAAATGGAAATGGGGGAAAATGTTACAATTTAGCTAGTCTATCCCCCGAGGCTACAATAAAATTGTCCCTTGAAATATATTCTGTACTGTTTTATCTTCCCCATCGTAAGCCGTTAAGTGGCCTCTGTTCAAAATATACTGAGTAATTGCAATGCTTGACTCATCACAATCTGCACACATGACAGAGTTCTAATCTTTAGAGGCACATTTTGTGGTGGTTGGATTATCACACATACAAACACCATAACCAACACTCTCATGAAGGAATTTGCTTTTCAAGTGCTAAATTAAACATTACATAGAACAGGGATTGGCTAACTATGACCAGCGGGGCAAATCCAGGCTATTTTTGTGAATAAGGTTTTATTGGAACACAACTACCTTCGTTTGTATTTACATAGGTATTTGTCAGTGGCTACTTTTGTATTCTGGTGGTAATGCTGAGTATTTGTGACAGAAACTAGATGACATACAATTGCAAAATGTATGCATTCTGGTCCTGTGCAGAGAAAATTTGCTGACTTTTGGTGTAGTGGTCCTAGTTGAAAAGAGTCAAGGCTGGCTTGCTTTTCCCAACCGAAACCTTGGAACTGTCTGTATGCACTACAAAATTTCATCCTCTGTTCAAAATATGTGGCTTCTTGATATTATTTGTTCCTTTTATTTTACAGTGATCCTTTGATGCACATTAAGTATTATAGACTTATTATTTATTGTTTGTAATTTTAATTAAAATATTTCAGGCTCTTCTTTGTTGGCAATTAGGTAATATTCATTTTTTTAAGATTTTATTTATTTATTTGACACAGAAAGAGAGATTACAAGTAGGCAGAGAGGCAGGCAGAGAGACAGGGAGAGGAGGAAGCAGGCTCCCTGCTGAGCAGAGAGCCCGATGCGGGCCTCGATCCCAGGACGCTGAGATCATGATCTGAGCCGAAAGCAGAGGCTTTAACCCACTGAGCCACCCAGGCGCCCAATTAGGTAATATTCATGTAAAGAACAGCGAAAGCTAAACCTTATTAAGCTTTGCCACTTTCTCTCCAGTGCCTAAGATTGTATTTTTTCCAAACAGGAATGCAATATGTGTTGAGTTTATATCATTTTACGTTTCAAATTGATTGCTCTAATAGACGGAATTCTGGCATATTTTGAAAAAGTGAATGGTTTTATTTCTGTCATCAACTGTCTGGTATTTAAATGACTATTTGAAATGCAAATATCTAACTGAATAAACCCCAAATAGTGTGATAAGAATATGTGTCTACAATAAAAACTTTTGGGGGTAATAGGGTAGAGAAGTTCTGTTGTGACCTACTCTGCAACCCACTATTCATTAATTCTCACAATCCCCTTAGATCACGGAGATCAAGAATACTTAAAAGTAGTCTTTCAAGTACTGTTGAATCCCCACAGGTTTTACCTACACTGTGATGTTTTATTTTTTTTAAGAACAACTTTTCCTTTCACTTTCCTGCAAAGTTTAATTCTTTTATTAAAAACACAAGAAAACCCTCACTGTGGATATACATGCATATAGCCATTTTAACATTGTAAGGATGAAAGTTCAGGCATGGTTTTCGCAGCTGGAACGCTTGCATCCAGAATGGGAGAGAGGCCGCTGCTCTAAGTCTAGAACATTTTCTACAGTAGCCTTTCACACGGAGTTGTATCATTTTCACTTCAAATGCGAACGGTAGTAATTTAGAGAAGTTAGATAAAATGTCTGAATGTTAATGGTTTAAATTGTGAGTATTCGTATGATTCCAATGATTTCAAATCAGTGATGCAAATATATTGTTAACTTTGCAACTTAATTTTGGCTTATTATATTATTGTGATTGCTTGGACACTTATATTTTACATATTCTGCTTATTTTAACAAGGAAGAGACTTGTCGTAGATGGATGCAATTATGGCCAGTTTCTGGTTTCTCAGTACAGGTTAGAAGTCATCTCCTCTTGCTAGAAGTGCAAGCAAGGTTCATGAGGTTACATTGCAAATCTAGCAATCTAACTGCCTAAGAGGATTAGAAAAGGGGTTTGGGCTCGCTATAGTCTCAACCCACCCAGGTAATGAGAAACTGCAATATGTGATCACATGCTTACAAAGCCAAATGGTTTATCCATGACATGGATCCTTTATACAAGTGACACTCCTCAGAAACCGCTAATTTTCCTAGTTCACCCTCCCCACTTTAAACAGAGAAAGAAACAGACTCTTAGCAGTCATTTATATATTCACTTTTCAGTTTAGAAAATGTGGTTAAAATCCAAAGAAGTCTCCCCTAAATAGTAATTATACGGACCCTTACACTTTTTAATGAAAAAGATTAACAAAATGTCTAGTAATAAAGCATAATTGTGGTGAATATCATAGACATAATACACCATAAGTTCCCAGAGCTTCTCCAATTATTGCCCAATATCACTTTGGAGATAGAATATTAAAAATAGACTTAGGAAAGAATAAAAAAGATAAGTGGGGGAAAGTCCATTCTAAGATATACTTTTCTCAGATTTAATAAGCAGTTTTGTTATATTTTGTCCTAAAGTCACAAATCCAAGTACTATCCGAGGAACTGAGAAATCAGGTAAGCTTGATGCTAAGAGGAGAATGTGTTTGCCTTGTCATGCTTTTTACTTGCTCACTTTGGAGAATGGCCTGGTGACATTCATATTCTAACTAGATGTCTCTGCCAAAAAGCTTCCAGATCTGCGTATAAATGATTCCAGAAGAAAATGACTTTCAGGGGTGTTTTCTATCTTGTGGCTCTTTGGGGGAATAAAAGAGCACATTTACGGTATTTTTCTCAAATAGAACCAAGGCAGTTATTTGTTGTGAATGATGCTTTTAGAATTGCATACTGGATTGCTTACTATCACAGGACATAGGACACAGAGAGCAGTGGAGCAAAAAGCAACAAAAATAATGAAAATAAAGATGCAGAACTGCATGGCCACACTGAATAGTACCCATCCCTTTTGGAACACTGGCAGGCTCTGTAGGGAAAGCCATAGAAACAGAACTGTTTCCATAAATGTGCAGGTTCTAAATAAATAAATAAATAAATAAATAAGTATGCAGGTTCTTGGGGAGGCAACAATTGGGAGGTCTTCCAAAAACAAGCAAAAAACCTTCTTTTGAAGACAATGTCTGTGTTTCAACTTCAGAATGGCTCCTTGAAGAGAATAAACCACAAATTTAAAGAATTAAGTGTTGTCTTCACAGATGTCATCATTGTATTCCACTGCAGAGTAAATATACCTACTTTTTCTAAGGCTTTTGCCTTGAAGACCTACAACAAGGCAATGTTTTTAAAGCCATGTTTTTCAAACTTTAATGTACCTTCAAATGGAAAGCTTGTTAACCTGCCCAGGTGATTCTGATTCAGAAGAATCAATTTATTGTTTATTTGGTTGGGGTTTTTTTTTAAGATTTTATTTATTTATTTGACAGAGAGAGAGATATCACAAGTAGGCAGAGAGGCAGGCAGAGAGAGAGAGGAGGAAGCAGGCTCCCTGCTGAGCCGAGAGCCCGATGCGGGCCTCGATCCCAGGACCCTGAGATCAGGACCTGAGGCGAAGGCAGAGGCTTTAACCCACTGAGCCACCCAGGTGCCCTGGTTGGTTTTCTTTTTTTTGTCTGTTTGGTTTTTTGCTATGATTTTCATCTAAATGACCATTAACTATGTGGAATATTGAATTGATTTTCAAGTTCTTCTGCCCAAAACTCTTATGCTATTCAAATTGGGGTCTAGATATTGCATTTTTATAAGCTCCCAAAAGATGCTGGAACAAGTTTGAGTAGCAAGATCAAAAGGTCTTAGTGGTTAAAATTAAATGCTGCTTAATGGATATAAAATTTCAGTTATGCAAGATGAAAAAGTTCTAGAGTTCTGGACAACCTTATGCTTATAGTTAATAATACTATAGTATATGCTTAAAATTTTGTTGAAAAGGCAGATCCCCTGTTATTACTATTATTTTTGCCACAATAAAAAAAATGAGTGAGCTGCAGGCCATTTTCCCTATGACTACAACTATATATTGATGTCTTATCTGTTCTTGGAACTTTCTTTTAGACTGGCAAAGTGAGCTGCACCAGTTTGTAGAACAGCTCTGTGTCCTATTGACTGTTTCTTAGAGGATTCCTTAGAAATCTTCTGGCATACACAAAAGAAGTTGTAAGGTTTAATATGGTAATTTAATATGGGAAAAATCCTTGCCCACTTTTTGCCTTTTTTCTTTTTTTTTTTTTTCCAGGTTGATTAGTGTCCTCTTAGGAACACAAACCCTGAACATGTTGGTCGTGGGGGTAGGATAGAAAGGTCACTTGTTTTTTTGTTTGTTTTAAAGATTTTATTTATTTATTTGACAGAGAGAGAGTGCGCGCACAGAGAGAGTGGCAGGCAGAGGGAGAGGGAGAAGGAAGCTCCCTGCAGGGCAGGGGAAGCCTGATAGGGGACTGGATCCCAGGACTCCGATCATGACCTGAGCCAAAGGCAGTGGCTTAACCAACTGAGCCCCACAGGCACCCCAGGTCACTTGTTGATACAGATCAGGGTTCGAGTTCTCTACTTGGTGAGTAGCATATTCACAAAACAAGTTTGTTCACTCATTTGTCTTAAAGAAAGATTTCCTAGATTGGCAAAATCATTCCAACCTGTATAGGAAAAAAGACCAGTCTTGATATACTCTTAAAATGATCATTATATATAGAGTAGATAGCTTCTTTTTGTTTTGTTTTTTTCATTTTTTGAAATTTTAATTTCAATATAGTGAACATACAGTGTTATATTAGTTTCAGGTGTACAATATAGTGATACAGCAATTGTATACATTGCTCAGTGCTCATGATAGATGTATTCTTAATCCCCTTCACCTACTTCACCTATCCCCCCACCCATCTCCCCTTTGGTAACCAATAGTTCTCTATAGTTAAGAGTGGTTTTTTTGTCTCTTTTTTACTTTGTTCATTTGTTTTGTTTCTTAAATTCCACATGTGAGTGAAATCATATGGTATTTGTCTTTCTCTGACTGAGTTATTTCACTTAGCATTATACTCTCTAGATCCATACAAGTTGTTTCAAGTGGCAAGATTTCATTCCCCCCCCTTTTTTTTTGGTGTGAGAGAGTGGGAGCAAGATTGTGAGTGCACATGGGAGTGGGGATGGGGGGTGGAGTTGGGGTAGGGGCAGATGGAGAGGGTGAGAGAATCTGAAACTCCACTTGGTGTGATCTCATGATCCTGAGATCATAACCTAAGCCAAAATCAAGATTAAAATGCTTAACCAACTGTGTCACCCAGGTGCCCTGCATACATTCTTTTTCAAAGCAATGTTCTATTGCTTCCTTATCCATTCATCTATTAACAGACACTTGGGTTTCTTCCATATCTTGTCTATTGTAAATTATGCTGCAATAAACATAGGGATGAATATATCTTTTTGAATTTGTGTATTCATATTTTTTGGGTAAATAGTAATAGAATTACTGGATCACCTGATAGTTTTATTTTTAATTTTTTGAGAAACCTCCATACTGTTTTCCAGAGTACCTGCACCAATTTGCATTCCCACCAACAGGGCACGAGAGTTCCTGTTTCTCCACATCCTCACCAACACTTGCTATTTCTTATGTTTTCTATTTTAGCCATTCTGACAGGTATGAGGTGATACCTCATTGCAGTTTTGGTTTGCATTTCTGTGATGATGAGTGATGTTGAGCATCTTTTCATGTGTCTGTTGGCCATTTTTATGTCTCCTTTGGAGAAATATCTGTTCATGTCTCCTGCCCATTTTTAACTGGATTATTTTGTGTATATTGAGTCATATGAGTTTTTTTTAATACGTTTTGGATACTCAGCCTTAATTGGATATGCCATTTGCAAATATCTTCTTCCATTCAGTAGGTTGTCTTTTGTTTTGCTGACTTTTGCCCTTCTTGTGCAGAAGCCTTTATTTTGATATAGTTCCAATAGTTTATTTTTGCTTTTATTTTCCTTGTCTCATGAGACATATCTAGAAAAATGTTACTATGACTAATGTCAGAGAAATTACTGCTTGTGTTCTCTTATAAGATTTTTACAGTTTTAGGTCTCACATTTAGTTCCTTAATCCATTTTGAATTTGTTTTTGTGTATGCTATAAAAAAGTGGTCCAGTTTCATTCTTTTGCATGTGGCCGTCCAGTTTTCCCAACACCATTTGTTGAAGAGACTGTCCTTTTCCCATTGCATATTCTTGCCTCCTTTGATCGATCATATAATCTTGGGTTTATTCCTGGGCTCTCTATTTTGCGCTTCTGATCTAACTTGTCTATTTTTGTGCCAGTACTATACTGTTTTGATTACTAAAGCTTTGTAGCATAACTTGAAGTCTGAAATCATGATATCTGCCATTTTATTCTTCTTTACAAGATTGCTTTGGCTTCTTGACGTCCTTTCTGGTTCCATGCAAATTTTAAAGTTATTTGTCCCAATTTTGTGAAAAATACTATTAGTATTTTTTTTTAATTCTAACTATTAGTATTTTGATAAAGATTGGATTAAGTCTGTCGATTGCTATGAGTACTATGGACATTTTAACAATACTATTGTTCTAATCCATGAGCATGGAATGTCTTTCCACTTCTTCATGTCATCTTCAATTTCTTTCATCAATGATTAATAGTTCAGAGTACAGGTCTTTTATCTCCTTGATTAAGTTTATTCCCAAACTTATTATTTTTGGTGCAATTATAAATGAGATTGTTTTCTTACTTTCTCTTTCAGGCACTTCATTATTAGTGTATAGAAATGCAATAGATTTCTGTATTTTGATTTTGTATCCTGTGACCTTGCTGAATTCATTTATCAGTTCTAGTAGTTTGCTGGTGAAGTTTTTAGGGTTTTCTATATAGAGTATCATGTCGTCTGCAAATAGTGAAAGTTTTATTTCTTCCTTACCAATTCAGATACCTTTTACTTATTTTTGTTGTCTGATTGCTGTGGCTAGGACTTCTAGTACTATGTTGAATAAAGTGGTGGGAGAGTGGGCATCCTTGTCTTATTCTTGATCTTAGGAGAAAAGCTCTCAGTTGTTCCCCACTGAGTATGATATTAGCTGTGGGGTTTTCATAGATGGCCTTTATTATATTGAGGTATGTTCCCTCTAAACCTTTTTTAAGGGTTGTTACCATGAATGGATGTTGTACTTTGTCAAACGCTTTTCCTATACCTACTGAAATGACCATATAGTTTTATCCTGTCTCTTGCTTTTATCTTATTTTATTTATATGAGAGGTAGAAAGAGAGAGAGAGAGAGCACACAAGAGCAGGGGGAGGGAGAAGCAGACTCCCCACTGAGCAGCGAGCCCCTCAATGTGCTTATTCCCAGGAACCTGAGATAATGATCTGAGCCCAAGACAGATGCTTGACCCACTGAGCTACTCAGTCACCCCTTATTTCCTTTCCTTCTACTTTGGGGTTTTGTTTGTTCTTCACTCCTAGTTTCTTTTTTTTTTTTTTTAAGATTTTATTTATTTATTTATTTGACAGAGAGAGAGAGAGAGATCACAAGTAGGCTGAGAGGCAGGCAGAGAGAGAGGAGGAAGCAGGCTCCCCGCTGAGCAGGGAGCCCGATGCAGACCTTGATCCCAGGACTCCGAGATCATGACCTGAGCTGAAGGCAGAGGCTTTAACCCACTGAGCCACCGAGGCGCCCTTCACTCCTAGTTTCTTTAGGTCTAATGTTAGGCTGTTTATTTGAGATTTTTCTTGCTTCTTGAGGTAAATCTGTGTTGCTATAAATTTCCTGCTTAGAACAGCTTTTGCTGCATCCCAGAGATTTTGGAACATTGTGTTTTTATTTCATTTGTCTGCATGTATTTTTTTTATTTCCTCTGATTTATTGGTTAACCCATTCATTGTTTAGTAACATGTTATTTAACCACCATCTATTTGTGTTCTTCCCAGATTTTTTTCTGTAATCGATTTTTAGTTTCATAGAGTTGTGGTCAGAAAACATGCATAATATGACTTCAATTTGAATTTGTTGAGACTTATTTTATGGTCTAGTATGCAATCTATTTTGTAGAATGTTCCATGTGCACTTGGAAAGAATGTGTATTCTGCTGTTTCAGGATGGGATGTTCTGAAGTTACCTGTTAGATACATCTGGTCCAATGTGCCATTCAAAACCACTGTTTCCTTGTTGATTTTCTGTTGGGATGGTGAATCCATCTATGTAACTTTTATTGTATTGCTATCAATTACTGCTTTTATATTTGTTGTTAGCTGCTTTATATATTTGGGTGCTCTCATTTTGGGTGCATAAATATTTGCAATTGTTATAACATCTTGTTGGATTGTCCCCTTTATGATTATCTAGTGTCCTTTCTCTCCTCTTATAGTCTATTTTGTCTAGTATAAGTATTGCTACTCCAGTTTTCTTTTTACTTTCATTTGCATGATAAATGCTGTTCCATCCCTTCACTTTCAATTAGCATGTGTTCTTAGGTCTGAAATGAGTCTCTTGTAGGCATCATATACATGAATCTCTTGTAGGCATCATATAAATCTTGCTTTTTTTCTATCTATTCAGTCACCCTATGTGATTTGATTGAAGCATTTAGTCCATCTACATTCAAAGTAATTATGGATAGGTATGTACTTACTGCCATTTTGTTACTTGTTTTTGTGGTTCTTCTGTGTTCTTTTCTTTCTTTTTTTTTTTAAAGATTTTATTTATTTATTTATTTATTTGACAGAGAGAGAGAGATCACAAGTAGGCAGAGAGTCAGGCAGAGAGAGAGGAGGAAGCAGGCTTTCTGCCGAGCAGAAAGCCCGATGTAGGCCTCGATCCCAGGACCCTAAGATCATGACCTGAGCCGAAGGCAGCGGCTTTAACCCACTGAGCCACCCAGGTGCCCTTTCTGTGTTCTTTTCTTTTCTTGGTTTCTTCTCCCACAGTTTTCTGGCTTTCTTTAGTGGTATGCTTGAATTCCTTTCTCTTTATTTTTTGCATATTTCTTACTGTTTTTTGATTTTCTGTTACCATTACATTTGTATATAGCATCTTATGCATGTAGTAGTTTACATTAAGTTGATGGTTACTTAAATTTGAACCCATTTTTATGTTTCTGCCCCACCCTGTTTTAGGTATCTAGTACTATATTTTACATCCTTTTATTTAGTAAATCCCTTGACTGATTTTTACAGATTACTTATTTTTACTGCTTTAGTGCTTCCTACTTTTCTTACTCCTATTTAGCATCTTTCCTTTCCACTGAGAGTCCCTTTAACATTTCTCGAAGGGCTGGATTAGTGGCCATGAATTCCTTTAACATTTTTTTTATCTGAGAAACTCTCGATCTCTCCTATTCTGAATGATAACCTTGCCACATAGAGTGTTTTTGGCTGCAGGTTTTTTGTTTGCTTGTTTGTCTGTTTGTTTGCTTTTGGTTTGTTTGTTTTTCTTTCAGCACTTTGAATGTATCATGCCACTCTCTTCTGGCCTGCAAAGTTTCTGCTGAGAAACCAGCTGATAGCCTGGCAGGGTTTTCCTTGTGTGTAACTCTTTTTTTTTCTTGCTCTTTTAAACTTCTCTCTTTATTCCTGGTTTATCATTCTAATTACTGTGTGTCTTCATGTGGACCTCTGTGGGTTGATCTCATGGGAGCCGGGGGTCATCTTTTTATTAGACACAAAAAGGCAAAGCCACTTTTTAAGAAGATAATTGAAAATTATAAAATTTAACTAAAATTTTGAATAGTCACTCAAATATATACTGCAAAAGCTGATTTTAAAAGAAAATACAGGACAGGAGTATGTATACATGGAGGTTTTAAACAACATATATTTAGAGGCTAGCACTGTATATATGTCACACATAATGCTGAGTGGGAAATCATTATAATGAGATCCATCCAGGATTGTTGTGGCCAAAAGTCTGTTTAATGCTATCACCCAAGTTCCACAGAACTTGCAATGGTTTCCATGATTCTGGCCAGTAGGGAAAATCAGTTTTCAGTTTGGATGCCAATCAGGAAGTTAGTTGGTTCTCAAAACATTATAAAACATAGCTTCTTTCCCTGTAGTATGATCAGAATCATAGACTAAGAAACATTGAGATAGAGGAGATAGACAGGCAGGAAGCCAATATGCCTCATAAATATAGGCAGAAAAGCACAAGCCAGCAGAAATGAAACCAGTGTGAGATACATAAAGAAGACAGAAGAACTTGGAAGGAAGCAGAGGAATACTCGTGGAACAAGAATGGAAAAAATATTCCCAGCCCTAGTGACCTATTCTAAGTTTTTAGTGAGTTACTCAAAATGGAGATTTACATTAGGACTGAATTATTTAGCAGTCAAATTATGTTAAGTATACTAATGCTTAAATTAATTGAACCACAATATATGTATTTCTGATTTTATTTTGTGTTTTAAATCACTCAGATTAGATCATTTATGTTCATAAAGTTCTGACTTAAAGAAATCTCATGTAATGTATACATATTTACATATCCATTAGATGTTGTCTACCTTTAGCAGTTGAATTTTTGTGGCAGAAATTAATAGCTCTCTGTATAGAATGTTTTTGGTATAAATTTTGATTTGTAATTTCTGCTTTCACATGTTACCGTAAGGTAAAAATTACAGTTTTGGGAAGACTTTTAGGTTTTCCTCTACTGTCGATGTATTCCCAGATTTAACTGTGCTTTCTTTTTTAATCTAAGGAGACAGTTTCCTTACCAGTTATTATTTCTGATTATGTAAACCTTAGAAAAAAGCTCACTCATACTGTAACTCTTACCTTATACTCTTGCTCTCAGTAGGCATCTTGAAGTTGATAGCACAGGTACTAAAAATATGCTTCCTCCAGGAAATTTTCCTAGATTTGTAAAAGACTGACCTTACCCCAAATCTGCAGAAAAGGTCTTATCTTCATGTAATTTTGTCTCACTGAGAAAAAGGAGCTGCCACTTCCACCTCATGCTTTTCCTTCTCCATTGCTTTTTGAGGTCATTATTCCTGACAATAGAAATCTTATTGACAATGGAAAAGTTGTCCTGGAAAAAATCTCCTGACAATGGAAATCTTATGTACAGAACTATAGGAAATACTGCTCGACAGTATCAATCCACTATTCTTATATTGATGAATCCATATAAAATTCCTCAAAAAATATTTTCTTTCAATCACAAAGTAAAAAAATAAACTAACTAAAAATAAGTAGAACAAAATAGATGTACAGAAAGAAAGTGTCCAATAAGCCTACCTGTATGGGGTGTGGGTAGCTTTATGTATATTAAATAGGCCTATATACTATATACATATACATTATACATAAAAAATGTAGGGAGGTTTGATGATATTGAATTTATAAAATTGACAATCTCCTTGAAAACAAGTAGTAGGATGACCAACTGTCTTATCTTGCTCAGGACTGACTGTGTTTCTCTGGACAGAGGACTTTCAGTTGAAAATCAGGCCAGTCCAGGCACCTGGGTGGCTCAGTGGGTTAAAGCCGCTGCCTTCGGCTCAGGTCATGGTCCCAGGGTCCTGGGATCCAGGCCCATATTGGGCTCTCTGCTCAGCAGGGAGCCCGCTTCCTCCTCTCTCCTCTCTCTCTGCCTACTTGTAATCTCTCTCTCTCTCTGTCAAATGAATAAATAAAATCTTTAAAAAAAAAAAATCAGGCCAGTCCTTGAGTAAACTGCAAGAGCTGGTCACCTAAATGGGTATGAGCAGCTTGAATATCTGGGGCCTGTTTTCCTTACATTTTTTAGCAGGTAAATTATATTTTTCTAATTTTGAGGTGTTGTTCCATTTGAACAAAAGGAGAAGAGTAGGATAACCAATGATTTACTTTGAAAAGTTAATGTGAAGGAAGAGAAATATTTGAAAATCCCATCAGAGTGACTCATTCAATTTTTGTGTCTATTGTGTTGGTGTTTTCTTGACTATGTTAACAGATTTGGTTCTATAAGAACTAAATCACTGCCTTTGTCTGTAAGGCTTAATTACCTTTTATCAAAAAGAAGCCCTGCTGTTAGGGCATCTGGTCAGTCTCTCATCTTTATAAAGCAAAGGGAATACAGGATTCCAGCCACACATCTCAGGGCCCAGTTGGTTCAGTAACATGGCGTTGTCATTCTGCACAGCAACTGTGTTGCTTTGTAATTAAAACTCTGGTGAGTAAGACTGTCAGGCTCAGTAACTTGTAGATCTTGAAAGAAAAAAAAATCAAGAGAAATTTACTTCACCACATGAGTCAAATAACTAAGAAAGAAATAGAACAAAGATGTAACTGTGAAAGTGCACTTACCTTTCAATGTTGTTTCTTAGAGTCACAATGATTTATTTGAGCTTGCCAGGATGTTCCTTTTTTAAAAGACCTAATTTACTAACAGTGTGGGATTTTTCCAAGTTTTTCACTCCCCTCAGATTGCATTTTCATTTGCTCTAGCAATAAAGATCTCTAATGCAGAGACATCACAATTGAGCTCAGTGTGGGAGTCTCTCCAAGGCAGAGAAATTCCCATATATCTTTTTGTCTCATATGGAACTTTTTCAGAGTCTTCAGGTCCTAAAACTGGAGAACAATTTGGTACTCATTGCAATTTATTATTGCTGTTGACCTTTTTCTCTTTTGGTTCAGTTGAGAAAGCTGTGTAACTGGTTTTTGTTTTGTTTTGTTTTGTTTTTAATAGACCAGGTTAAATACCTGTAATAACTCATCAGGAAAAATATGTAAGTGGACTTCAGGCTTTGCTTGTCACTCCAGATCCTGATAGGGTAAGTTTTATTTATTTTACACTTGGAGAACCTTGACATTTTAGACCTAGAATCCAAAGCTTCAAGCAGGGTAGCCCCACTAGAAATAGGGACACTATATAGTTTATCGTTAAGCCTGAAACAGGACATTATTAATAATTATGCCTGGATACCTGGTGAAAACCACACTTACTCCAGACAAACTTGAACTTGTAGCCATACTTAAGAGTCTCCAGGGAGAGTATCATGGTGCTCAATTCCAAACTGGATTAAAGTAGGTACCAAGAAAAGAAAGGGAAGTCAAAGAATCAGTGTACATAGCTATCCAGTCTACCCATAAACCTGATCCTATAAGGCAAGGATATGCTAGAAACTCCATCTTCAAAATACTCTCAGCTGCAAGGAATGAAGGGGGAAAAATGTTCATGTAACAAATATTTATGAGTTACTTCATCAAGTTCTGGAATGGGACTATTATGGTGAGCCAAAATAGAGTCCTTACCTTCACAGAGATTTTAATTTTGTAACTAAGATATGAATTAATGAAATAATCACAAAAATATGTATGTTTACAAAATGAGTTTTAAAAATATAAATAACAGTATACTAGCAGAGAGAGCCCCAACAAATCTGGTGTTCTAGGAAAGGGATTTTGTTCTGTTTTGTTAATTGGAGTCAAGTGGTTGAGGAGGTAATCATTTTAGGTGAGAACAGCAGAGGCCTCTTCGGTCAGGTGTGGGTTCTGCTCACTGGGAGTAGCTCTCTTACTCATTTTTCCCCCATAACTCTGGGTTCTGCTCACTGGCTTTTCAATTTTCCTTCATGCCTATGTGTGAAGGAAAATTAGAAAATATGTCTTCCTCCAGGGCTGAGCAAATTTCTCAGCCTGCTTTCAGCCAGTACAAGGTTGAGAATGCAAAAATCGTTTTGTGAGTTAATTAGTCTTTTAGCCTGATGGTTCTTTTGACCATGCAGTTCTCTTCCGATCTTGAGTCAGCTTTTTATTTATTTGGTTATAATCAGATCTACATATAAATGGCCCAAACCCACATTTTTAATAAGACATGCCTCTGTCTCTCTCTATATATTTTGCTCATGATTTAAGCCTATCAATTTTCTTACGATAACTATAGTCACAGTTTCTGACTTGAGCCATTCTAATCAACATTCTAATCAACATTCTAATCAATTGAAAAGATTCACTGGGTGCCTAGATTCCCAAGGATTTTCTTTTCTTTCTTTCTCTCTCTCTCTCTCTCTCTCTCTCTCTTCTTTCTTTCTTTCTATTTTAAGTTTTACAAGGATGCCATTGTTTTTCAAAGGACTTTTTAGTTTTATCTTTTACTTATTGGAAATGACAACCAGTTGCATCTTGTACTCTACACTTTTCTGGAATTTCAGGACTTTATCAATTGTCTTCCAAATGTGTGTAAAATCTGGTAAAGTCTTTCTTGAATTCATTTCATTTTGTAGTGCCTTGTCAAGTGCAATCAAATCAAGCTATTAATATCTTCTTTTCCCACTTCTTTTTTTTTAAAGATTTTATTTATTTATTTGACACAAAGAGAGAGAGATCACAAGTAGGCAGAGAGGCAGGCAGAGAGAGAGGAGGAAGCAGGTTCTCCGCTGAGCAGGGAGCCCAATGCAGAGCTCGATCCCAGGACCCTGAGATCATGACCTGAGCCGAAGGCAGAGGCTTTAACCCACTGAGCCACCCAGGTGCCCCCCACACTTCTATAACCATAGCCAAAATGTACATTATGGTATACTATCTGCTTTCTAAGATACAGCACATGATAGTTTTACTATCTGTTTTGCTGCTGGAAACATACATCAATAATTTTCTATCCTTTGTTGATAACTTCCTTATCACCCACTGACACTCCAGAGTCAATATTTTGTTTTTGTTTTTTAGAGCAGAATTTCACTTTTGGGTACCACTTTCTGCCTAATCAGCTTAACTAAATTAGGTTGTGATAAATAACATCCCAAATCTCAGTGGCTTAACAGAAACCATTTATTTCTTACTCATGCTACTTGTCCATTATGGGTCAGGTCAATTCTTCACTCAGAGACCAGAGTATTGGAGCAACCCTTATCTTGGATATGGGCAAGTGGAATAATGGATTAACCAATGGCTCCTAAAGCCTCTCTGGGAAGTGTCACATGCCACTTCCTCTCATATTTCATTGGCCAAATCAACAGAGTGGGTGAGTATTTCTTCATCAGACAGGAGCTTCCAAAAAAAAAAAAAAAAAAAAAAAAAACTGTGGACTCTGAGAAACAAACTGAGGGTTATGGAGGGGAGGGGGGACAGGGGGTGGATGAGCCTGGTGGTGGGTATTAAGGAGGGCACATATTGCATGGAGCACTGGGTGTGGTGCATAAACAATGAATCTTGGATCACTGAAAAAATAAAATAAAAAATAAAATAAAATAAAATAAAATAAAATAAAATAAAATAAAATAAAATAAAAACAAACAACAACAAAAAAAACCTCATCAAATGTTAAATATTTTAAAAAAATCAAATTTTGGAAAAATCAGGCCATGAGATCACTTACTACCCTTACCCTCCCAAGCCTCTCCAGACACCTATTTCATCCCATGCTCTTCCTTAGGGAAATTTCCCCACTCTGTATTCTTTGTTCAATGATTGGTTCAAAATATTATGGACAGTTTATAAATGAATATATTTAATATATTAAAAATCCACATCTATTTACCAGTACTCCAGCTTCCTATTAAAAGATAACTAGAAAAGTAAATGGATTAAAATTTATTTTACTCTTTTTCCACAAACCTTATAGACTCTAAATGACTGGGTAGGTTTATATGTTTAGCATATTCTTAGAGAAGAACAAATATGATTCATGCATTTTGATAACAAAATATAAATAAAAGGAAGAGAAAAAGGAATATAGTTAAATACAATATGAATCATATTTAATCAAACTAAATGATTAACAATTTATAATTTTATACATATATTTGTATAAAAATTATTTCCATCCCTTTTAAATTAATGGGAGATGATGCAGCATGACACAAGTGTTTAGATTTGGAATCATAGGGTTGTAGAACTTAATCCTAGCTTTTGTATTTACTGGCTGTGGACTGGTGGCATATTATTTGTGAAAACAGTATGAGGCACTACACAAATTGAGGTTGAGAGAAGGGATAAGAATTTTTCCAAACCTTATACATTTCATTGTTCTAATTAACCATTTAGTTCACCTTACGTTTTTATCAGGATGCTACTTTTGAGCCATTCCTCCTCATCTCTCCCAGTTACCAGTCCAAAGAATTTCCACACTAATCTTACAGGGAACTAGAATCTAGTCAGCTTCCTAGTGACTTATGGCTTTCAATAATTCTAGAAGTTTCTGTTAACTTAGAGACCTTCCCAGAGCTCACTGGTTCATCTAAGGACAGCTATCCCACTCCCTCAGGACTAAAGCCTGATCAAGAAGGACTACACTTTGATCCTAGTGTCAAAACTCTCATTCATATACATTGCACCTATTAGGGAATCCACCAGCCATGGGAGTGTGAATTTTGGACAAGTTCCAGCATCCTCTACCTCAAAGACAGACTTGAATCCCTTTGTTTCCCTGAAAATCAATTCACTTCGGAGATAAGAAAATTTCCTTCTTTCTCTCTTTCTTTTTTTTTTTATAAAGGAATCAAAATTAAACCAACAGGTTTTGTTATTACCTCTTTTCTGAGGACTATCTTCAGAAGTTTAAGGATGATTTTGTACCTTAAGTTTGAAAGACTTGGACTGGAAATTTTCTCACTAAAGAAGAAAGGAAGAAAATTAATCTCTGGTAAAATACTCTTCCATTTGAGCACTACACTATTTTTAGTCAGTCTGACCATCAGTTTCTCACTATAAAAAATGGGAGTGAAAAATTTACTTTTTATTGTAAATTTAGAATATATAATACCTACAAAGCAGACAGTTCCTGTATAGTTCATTTTGATTCCTCAAGAATTTTTGGAAGGTATTGTTTCAATAAAGTTCTAGTTGTAAAGATACATATGGATGAAAGTCAAAGAAATGATAAATATTCAGGGAAGGTTAGAAATGTAATAATTCCAGGCCACAGAAGAAGTAGGATCCATGAAAAATTCAAATACTGCCTTCCTTATGACTCACATGCTGTTTATATAAAGTTTCTTTATTCTCGACTCGTCCTATTGCTACTGGATACCTTGCTCTCTCTCTCTCTTAATTTTGTATAAATTGTCTCGATCTCTGAGCTTCTTCTTCCTCATAACTGCTAATTCATCTTTCACATATACCGTTATTCTTCATAATTTCATCATTCAAAGATGCCACATAGCCATGGAATAGTTTTCATATCATTGTTAAGCTCACAAATTTTCTACCTTTGCTTTGATATATGGCAAAATCACTGGAAAATTCTGCATTAACTTCCCCAATAGTATCTTCACCTCAGAGCTCTTTACACTTCCATACTGGTAGTGGCTATCTCATACTTTGGGCAAGTCTAATGTAGCTACAAGATTGAAAGACAATGTCTGGAACATTGTAAGTGGTCAGCATCTGTTTGTTGAATGAAGGAAATTTTGGGGGAAAGTTTTCTTTCCTCTTGAACAAAAACAAAAACAAACAAACAAAAAAGAAGAGATGGTGGCTCAGTTGGTTAAGTGTCTGACTCCTGATTTCTGCTCAGGTCATGATCTCCTGATTGTGGAATGGAGCCACAGGATGGGCTCCATGCTGGATGCAGAGTCTGCCTCAGATTCTTTCTCCCTCTCCCTCCCCTCTGCCCGTCACCACTTACTCTCTCTCTCAAATAAAAATTTTTTTTTTATAAAAGGAGAGAGAGAGGTGGGGAGCAGGAGGGCAGTGAGTGAAAAGAAACTAGAAACTCTACGTGGATCTTATTTCAAAAACAGGAAGAACCAGTGCAACTGGGAAACATAGGAAGGAGGATTGGAAGCCTCTTTGGAAATGCCACAGGAAAAGAGCCATAGGAAATAGCTTTTCCAAGTTTTCCAGAGCATGGTACACACTGCAGAAGCTGGAGTCTGGGGTTTAGGTGAAAGAAGAATGAAAAAAGCTTGGCACAGAGGGATTCCTGTTAAACATTATAGACAGTCTTGACTAATGAGGAGATAACAAAATAAGAATTTATGGGTTGGCTAACAGCCAGGCAGTGATGAGTCACTGAGAAAACTAACACTTAGGGAGGAGGGTCCTGTGGGGTTTTGTTTGATTGTTTTGTTGTTGTTGTTGTTGTTGTTGTTTTAATGCAATAGTAGAAAAACACCTTCTCTTTCTTTTGTGGAGACATACCCATTTGCAGACACAAGTTGGAAACCATATACATATACAAGATGAAATGGTTCCGCATTTGACATTTTACAACATCTCTGCTTCTTTTTGTCACCATTTTCCGTAGAAGCAGCTCCACCTCATAGGAAGGGGAGGCAAATGTGTGGAGTGACATGCAATTTCAACTGAAGAGGCACCTTATAAATAAAAGCATAAAGTTGTTCAGCAATCTAGTTTTATTTTGTGGAACTACAGGTCAGTTTTGAGCTCATAAAAGAGAAGACTTCAGGCCATCCTTGACATTTCTTCTTTTGCTTTTTCTAATTTGGAGCATGTAAAATAGTGCCATGTAGAATTTTGCCAGGAGCTTGAATCAAGCAGTTTTTGGCAATTTCCAGAACTGATCCTTTGCTTCCATTGAAAACCAGGGCACAGATGAATGTTTCCAGTCCTCTGGCATGTCTCCATTCGGTAAGCATTTGATTCACAGATTCTTTAAAGTCCCTGGAAAATAATTTGGGTGGGCCTGGCACCATGAAATTCTTTGAAGTATCCAAATGACTCTTCTATGGTCTCATGATCTATCTTGTTTTTGCTTTTCTTTTCCTTTCTCTTTTATGTTGCTCTGATGTCTAGATTATACATGTCATCTTCCAGTTTATACATAGACACTTCAGTTAAGAATTCATGTTAAGTTTTCTACATAAACCCATTCTTTTCTTTTATATAAAATAAATAAGATAGTATTTGCTATTTATGCTTTTTGCAATTCTCCATGTGTACCTCTGTGTGACTTCTCTGCCTCTATCAAATTAAAGTATAACTTATTTCCTATCAGAGAAGAAGTGCTTCGCAATCAAAACTTATTGTGCAGTGATGACTCAGTCACAGAAAGACTATCAGGTGGCATTTGCTTTTTGGTTTTGGTTTTTGTTTTGTTTGTTTTTAATTTCTGGGACTATTCTAGACTTGACTTTCCATTCTTGTGTTAGAATTCTTTCTTAGTTTTAGAGGGTAGCCTGTGCAAATTAGATTCTTGATGGGTTGGCAAACTCTGAGAGGAGTTAGAATTTGCTTCCTAGCAATACTTTATGAACAATATGGGTATCCTTAAGTGGCAAGAGAGTGAGCTGGTACAAGGGGGAGGTGGTATTTGTCAAAGAACAGTTTTCCCTGGAGCTTACATGCTGTTTCCCATCAGTGCTTAAAACCAGCAGGGTTTTTAGAACTAGTTACAGTGTTGCAGATGTTTCCAGCCATTAACATATGGTCCAAATACCATTGTGGTAGGATTTGCTACAGATATATTTTTGTCTTGCAAACTGGAAGTTAAATGTCTTCCCATTAATCCACCAATGTGATATTTATTTGTCCCTAGAAAAACCAAAGATTTAGTTTGCTGCACTTTGTACTCAAACACCAAGAGGTGACAAGGTTTGACGCGTGTCAGTTCTTTCCACACCAAGTCTGTGAGAAGATTCCCCAGGAAATTGTTAGCTGGGTACTACATCTATTTGTGAAGTGGATGATAAACTATTGTTCCTCTTGTTTGATGACCACTAGGGAGATGAATGCAATTTGCACAGTGCAATGGTAATAACTAATGTGACATTTTCAAAGGAATCTAATCATGGATTCTAAATATTCATACCCAGGGCCTCTGCTGAGAGTTTTTTTTTTTTCTTTGAAAAGGTGCTCTTTGAGTAGACAAACACATTGTATGCCTTCAGATAGGTAAATATTACATTTTTAAACATATGGTTTGTGAAGCACTCTTCCTGTAAGTTACTTTGGAACAATTAGTGCTAGTCATCAAAACCTTATAATTAGGTGGCCATACAATTTATTATGCAACCCTTTGAGAGTAGAAGATACCATTAATAATTACACAGAAATAAGAATCTGAAACTGGTACTGTCTTGGGTAAGCTAGGAAGTATATTCAGTCCACACATAATGGATTTTTAAAATTATTAACATTGTAAACTAATTATTTTTGGAAGAAGTGAAATTCATAAATTACCAGAGAGCTAGAAATTCATTGTGATCTAATGAGCAGAGGTAAAATCTCAAGTTTTGCATTTAAGGGATCCCATTGGGAAAGGAAGCTTTATAATATTAACATCTCCTTATATGTGCTATAAAGAATTTCATTGGTAGTTCAGGCTGGAGTCTATGTTTATGATCATTGATGGGGTGAGATCATTCCACTCTTTTCACTGTCCTTGGCAACTGGCTATCAATATGAAACTTGGTGGATATTTTCTGTCTCAAGGCATTTTATTTCCAGAGACTTGTATGCTGGATTATTCAAAGAAAAAAAAAATTAAGAAATAGTATTGATGTGAAGGAAAAGTTGCTTTTCAATTACTTCCTTCATCTTATTTTTTTTAACTTTATGTTATAGAAGAATTTGAATTTTTAATGTGACTTAACCCTAAGGAATCCTGCCTGGGAGATAGCCAGAAGGTGTGTGTTGTTTGTACAAGTTATTTAGTATCAAGAAGGGCACGCATATATCCTGACCTAGCTCTATTAATTTGCCTTGAGGCCAGCCAAGAGAATATGCATTTGAAGGAGAGAAAAATTTCCTCTTCCAGAGTCATTTCCGATTAAGGGACATGTCCAGTTTTGATGAGACTGAAGAAATTGTACTGTAATAAAGGTGCAGTGCAGCTTTTGGGTTTGCTAATGATTGAGAGGGAGAATGTGATGGGTGGACATAGTAGGATAGTGACAATCTACAAATGGGAGAATAAGAGTCCCTGATAATCAAGTTGGGGAGTCAGAACTGTCAAATGCTTTGATGTAATAGAAGTTAGGGGAATAAGAATAGGGAGAAGCTGGGAGAAGCTAAATAAGATGAAATGCTTAGTTCAGGAAAGTGGAGCATGTTGCTAAGAGCCCAGAACAAGAAAGTTAATTTATAGTGTTCCTTTTGGAACATTTGATAAGATGCTAGCAATTTACAATGCAAGTAGCTGCAAGGACAGCAGTTTTGACTTGAAGCAGAGGGATGGCTCTGCAATCCAGACAGCAAGGAGCATTTTACTTCTAAAAAATTATAAACTAAGGGAATTTGTTGAACTTCAAACTCAAAATGGTCCTACAATTATTCTTTCATCTTTATCTCCAAAGAAAAATGTATGATGTCCAGTTTCCAGTGCTAACATTCTTTCAGTCTTCAAATAGACATTGAGTTAATACAATGTGCTGGGCATTGTGTTTCCTTTGTGAGGTTCATGCATTCTTTCCTCCTGTGTTCCTTGACTCTGTTGTCTTTAACATCTTCTGACTTGTGTATGCCTCTCACATATTGACTGATTCTTCACATGCCCTGCTGATTTTCAAGCAAGTTTTATTGAATTTAGAACATTTCATGTTTATTTTTATTTTTCTTAAGTATTTATTTAAAATCTAGTTAGCTAACATACACTATGATAATATGTTCAGGTATACAGTATAGTGATTCAACACTTCCATCCATCACCTAGTGATCATCACAACAAGTGCACTCCTTCATCCACATCACCTATTTAACCCATCCCCCCTCCCATCTCCTGTCTGGTAACCATCAGTTTGTTCTCTGTAGTTACAAGTCTGTTTCTTGGTTTGCCTCTCTCTTTTATTCACCCTTCCTTGTTTGTTTTGTTTCTTAAATTCCACATATGAGTGAAATCATATGGCATTTGTCTTTCTCTGACTTATTTCATTTAGCATAATTCCCTCCAGCTCCTTCTATGTTGTTGGAAATGGCAGGATTTCATCTTTTTGAGGGCTGAGTAATATTCCATTGTATGTAGATATAGATGGAGATTTAGATATAGATATAGATAGATATAGATATACCACATTTCTTTTTCCATTCATCAGTCAATATTGATACTTGGGCTGTTTCTAGAATTTAGCTATTGTAGATAATGCTGCTATAAATATCAGAGTGCATGTATCCTTATGAATTGGTATTTTTGCATTCTTTGGGTAAATACTAAGTAATACAATTGCTGGATCATAGAGTAGTTCTATTTTCAACTTTCTAAACCTCCATACTATTTTCCAGAGTGGCTGCACCAGTTTGCATTCCCACCAACAGTGCAAAAGTGAACCTTTTCTTCACATCCTTACCAACACTTGTTGTTTCTTACATTTTTTACTTCAATCATTCTGACACATTTGAGGTGATATTTCATCATAGTTTTGATTTGTATTTCTCTGATGATCAGTGATGTTGAGCATCTTCTCATGTATCTGTTGACCTTCTGGATGTCTTCTTTGGAAAAATGTCTATTCATGTCTTCTGTCCTCTTTTAATTGGATTATTCTTTTTTGGAGTGTTGAGTTTTATATGTATTTATATATTTTGGATACTAACCCTTTATCAGATATGTCATTTGCAAATATCTTCTCCCATTCCATAGGTTGCATTTTAGTTTTGTTGATTATTTCCCTCACTGTGCAGAAGCTTTTGATGCAGTCCCAAAAGTTTATTTTTGCTTTCATTTCCTTTGACTCCAGAGACCTATTTAGAAAAATATTTCCACAGCCAGTGTCAGATAAATTACTACCTGTGTTCTTTCCTAGGATTTTTATGATTTCAAGTCTCCAATTTAGGTCTTTAATCCATTTTGAGTTTATTTTTGTGCATGGTATAAAAAGTGTCCAGTTTCATTCTTTTGCATGTAGCTGTCCAGTTTTCCTAACAACATTTGTAGAACAGACTTTTTTCTACTGGATATGCTTTCCTTCATTGTCAAAGATAATTCACCATATACTTGTAGCTTCATTTCTGGGTTTTCTGTTTTGTTCCATTGATCTATGTGTCTATTTTTATACCAGTACCATACTGTCTTAATTACTACTATATATATATAGTATGTATTTGAAGTCTGGAATTATCATGCCTCCAGCTTAGTTTTTCTTTTTCATGGTTGCTTTGGCTCTTCAAGGTCTTTGTGGTTCCATAAAAATTTTAGGATTTTTCTAGCTCTGTGAAAAATGCTGGTGATATTTTGATAGGGATTGCAGTAAATATGTAGATTGCTTTCTGTAGCATAGACATTTTAATAATATTATTCTTCCGACCCATGAGTATGGAATGCTTTTACATTTCTTTGTGTCATCTTCAATTTCTTTTCATCAGTGGTCTATAGTTTTCAGAGTATAGGTCTTTTACTTCTTTGGTTAGGTTTATTCCTAGGTATTTTACTGTTTTTCGTACAATTGTAAATGGGATTGATTCCTTATTTTCTCTTTCTTCTGCTTCATTATTATATAGAAATGCAAAAATTTTCTGTATGCTGATTTTGTATCCTTCAACTTTATTCAATCTATGTGTCAGTTCTAGCATGTTTTTGGTGAAGTCTTTTGGGTTTTCCACATTAAGTATCATGTCATCTGCAAATAGTGAGTTTAACTTCTTCCTTACCCATTTGAATGCCTTTTATTTATTTTTGTTGCCTGATTGCTGTGGCTAGGACTTCTAGTACTATGTTAAATAAAAGTGGTGATAGTAAACATCTTTACCTTAGAAGAAAAGCTCTCACTTTTTCCCCATTGTGTATTATGATAGCTGTGGGTTTTTTCATGTATGACCTTTATTATGTTGAGGTATGTTCTCTCTAAGCCTACTTTGTTGAGGGTTTTTATCATGAATTGTTGCATTTTGTCAAATGCTTTTTCTGCATCTATTGAAATGATCATATGGTTCTTGTTTTGAATTTTTTAATTTAAATTCAATTAATTAACATATAATGTATTATTAGTTTCAGAGGTAGAGGTCAGTGATTTATCATTCTTATATAATACCCAGTGATCATTACATCACGTGCCCTCCTTAAAGTCCATCACCCAATTACTCTATCCCCGACCACCCCCTCCAGTAATACTCAGATTGTTTCCTTTGTTTAAGAGTCTCTTATGGTTTGTCTCACTCTCTGATTTTGTCTTGTTTTATTTTTTCCTCTCTTCTCTTATTTTTTCCTCTCTTCCCCTATGACCCTCTGTTTTGTTTCTAAAATTCTATAAAAGATTGAGATCATATGAAAAGTGTCTTTCTCTGATTAACTTATTTCACTTAGCATAATACCCTCTAGTTCCATCTTTGCCATTGCAAAAAGCAAGATTTCATTTTTTTGATGTCTGAGTAGTGTTCCATTGCATATATATACACACCACCTATGTCTTCTCTATCCATTCATCTGTTGATAGATATCTGGGCTTTTCCATAGTTTGGCTACTGTGGACATTGCATCTACTAATATCGGGGTGCAGGTGCCCTTCAGATTGCTACATTTGTATCTTTGGGGTAAATACCCAGTAGTGCAATTGCTGGGTCATAGCGTAACTCTATTTTCAACTTTTTGAGGAACCTCCATGCTGTTTTTCAGAGTGGCTTCACCAGCTTGCATTTCCACCAACAGTGTAAGAGGGTTCCCCTTTCTCCGCATCATTGCCAACATCTGTCATTTCCTGGGTTGTTAATTTTAGCCATTCCGACTGGTGCGTGTTGGTATCTCATTGTGGTTTTGATTTCTATTTCCCTGATGCCAAGTAATTTTGAACATTTTTTCCTATGTCTATTGGCCATTTGTATGTCTTCTTTGGAGAAATGTCTATTCATGTCTTCTGCCCATTTCTTGATTGGATTATTTTTTCTTTGGGTGTTGAGTTTGATAAGTTCTTTATAGATTTTGAATACTACCCTTTATCTGAGAAGACATTTGGAAATATATTCTTCCATTCCATTGGTTGTCTTTTTGTTTTGTCAATTGTTTCCTTTGTTTTGCAAAATCTTTTTCTATTGATGAAGTCCCAATAGTTCATTTTTGCCTTTGTTTCCCTTGCCTTTGGAGACGTGTCTAGAAAGAAGTTGCTGTGGCTGAGGTCACAGAGGTTGCTTTCTGTGTTCTCCTCTAGGATTTTGATGGATTCCTGTCTCACATTTAGGTCTTTTATCTCTTTTAACTCTACTTTTATGTATGGTATAAGGAAATGGTCCAGTCTCATTCTTCTACATGTGGTTGTCCAACTTTCCCAACACCATTTGTTGAAGATACTGTCTTTTTTCCATTGGATATTCTTTCCTGCTTTGTCAAAGATTAGTTGACCATAGAGTTGAAGGTCCATTTCTGGGTTCTCTATTCTGTTCCATTGATGTATGTATCTGTTTTTTGTGACAGTACCATGCTGTCTTGATGATTACAACTTTGAAATAGAGTTTGAAGTCCAGAATTGTGATGCCACCAGCTTTGGTTTTCCTTTTCAATGTTCCTTTGGCTATTCGGGGTCTTTCCTATTTCCATACAAAATTTAGGATTATTTGTTCCAGTATTTTGATTTTGATAGGGTTTGCAGTGAATGTATAGATTGCTGTAGGTAGCATAGATATTTTAACAATATTTGTTCTTCTGATCCATGAGCATGGAACGTTTTTTTCATTTCCTTGTGTCTTCCTCAGTTTCTTTCATGAATGTTCTATAGTGTTCTGAGTACAGATCCTTTGCCTCTTTGGTTAGGCTTATTCTTAGGTATCTTGTGATTTTTGGTGCAATTGTAACTGGTATCAACTCCTTAATTCCTTTTTCTTCTGTCTCTTCTTTGGTTTCTGTCCCCTTGTAGTGTATAGAAATGCAACTTATTTCTTTGTATTGATTTTATATCCTGTCACTTTGCTGAATTCCTATATGAGTTCTAGCTAGTCCTATATGAGTTCTAGCTCCAACCTTTTAGGTTGGAGTATTTTGGGTTTTCCACATAGAGTATCATATCATCTGCAAATAATGAGAGTTTTACTTCGACTTTGCAATTTGGATGCTTTTTATTTCTTTTTGTTGTCTGATTGCTGAGGCTGGGACTTCTAGTACTATGTTGAAGAACAGTGGTAATAGTGGACATCCTGCTGTGTTCCTTCCTAAATTAAGGGGAAAAGTTCTGCTTCTCTCCATTGAGAATGACATTTGCTGTGGGTTTTTCATATATGGTTTTTATAATATTGAGGCTTGTTCCCTCTCTCCCTACACTTGAAGAATTTTTATCAGTGAAGGATGCTGTACTTTGTCAAATGTTTTTTTTGCATCTATGGAGAGGATCCTGTGGTTCTTGTCCTTTCTTTTATTTAAGTAGTGTATCACATTGATTGATTTGTGCATGTCGAACCACCCTTGCAGCATAGGAGTAAATCCCACTTGGTCATGGTGAATAATCATTTTAATGTACTGTTGGATCCTATTGGCTAGTATCTTGGTGAGAATTTTTGCTTCTATGTTCATCAGGGATATTGGTCTGCAATTCTCCTTTTTGGTGAGGGCTGTGTCTGGTTTGGGCTCAAGGTAATGTTGGCTTCTTAGAATGACTTTGGAAGTTTTCCTTCCAGCTCTATTTTTTGAGACAGTTTCAGAATAATAGGTATTAATTCTTCTTTAAATGTTTGGTAAAAATCCCCTGGGAAGCCATCCAGTCCTGGACTCTTGTTTATTGGGAGATTTTTAATTATTCTTTCAATTTCCTTGCTGTTTATGCATCTGTTCGGGTTTTCTATTTCTTCCTGTTTCAGTTTTGGTAGTTAATATGTTTCCAGGAATGCATCCATTTCTACCAAATTGCCTAACTGTTGGCATATAGTTGCTTATAATATGTTCTTATAATTGTTTGTATTTCTATGGTGTTGTTTGTGATCTCTCCTCTTTCATTCATGATTTTATTTATTTGGGTCCTTTCTGTTTTCTTTTTGATAAGTGGCTAGGGGTTTGTTGTTCTTATTAATTCTTTCAAAGAAACAAACAGTTTCATTGATCTGTTCTACTGCTCTTTGGTTTCTATTTCATTGATTTCTGGTCTAATTTTTATTATTTTTCTTCTCCTGCTGGATAAGGCTTTCTCTGCTGTTCTTTTTCCAGCTCCTTTAGGTGTAATGTTAGGTTATATACTTGAGACTTTCTTTTTTTTCCTTGAGAAAAGTCTGTATTGCCATACACTTCCCTGTTAGGAATGCCTTGGAAGTAATTTTCCTTTTCTTTGGTGGACTCTTTAATCTGGCTTTGGTATCAGACTAATCCTGGCCTCATAGAATGAGTTTGGAAGATTTCCCTCCTTTTCTATTTTTTGTAATAGTTTAAGAAAGATAGCTATTAACTTTCTTTAATTGCTTGGTAGAATTCTCCTAGAAAGCCATTTGGCCCTGGATTTTTGTTTTTTGGGAGTTTTCTGATTACTGATTCAATGTCTTTGCTTGTTATTGGTCTGTTCACTTTTTCTATTTCTTCCTGTTTCAGTTGTGGTAGTTTATATGTTTCTAGATCTGTCCATTTCTTCCAGGTTGTCCAATTTGTTTTTCATAATATTCTCGTAAAATCTTTTGTATTTCTGTGGTATTGGTGGTGATTAATCCTCTCTCATTTGTGATTTTGTTTATTCAGTTCCCTTCTCTTTTCTTTTTGAAGATTCAATTTATTACTACATGAACTCTTCTTCATAAGACCATTACTTCAAAGACCAGGAGACATAACTGGCTTTTCAAATACATAGAAGAAAGCTTAAACTTAGAAAAATTCCAAGACAGAAGAGTTTATACCAAATGAAAGAATAAAATAAGGCTATAGCCAAAGTTCTAATTGAAATACATATAAGTAACATGCATGATGGAGAATTTAAAGCAATGATCATAGGATACTCATTGGGCTTGAGGAAAGAAGATATCAGAGAGACCCTTACCACAGAGATAAAAGAGTTAAAAAGGAATAAATCAGAGATGAAGAATGCAATAAATGATATTGGAAACAGGTTTCATGCAATGAACATCAGGTTGGAAGAAGCAGAGGAACAAATTAGTGTCTTAGAAGACAAAATAATGGAAAACAATGAAGCTGAGCAAAAGAGAGAAAAGACAGTTATGCAACACAAGAATAAACTTACGCAACTCATTGACTCCATCAATCATAATAACATTCATATTACAGGAGTCCCAGGAGAAAAAGAGGGAGAAAAGAAGGCAGAAAATTTATTTCAAGAAATAATAGCTGAGAACATCCCTAAACTGGAGAAGGAGGCACAGAGAACTCCCATCAAAATCAAGTAAAGGAGGCCAACACCAAAACATATTGTAATTAAATTTGCAAAATATAATGATAAAGAAAAACCTTAAAAGCAGCAAGACAAAAGAAGTCCTTAACTTATAAGGGAAAGCCCATAGGTTAGCTAGAGATTTCTCAACAGAAATTTGGCAAACCAGAGAAAAAGTGGCATGATATATTCCCAAAGTACTGAATGGGAGAAATCTGCAGCCAAGAATATTCTATATAGCAAAGCTGTCATTCAGAATAGAAGGGTAGATAAATAGTTTTCCAGATAAACAAAAACTAAAGTTTTTTTATGACCCCTAGACCAACTCTGTAAGAAATATTCAAGGGAATTCTCTGAGAGCAAAGGAGAGACCAAAATGTGACAAATGCAATAGATATATATTTCTCAGTAACTGCTTTGAATATAAGTGGACTAAATATTCCAATCAAAAGACATAGGGTGTCAGAATGGATTAAAAAAAAGATCCATCTGTATGTTGCCTGTAAGAGACTCATTTTAGACTTGAAGACACCTACAGATTGAAAGTGATAGAGTAGAAAAACATCACACAAATGGATGCCAAACAAATAAACAAACAAACCTGGAGTAACAATACTTATATTGAACAAACTAGACTTTAAAACAAACATGGTGAAAAGGGGCAAAGAACAACATTATATAGTCACAAAGGGAACAATCCAACAAGAAAATATAACAATGGTAAATATGATGCACCCAACCTGGGAGCCCCCAAATATATAAAACACTTTAAAAAAACATTGACATTAACACAATAATAGTAGGGAACTTTAACACCCATTTACATCAACGAGCAGATCACCTAAACAGAAAATCAACAAGGAAACAATGGGTTTGAAAGACACACTGGACCAGATGGACTTAACAAATACATTTAGAACATTTCATTCTAAAACAGCAAAATACACATTCTTTTCAAGTGCACATGGAACATTCTCCAGAATAGATCACATATAAAAGAGGCCTCAATGAATATAAGAAATTTGAAATCATACCATGCACCTTTTCTGACCACAACACTATGAAACTGAAAGTCAACCACAATAAATATCTGGAAAGAACACAAATACATGGAAGTTAAACAACATGCTACTAAGCAATGAATGGGTCAAACAGGAAATGAAAGAAGAAATAAAACAATACATAGAAATCAATGAAAATGAAAGCACAGCCATCTGAAACATTTGGGATGGAGCAAAAGTTGTCCTAAGAGGGCAGTATATAGCAATACAAGCCTACCTCAAGAAGCAAGAAAAATCTCAAATGAATAATCTAACCTTACACCTAGATCTAGAAAAAGAAGAACAAATAAATAAACAAACAGACAAAAAAATCCAAGCCAACAGAAGGGAGGAAATAATAAAGATTGGAGTAGAAAGAAATTACATAGAAACTACAAAACAATAGAACAGATCAATGAAAGCAGAGGCTTGTTCTTTGAAAAAATTAATAAAATCAATAAAACTCTAGCCAGATTTGTCATGTTTACTTAATGAACACTTATTGAGTATATACTTTATACCAAGTACTGAACACAGTTGTGAAAAAAATAAGTGCTATTTCTTCCCTGATGGAGTATACAGTCTAATTGAACAAACAAAATAATTAAATAATTACACAAGCCAATGCAATATTAAAATGGTGCTCACTTTAATCAAGAGTTTGGTACTGTAAGCACCTATATAATGGGAAATAAAAGTTGAAGTGAGAGCTGATGGAAGAGATGTCATGGATGATTAAAGAAAAAAATCTTTCAGGAAGAACTCTTCCATACATGAACATATATGGGCAAGTGTGAGAATGTAGAAAATGGACAGAAAGCAGATGAGACTTGAACAGAAAGAGGCCACAAAAGCAAACAAGGGTTGGTTCAGTTGGATTTCTTATAAACCTATTAAATTTTGTTTGTTCAATTTTTAATACATGAATCAATGAAGTCATTGCAACATTATGTGGAGATAAGATGATTAGATTTGTATTGGGGGAAGAAAAATCAGGGATTATAATGTGAAGAATGAAAGAGAGTGTGACAGATGGGATAAAGGCAGGACAATTAGGGGGTTCTATGCAGCACTCTAGGTTGAGAGATGGTCCTAGAAGGATTAAAGGTTTAGCTTGGTCCTAGAAGTATTTGGTAAACTTGGAGTGAAGTGGAAGTAATAGAGAGAGATTTAGGAGGTAAATTCAAAGGGCTTGAGATTGGATGTCCATGAGTAGTGATGGAGAGGAAGGAGACAGGGATGATCCAGGTTTCTGTCTTACTTAACTGCATAGGTATGACTATGCCATTTATTGTGCTAAGGACTTTTGGAAGACTAACACTGTTGAGATAAAGCTCAAATTTTAAGTATGTTTTTGAAATTCCTTTCAATGACCCCAAAATAGATCTCCAATAAAGGGGTGAGATATCTGGAATGCAGAGTAAATAAAAGTTCACACTGAAGACAGAAGTTTTGGAGTCAATTTTATTTAGTTATTACCTAAGGTCTTAAGGGACTCTAACAGTTTAGAAGAGGAGTTTGGATGTGTGAAGGAACAGAGGAATAGTCAGAAGAGGAAAACTAGGAGTGTTATACTTTGAAAACCAAGAAAAGAAGTTGTATCAGAAGAGAGTATTTAAAAAGTTTGCAAACTGCTGAAAAGCTATGATAAAGAGAGATAAGATAAAGATCTGAAAGTCACTGGAAGCCTTAGGGAAAGCTTTGTATGGAGGGATAGTTGGGCATATAGCTCTATTGGAGGAGGCTGAGGAATAGGGAAAAAAGTTGTAGGGGAAAAAAAGTGTATCTAGACAGTCCACTTTGTCTTTCTCTAATTAATAGTTCATAACATATGACTAAGGGTGTGCTAAATGCCAGGAAATGGCTAAGAACTCCAAATTCATAGATTAATAAAACAAACTCTGTCCCCAAGCAACTCATAAACTGGTCAAATTTCTTAAGTGAGTGAAACTTACTACTACATTTGCTTCTTCATCAACACACAGATTTCTAGAATCTGACTTCTACTTCCAACAAATTGGTGAAGCTGTTTTCTGAAGCTTCCAAAGAACTTCTAGTTACATTCAATGACATTTCCTCAGTGTCCATTCTCCTTGTTATCTGGAAATTTAATACTAACCACAGTATCTTTCTAGACCCTCTCTCTAAGCTATTACACTTTTATTCTTTTCTTCCTCTTTCTGTCAATAACTTGTTTACTTCTTAGCCTCTATCCTTCCCCATCTGCAAGTCACAAATAAAATTTAGTCCTCGATCCTTTGCTGATGTCCCAGTAAATATTCTTCCTTGGGGAACACACCCATTTTTGTGGTTTAATTATGATAGTGGGGATATAGGGGAAAGCACAAATGCCTAGCAATACTAAATCTTTCTCTCTATTGATCTTAGATCCTCACAAGATGTACTTTCCTTCCTGAAGTACCAATGAAATCTGTAAGAGTAAAATAGTTGCTCATTTATATGTTAATTTTCACTTCCCTGATTACTAGTGATGTTGGACATAATTTCTATTGTTTTATTGGCTAGTGTCTCTTCTATGAATTATGTATTGTGTCCTCTGTAATTTTTATGTCATTAGACCAATAAAAAGAATATCCTAAAGATGACTTTTGCTTCAGGAATAGAAATATACCACTGGCACATGCTGGACTGAATGAGAGAGCCCATCCGATAATATATCTCTCATCTGACCTGGAAAATCCTTAGCTATTACCTCTTCAAATATTACTTTCCTACAGTTTGATTTGTGTTTATCTCTCTAGTCTGTATCTTAGCTTCTCTTTCATATATTTAGTCATTATCTTTTTGTACTGCCTTTGACCATACAATCTTTAGGTGCATTTTCCCAATTCACTAGTTCTCTTTGCAGCTCTGTTGAGTTTAGAATTTATCCTATATATTCAATATTTTGATTATTTTAGTAAGTACTTTTGTCAGTACTTTCAGATCTAGGAACTAAAAAAGTTCTTTTTTAAGTAGGCTCCACGTCCAACATGGGGCTCAAACTCATGACCCGAGATCAAGAGTCGCAACTGAGCCAGGCAGACATGTGCCCCTTTAAGTCTAGGAATTCTAATTGGTCCTTTTGATGTCCATCTTCTTAATAATATCTACCTGTTTTCATCTATTTCACTTTTTTCTTTTATTTATTTATTTAATAAATAAATATATAGAGAGAGAGCACAGAGGGAGAATGTGAGAAAGAAGCAGACTCCCTGCTGAGCAGAGAGCTGATGTTGGACTCAATCCCAGGACTGTGAGATCATGACCCGAGCCAAAGGCAGACACTTAACCAACTTAGCCACCCAGGTGCCCTTGCTTCTCCCTTTTTAACTTTCTAATGAATAATGACTTTGAACATAATTTTTAAGAATTATTTTGAAAGTATTTTATTGTTTAAATTTCATCAGAATTGAATTTATATTTTGATTGTTAAATTTGTGGATGTGCTTCCTAATATAGTTCTCCCTCCAGTGCTATGATATGTTTGTAAGTTCATTTAGATCGACTATTTCTCCCTTTCTCCACTGGTTTCTTCTCTTTGGCAGTCATTTTGCCAATCTCCACCTGGTCCTAGGAAACTTGGGGCAGAATCAGAGGATTGCTTGTCTCAGGTATTAAGAGGATTTCTTTGTTTCCTTCCCCACAGCAGCATTCGGGGAGATTTTTGGTTTTGTTTTGTGGGCTCCATAGCTCCATCTCAGTCCTAGGTTTCAAGCAATAAACCTGTCTCTGCTTTCCCTACCCATATAGAGTAAAACTTCCAGTCACTTCTACTATTAGAGTGCTAGATGCTCTTGGCTTGGGTCCCCATGTAGTGCTTTGTGTTTCTAGTCTATTCTAGGATTGTAAAACTCACTCTTTGAAGAAGATTTTATATTTCTAATGTTCTAAAAATATTGTACATTATTTGTATGTTTAAAGATGAGGAAGAAATTCAAGTCCATCTTGACATAAAGTCTTCTGGTATTTCTTGGAAAACGAAATACTTGAGAATGGCTTTTAACACCACAAAATTATAGCCAAATCAATTTCTTATAGTTCTTTAATGACTTTATTGAAAAATTTAAATTCTTCAATCTATTTTGTCTAGATCTTGCCTGTATGTTGTAAAAAAATTGGTTATATTTTTCCAAAAGCCTCACATATCTGAACACTAAGTCAATGTTTCTCATTGATATGCAAAATACCATTTAAAAAAATTCTAAGTAAACATAAGTACTATTCCACTCATCTGCCTAATTATTACTACATCAGTACTACACTGTTATATATTACTTCTTTACAATTTTTTGTTTGCTTATTTTTTGGTAAAAACAATCCCAAGTATTTCCTCCCCCCACAGACTTCTTTTTCAGATATTTATTGACTTCCCTCACCTGCTTATTCTTCCAAGAAAATGGAAGAATAATTTCCCAAATTCCAAATGGATTAAATTTAGATTACTTAATTAATTGAGATTATTTAATTAATTAAATGAGTTAATTGTGATAAATTAATCTTTAATATTATTTAACCTTCCCATCTAATAAAATGGTATATTTTTTTCTGTATTGACCTACAGTAAAATTCTATTTTTTTTAATACTCNAATATTCTTTCATATTGCTAGCAATTTTATATTATTTTGGCTTTGTGACCAAATGCTTTTGGTTATATTATTCTGAGGGCATTTTTTTATAAAGTGCAAATGCNTAATACTCTTTCATATTGCTAGCAATTTTATATTATTTTGGATTTGTGACCAAATGCTTTTGGTTATATTATTCTGAGGGCATTTTTTTATAAAGTGCAAATGCTTCTTATTAAAAATTAAACAATTTAAAAATTAAATAATACAGAAAACTATTAAAAAGTAAACAGACACTACTAACTTACCACAAATACTAACCACTCCAAATATTTAGTAAGCAATATTGCAGCCGTTTATCTCTACAAACTTACACGAGTGTTGACAGGCAGACATGAAAACCAAATTAGTAACATAAAAATGGCAGTATTCTATGGATTTTGATGAAAATGTCACATTTAATTTTATTTTTATTTAATAGAAAAAAGACAGGGGTGAAGCTGAAAAAAAACCTATGTATTATTTTACCAAGAAAATATATAACTGTCTAAAATATTTATCTCAGGTTAAGTAANGGGTGAAGCTGAAAAAAAAACTATGTATTATTTTACCAAGAAAATATATAACTGTCTAAAATATTTATCTCAGGTTAAGTAAAAAAAATATTAAGAACATAAAGTTTGAGATAATTCTACTTTTCTTTTTATTACATGTATCCTTTCTGTGTTAATTGATCTGTTGCTGACCAAGACTGATCTCTAGTTCTTGGGTTCTTCATTCCTCTCTCCTTCCCCACCCCGATGTATAATGATCTTTCAAAATGTAGCACATCTAGATTTGCTCTGCAAACACAACATCTGTTGTTTTATTTAAGTTCTATATTTAAAATGGATCTTAGTTTCACACTCAGCTTTTATGCCATGGTTTCTTATTTTCTGAGTGATATATTTTGATTCATCTATTTAACTGACTTATTCTCGCCAAGTGGTTTTTCAGTAGGGACCCCTGGGCAGAATTACCCTGAGTTATTTCACCTTTAGAATGTCTGTCTGTTGATTTATATCCTGAACGACAATTTGACTAAGCCTAATGCTCATGGCTCAAATTGTCTTCTTCTCAAAACTGGGAGACGTTGTTCAGTGTTTTTTGGCCTGGAAAGTTGCTATGCCAAAATATAAAGCTAACTCTATTTTTCCCTTTTTGTAGCTGATCTTTTTTCCTTTAGATCTGTATTTCTATTTAGATCTCTAAGTAATTTCCTTTAATCCTGAATTTGAAAAACCACCAGGATATTTCCCTTTATTGTTTTGTATTTTTTTCTGTTTGAATGCAAATTATTCTCTGTATATTCAAATTTGCCACCTTTCATTCTTTCTCTATTTAAAAGAAATGTCACTCTTGTATGCCTCTAAATATATTTTCTGTTCAAAACGTGACTTTCCTGTTGTTTTCATCATTATATCTCTGTCTCTCACTCTCCACACTCACAAACAGCTACATGTTTATGTAGAGGCAAATGTTCATATATATGTACATGAACAATACACATATGAATATGTGTGTGTCAACAATCCTCTGTAAATATTTACATATTTGTATTTTTCTTCTATGTTCATTGTGATTACCTCAAGCGTTTCGCCTATCTGTATAATTTGAATTTTAACTGTATTTTTTCTAGGCCTGCTGTCTCCAATTATTAATTAGTTTTGTAATCACATTATTTCTTTCCAATTTTTCATCTAAATTATTTGCTTTCTAATCTTCCTATTTTATTGAATTCATATTTTTTATTAGGCCCTTCTTAGCATGAAAGTTATAAGGGTTATTTTTCTGTCACTCATGTCTTCTAAGAATTTTTCTTATTTATATATCATATGTTTACAAAGTTGCAATATCATGTGTTTTCAATTTCTTATTTGCTTAATAGGATATTAATTGCTTTAATTTTCATAGTAATATTTATGAATTTTCTTTGATATCCATCATCTAAAAACAGTACTAAAGTATTATTTGGGAAAGGGCAGGTATAGCTTGAATTCCACTTTCTGTCCTTGTAGGGCCAGGTGAGTCGGGTAAGGGAGAGTGGGGGGTGGAGGGAGAGCACAAGCAGGAGGAGGGGTTGGCAGAGGGAGAAGCAGGCTCCCTGCTGAGCAAGGAGCCCCAATTCAGACTTGATCCCAGGACTCTGGGATCATGACCTGAGCTGAAGTCAGACATTTAACCGACTGAGCCACCCAGGCATCCACAAAATATTATTTGTTGATGGTGTTTGTGTGTAGCAAATAAAAATGAATCTATAGATAGATTATAGAAATTAATAAATGAGGTTAGGAAGGTTGCTGGATGCAAGGTTTATGTATCAATATACAAAAATTCATTGAACTCCATTATAACAAGGAAAATGAAGTCGAATTGGGGTGCCTGGGTGGCATGGTCAGCTAAGTGTCTGACTCTTGGCTTTGGCTCAGATTGTGATCTCAGGGTTTTGAGATGAAGCCCCAAATCAGGCTCTGTGCTCAGCCTGGAGTCTGCTTAAGACTCTCTTTCCCTCTACTTCTGTCCTCCTTCTGCCCACCCCCCAACTTGTGCTCTCTCTCACTCTCTCTCTCTTTCTCTCACTCTCAAAAAACTAAATAAAATATTTTTAAAAAGAGTAATTTTGAAAGACCCACATAAATGAAAAGATATATCATGTTCTATGATATGGAAGACTCAATATTGAAAACAGTTTTAATTCTCTCAAGAGTTGTATGTATTTGATGAAATTCCAATAGAAATGCCAGCAGTGGGGTGTGTGTGTGTGTGTGTGTGTGTGTGTGTGTGTGTGTGTGAGAATTGACATTCTGAAAACAAAATTAATGTAAAAACACAAATGAGTCACAAGAGGAAAAACCTTATAAAAGGGGGGAGAGGGAGAGGATTTATACAAACAAGTATTAAGACAATATAAAGTTTTGATCATTAGAGATGGTATTGGTACAAGACAAGAAACATTTATCAATGAAACAGAATAGAAATCCTAGTAGTAGACCCACACTTATATGGATACTTGATTTATGACAAATATTATATTGCACAGCAATGAGGAAAAAAATTCTTTCCAATAAATGTTATAAAATCTGTTGAATATCCATAGTAGGAAAAGATAAAACTTGGCCTCTACCTAATATCATACACAAAAATCAATTCCTGGTATATTGTTGATATAAATCTAAAAGTAAAACAATAAAATTTCTTTCTTTTTTTTTTTATATTTTATTTATTTATTTGACACAGAGAGATCAGATCACAAGTAGGCTGAGAGGCAGGCAGAAAGAGAGAGAGAGGAGGAAGCAGGCTCCCCGCTGAGCAGAGAGCCTGATGTGGGCCTCGATCCCAGGACCCTGAGATCATGACCTGAGCCGAAGGCAGAGGCTTTAACCCACTGAGCCACCCAGGCACCCAAAACAATAACATTTCTACATGAAAATACAGGACAATGTTTTCATGAACGTGGGATAGATGTAGATTGCTTACACGGAATGCAAGAAACACTGACCTTAAAGGAAATGATCATTAATTTGTGTTACATTAAAATTAAGACTATTTGTTTATGAAAGTTGATAGAAGGCACTCTGTGGAGCAAGAAAAGACATTTGTAATGGGTACAAGTGAGAGAGGGCTTGTGTACAAATTATATAAAGAACTCCAAAAATCAATGAGGAAATGATGGANGGGGCTTGTGTACAAGATATATATATCTTATATATATAAAGAACTTTCTTATATAAAGAACTCCAAAAATCAATGAGGAAATGATGGACTCCCCATAGGGAAATGGATACAAGGTATAAACAGGCACTAGTTGAAATAAGCATATGAAGGGTATTCAATTTNAGGGCTTGTGTACAAATTATATAAAGAACTCCAAAAATCAATGAGGAAATGATGGACTCCCCATAGGGAAATGGATACAAGGTATAAACAGGCACTAGTTGAAATAAGCATATGAAGGGTATTCAATTTCATTAGTTTTTAAGGAATTACAAATGTTAAAATTAAATAAAATAGTACTATGCATCTATTTGAATGGCTCAGATCAAAAGAATAACAATTTTAAGTGTTGAGACGATGGGAGCAACAGGGATTTTGCTTATGGGAAATTCCCACTAAAGCTTATGGGAATTTCAGTTGTTAGATCCACTTATGAAAAAGTTTGACAGTATCTACTAAAGTTGTATGTATACATGTGGTACAAGCCAGCAGTTTCATTTAAAGGTATATAACTTACAGAAATGTGTGCATGTGTGAACTTAGCGGCGCATAAAATGATATCCTTAGCAACACTGTTAATGATGAACAAACACAATGAAATGAAACATATATCTATCAATGGTAGGAAGAAAATATAAATTCTGATTTATTCATGTGGTTTAATCTATGTAGCAATAAAAGACAATAAGCAACAGCTGTGAAAGTGAATGAATGACCTTTTTGTGAAAGAAGCTAGGGAAAAAAAATACCTACTATATAAGAATACCTACTATATAATCCATTAACATAAAATTGAAAAATAAGCAAAATAAACTTACAGTATTAGAAATCATAATAATAGTTTTCCTTGAGGAAGAAGGAGGACATAATGACTACACGGTGCCCATGAAGTAGCCTTCTGGGGTACGGAGAAGCTTCTACTTTTTTACCCGATAACGGTTATCTGGAAGTCCACTGTGGAATAAGTAATTGAGCTTTACATTCTTTTTATGAACTTATAAGTTTATACTTCAATAAAAAATTATCTGTGTATTTTAAGTAATTTTTTTTCAATTTTAGGGTAAAGATTTTATTTTGCAACTATTGAAACCAAAGGTAATAATAGTTTTTTCTAAATCTTGCACATCCTTAATTACTTTTACTATCTTAACCTCTTTAAGACTGAGAGAATTTATTAAAATTTTCAATTTATTCTACTTCTGATCTTTATTCTACTTTTTCTCTCTCCTGAGAGCTTTTTTTTAAAATGTATTCCAATGTAGTGTTATTGAATATATTCAAGTTGTTCACAATGGTCCCATTTGTGGTATGAATTAGCCCTTTTTTGCTTGCTTAATAACATTTTGTTCAGTTCAGTATAATTCCTGATTTCTTTTAGTTTGTGTTTATCTAACATATTTTTCCTTTCATTTCAGCTTTGGTTTGTTGATTTCCATCATTTAGTTCTACTCTTTTTTTCTTACTCTCCTTCTGTTTTTCATTTTTATACTTTTTAATGTTTTGGAAATTCCAGGTTCTCTTTTAAATTCTGTAAGTGGTTACTTACTTTTACATTTTTCAAACACGTTCTATAATTTTCATTTTTCTAATTGTTGGGGCCAATTTTGAAATGGTATCTTTTTCATCCTTTTCTTTTTTTACATGCTCTTCTAATCTGATTCCTAACCAGTATTAAAATTTAAAACTTGGTTTCAGTACACACCGTCAGTAAACATACGTTTTTCATTACTTTATGTCATGTTAGGTTAGATTCTATTTTGAAGAAATTGTTTTAAAAATATGTATGATTAATCTGTTTTCCGTGGCCCTAATTATAAAAGTTATTTTTTCCTTCTACGTTTGTTAATATTTGTGTCCTTTCATTTTTCTCTTTATAAATTCTTAGGGGAATAATTTCTAGGCACGCTTGGTGTTTGAGTCAGATAGGGCATACAGCTTGTTGTTGTCTGGATTTGGGGCTTATATAGTTATCAGATGTTTTCGGGCACAGAACTAGAAGAGAGTGTAATGTGCACAGCTGGTGGTCTGCTTCCAGAATGCACTGCATTCACCAGGTGGCTTCAATTCTATTGTTTGGCATGGGACTCCCCATCAGTACTTGCTTTAAATCTGACCCTTGCTTGGCTGTCTCACATTCCCAGAGACTCTGAATGCTGAATGGAGATGGGCTTCGTTACCCTTGGGATCTACACTTGTTCTAGATTCTGGTATTAAGTTTTCCCTCCATCTCTTCACAGCTAAAAATTAGCATACTTAAAGATATGGATTTTGTCTTTTTTTCTGAGTTGTCTTAGTTTTTTTGTTTGTTTGTATGGCATTTGTTGTTTAGTTGGTTGGTTTGTTTTGTTTTTGTAATTTCGGAAAAATTAGTAGATGCTGTGTTGCACTCTCCTTTAGAACTATCATTTTAAAAAAGAGTCCAAGTCTACTTTAAAGGAAACTCAGATTTATGTCTGTTTGGTGCCTATATCATACTGTCTTGATGACTACAGCTTTGTAATTTAGCTTGAAGTCTGAAATTGTGATGCCTCCAGCTTTGTTTTTCTTTTTCAAGAATTGTTGGGGCTATTAGGGGTCTTTTGTGGTTCCATACAAATTTTAGGATTATTTGCTCTATCTCTGCAGAAAAAAGTTGGTAGTATTTTGATAAGGTTAATTTTAGAAAAATAAGGAATGTATCAGCATAGGAATTCTGAGAAGAAAGAGAGAGAGCGAGAGAGAGATCAATTTTGGGAAAGGGATATTACAAACTGTTTTTTTGGCATTTAGTGATCAGAGTGAGTTGCAATGAAAAGTCAGTAACACTATAGCAATAATAACAAATATTGGAAATCATGGGGCCATATTTTGAGAATTTGATCTAAGAAAATCTTTAAATAGTAAGAATACAATAATTACAAAATGAAGCAACAAGAGTGATAATTGTTGACCTGGAAATTATTGATTCATAGGCTTTCTCATATTTTTTTACATACTTGTTCATATTAATTGTTTATGATGTGTTAAATAATTATAGGCATTATTTCATTCAATTTCCACAATATTATGAAATGGATATAATTTCTCCATTATATAAGTGAGGAACATATAATTAAAATAGTTTGCCTAAAGTTACAGAGTTGCCTTCATTTCTTGTCTATTATCTGGAAAAACAGGTACGTTTTCTTCAATAGTTGGCCTCTCTTCCTGGTAACATTAATTTTGGAAATATTGTTTATTAAATATGAAATGAAGTTTTAAAACATTCACATTTTTTTTTTGAGAGAGAGACTGCAAGCATGCCAGTGGTGGGGAGGGGCAAAGGGAGAGAGAGAATTCTAAGCATGCTCCACACTCAGCACGAAGCCAGATGTAGGGCTCCATTCCAGGACTCTGAGATGATCACTTGAGCCAAAATCAAGAGTTGGACACTTGGGCGCCTGGGTGGCTCCGTGGGTTAAGCCTCTGCCTTCTGCTCAGGTCATGATCTCAGGGTCCTGGGATTGAGTCCCATGTTGAGCTCTCTGCTCAGTGGAGAGCCTGCCTCCTCTTCTCTCTCTCTGCCTGCCTCTCTGACTACTTGTGATCTCTCTCTCTCTGTCGGATAAATAAATAAAATCTTAAAAAAAAAAAAAGTTGGACACTTAACTGACTGAGTCATCCATGGGCCCCCAAATTATGCATTATTTAAATGTAAATATAACATGTGTTTGACAGGATTATGATGTATATCTGTACGTTCCTCATCAATGTAATCAAAGTAAATATATTTGCCAGGTCCTTCCTGATTATTCTAGACCTACTAATCACCCATCACCAGCCCTCCTAAGACATACTTCCTTGAGAACAGTATCTCTTGGACTCTCTTAAAAACTTTGTATCTGTTTATGGGGTGTCTGCTCAGCTAAGTCCATTAAGCATACCACTCTTGGTTTCAGCTGAGATCGAGCCCTGTGTTGGGCTCCTGCTGTGCATGGAGCCTGCTTAAGATTCTCTCTCCCTCTACCCCTCCACCTTCCTCTCTCTCCTCTAAAAAAAAAAAAAAAAGAAAAAAAAGAAAAGGGAAAAGAAATTGCCATCTTGCTTTCTTCAAAGTTTTCGCCAGAAATCTATCAGTTGATTAAAAAATTAATAATAAGGAAGGGGCGCCTGGGTGGCTCAGTTATTTAAGTGTCTGACTCTTGATTTTTGTCATAGGACATGATTTCAGGGTCATGAGGTAGAGCCCTGCATGGGGCTCCATGCTCATCGGGGAGTCTGCCTGAGATTCTATCTCTTCCTCAGCCCCACCCCCCCAATAAAAGATAGACAAATAAATCTTTTTAAAAAACTTCAAATCTGTTTCTAATAGAACTATCAGAAATAAAAAGGAATCTTAAAAAGTAGAAGTGGATGCAAAGGGTATTTTTCTATTACCAGATGGTTTGTCTTCTCTTCCTTCTTCTGTTTTTACCCAAGCTAAATTCCACCTGGCCTAAGAAATAGACATGTGAAGATTCTTTTTAATAACACAGGAAATAAGGGCTCCTGGATGGCTCGGTCATTAAGTGTCTGCCTTTGGCTCAGGTCATGATCCCAGGATCCTGGGATCGAGCCCTGCATTGGGCTCCCTGCTCAGCAGGAAGCCTACTTCCCCCTCTCCCACTCCCCCTGCTTGTGTTCCCTCTCTTGTTATGTGTCTCTCTCTCTCTGTGTCAAATAAATAAATAAAATCTTTAAAAAAAACCACAGGAAATAACAACGCTAGAGTTTTGCACACCTAGAGAAAAAGTAAAACTATTATTAATGTAGATATTAACTTTGTAAGGGCAATAGGTACTGAGTTGTAGCTCATATACAATTGCTCTTATTAATCATATCAAACATATTAGCATGAGTTTGGAAGATCTGCTTAATTACTAAGCTTAATGTAGAAGGAGTTGATAATATTACCTTAAGACTTTTTGGTGAGAAAATGACATTTGGCATGCATCAAGAACTCCCAGCTTGCCAAAAAGTGCAATGTTAACACCAATATAATGAATTATAATAAGCTGGTTATATGCTACCTACTATATTTCTCCTTAAAACTCCCAAACCTACCATAAAAATCAAGGCCATTAGGAATAGTCGATCATCTTTGAAAGAATGAAGACCTAAGTGTTTATGTACCACAGCTGTTCACTTCCATACATCTAGAATAAAATGTGGGACTTCTAGCTAAGGTATCTTGTCCATAATTGACCAAGCAATATTCAACACTGAATACATCCAGGTATCAGATGACATAGGAGACGAGGTGTCAGCATTGTCATAAGTTTCCTGCACCTATGCAACAGTGCACACATTGGTAGGGATGAAGTTTTGAATCATGGTTGCAGGTTTTAAACTTATTTTGCTCTCTTTGTGCTTAATAAAGAGCCTCTACCTTAAAAATAGAATTCTAAAAGGGGAGGGGGACTTTAGTTATGAGGAGAAGTGCAAAACATTTTTTTCTTGAACTTTCTACAGGATATTACTCTACACATTTTTCTTCCTACCACCTCTTTCTTTTCACATGGCCACACTGAAAAATAATACAGAGTGATACACAGAGTGACTCAGAGACATCTTGCTTTTCCTTAGTCTTAGTTTAGAAATTATTTTCTAAAAGTCTTGTGGTCAAACTGGGAAGCCAAACGTTAGGCAGAAGTGTGCTGCCTTATACAGGTGGTTGTACTTCCCTATCTCATCACACTGACCTTTTATTTAATGAAGAGTAGAGATGGAAAGGAATAAAGAGGAAAAAAAATCAATGCATTTTCCACACTAGCAGCTGGTGTGCATATCACCCTGGACTCAAGTCTAAGGGTGAGTAAGGTTTTATTTTTTTTTATATATATATATCAGTTCACAAAGGAAGGAAACCATAGGGGGTTAGGAATAGAGATCGGGAAAAGAATCTGTGCACAGGTGAAGTTCATTAGAGCTCTCCAGCTGCTGTTGTGTTTTGGTAGGCACAGCTTAGGTAGCTGCATACAAGAGTAATTTATGCTCAGTTCTCCCAGCAGGACCTACCCCCAGACGGGCTGTCTGGTCAGCACTCTGTTCCAAGGAGAAAAAAAAAAAAATCACAGAAGGGAAGAGGTAAGACTCCACTTGCTTTTCCGATGGAGTCTTTTCTCTAAGTTTCGTAGGAGTAAACCTTTAGAATGAAAGCCCAGTGGAGAAACCGACTTTACCTCATGATGTGGCTAATTTAAGAGAAGCTCAAAGACTTGATCACTGTCATCTATTTCTGGCTCTCTGATTTAGCAGACAGATGAAGTGCACTTATAGCTGACAGATGTGGAAATCCATATATAGCCAGAAAAATCTCTAGTGGCTACTGATGCAAAATAATATGAGTTGTTTCCACAAAGGTCAGTTGAAATTTGCATTTGAATTTTTCTTCCTGGGGTGCTTTTAATGATAGGATCAGGTCCTCAGGCTCTTGTAGTAAAATGTGCCCTCCAAATTTGTCAATTATGTTAAGGTAAAATCTGGGTTGAGGAAATGCTAAAGAAAAGAATGTGCTCTGCATATTTACCACATACATAGAGTGGCTGAAAGATGACTGAATGAGAATTGTGACATTAATCTACCCTTGCAATTATTCTGTTAATTGGCAACTCGATTATCAAAATTAGAGTTCATTAAAGGTAAAATGTTTCTTCTGTAAATTTCATCTCTGTACAAGATAATACAAAATATGATGCTCAGTGGGGAGACTATTTTATCCACTTGATTCTTTTTATGGCTTACATTTTTGAATACTAAATTGTGATTATCTGTCTGATTCATCCTTTTTAAAGAACTCATCATTGCTATTGTTTTTATTTATATAAAGTTAGATTGCTTTCATAAACTATCTAATCCTAACTATTTGCACTGTACAGCATGTGAATATTCTAATTTAATTCACATTTTTCACTTTTTATTGCTGAAGAAAATAAAATTCCAAGATTATTAAAGGCCAATTTAGATCTATATACCATTCCATTATTGACCCAATTTAATAATATTTTAATTAGTTATTCCAATAGCTTGACTGTAGAGATAAAAAAAGTGTTGATTGTATAAAAATACAGGAGTATAATCGATATTATAACTTAGTTTGAGTCAATTTGTTTCGCTTGTAGGGGGTCCTCATCGTGAAACATCCTGAGATTTTGTGCAATAAAGAGTATATGAGGTTTTTTCTTTCAATTTCCATATATAGGACCGTTTGTCAGAATGCCATAATTTAAAAACAACAACAAGGAAAAAAGACAAGCTACTTTAATAAAATTGGTCCCTTGGTCACTGCCAGCTGTGAGAGTAAAGACAGAATACCTCAGAGCAGTAAATTTAGTTGATAATCTTTTCCTAGAATATAGTGCAGATTACCTTTGTACCCTCACAGCAACCATCTCCGTGGATAGCATGGAACAGGCATTCAATGAATATTTTATGAATGGATTAGTAAACATGTAAGACAAATACTATACTTCCAAGAAATAATTGTAAAACTGTATTGAAAAGCTCGATAAGTAGTTATGGCTGTGTATGTATAAGTGTCTATGCACATATATTTAATTTATTGCTTTAAAGTGTAGTATTTTTGGCTCAAGCACATGAGTGACTTTTATAACAAATAAATATTTATAAACAGAATCAGAAGTTAATTTAAATGGAAACCTAAATTCCTCTTTCTGCTTCTGAGAAACAGCATACCATAGTCATTGTTATTGTCCTCAGAAATTTCTGGGAAGAAGGATCCTTTCTTCTTGCCAAAAAAGCATGTTTCAGTTAGAGTTGAAATGTCATTCTAATTTTTTAATCTGAATCCCATCTGCTACTCTTTTAACCTGCTTCTCCTTGTCTTGTCAGTGCAATCAGAATAGTCTTCACTCATAATTACTCATGACTATGATGACTGCAGATAATTCCTGCAGTGTCCTCAGATAGACAACATCAAGCTCTGAACAACTGTCATACTGAACGAAAGTCTTTTTCTCGTTTTGTTGGAGATTTTTGTGAAGGGTGATTTTTTTAAAGACATAAGATTTGAAAAATATAATATGATTCAACAATAAAAGGTAAAAATTTTGATATATAAAACTTAGATACATTTACCGTTAGTTGCATTGGGATATTGATCATATTTATTTTCTCAAAAATAAAGTCATGCTATAAGTCTATATAGTCAGTTTCCTAATGTTTTTAACTATTACAACCAAATTTTTCTTCCTTAAAGCTTTTTCTGTGTTCTTAAGTTTGGTGTTTGGATTCAAGCATGACTTTTAGCTAAAATACCTGAGGTGTAACACAGAACACTCTTAGTCAGCAAAATATAATGTAGAAACAAAACAAACAAAATAAAACAAAACAAAACATTGCATGCATTGACCTTCCTTCTTTCAGGGATTTTATCATTTGCAATTATTTCTATAAGGATTTTCTTTCTTTATTATATGGCAAGCTCCTTGAGAATGTAACGTGTGCACAATTCATTTTTGAATATATAAAAATAGATATTTTGAATATTTATATCATACCATATCATTTGATATCATATTGTATCATCAGCCACAGTTTGTTGCGTATTCCGAGTAATCAAAAAGTACTTACAGAATGAAACAAGAGTAAATATTTTTGCTGGGCTTCCATTGATTATAAGGAAAGGAAACTTCTCAAGACAGCTCAATTTAGTGACAATTTATTATAAAGATAAGTGTGATAGTAAGAGAGATGCTAATTAAAATCTAAGATTAGAAAATGTGTTAGCAGGTAGCCTTACAAACACCAGAAGTAGATGAAAGTCCTGGGTCTGAGTGTGTTCTGGCAGTTACAGCAACAAGAGTTCATGAATCTTCACTCTAGCACCTCACTCTTACTGCTTCTTCACAACTGTCCAGTGTCTGTATCCCTGGGGATTTCTCACTTTATACTCTGAATCTCTTACAAGGTATTTTCAGGCTTATTCCACCCATGTGCTGAGAATCTGCTTTTGCAAAAGGTACATTCCACACTCCTGCTCATTGAAAACCACTATTATAATGTATAACCTTTCAATATTTCATTGGTCTAGTTTCTATGTAATTTTTCTCGATTTTTCACTCCTCTTGCCTCACTGAATGTAGCCTTTCTATTGTAGACTTTATAGCTTATTACTTGAATCTCTCTGTATTTCTAGGTGCAAAAATAAGGATTACCCTAACTTAAAGCAGAACTTTCAAACCAGAACACCCAATAGATAATTAGCCAACCTGTGATTCCACCGTACCTTGGTCACATGGTCTTTTTCCAGGAGTGGGGAGGGGCACTCATATACCTACCTGTGATGGTCCCTTAGCAGACACTGTGGGTGGGGAACTCTCCCATATAAATGACTTTAAGCATGGCCTTACCTCTTAATGGTATACAATATACAACGCTTCCTGTGAAATGTTACTTGAGAAAAAAAGGTGTCACCCAAATTATTTTTTTATCCATACTGAGTTTCTAATCACAGAGCATTTATATTTTCAAAATGATAACCTAGAGTTTAAATTACTTGGTTTGAAGAAATTTGCTATCTTTAAGTTTCCATTAATTTTTATAAGCTACAGTCTATTATTTTTTACAATTTTGGCTCTTGTTTTCCTAAAGTATATAAGTAAATAATTAGGGTCAATTTCATTATTATATTTAACCATTTAGTTTCTAAGGAGAATGAATGTAATGTTAAAGGAGTATGTGAGCAAAACCAAAATGAAAATCCTAATATGAAGAACAGTTAATATAATATATGTAAGGAAGGATAGTCAGAGAATAATAGCCTGAGATAGAAGACTAGACTCCATGGAGATACTATAATTATATCATGTGAATTGAATTAATTTAAAATATCTCCTTTCTATAAGGATAAATGTGTACGTATACACACACACACACACACACACACACACACACACAGTTTAAAGACTTACCATCAGAGAAGTGGGATGTGAAGCAAGAAAGAATATATTTCATTGAATAAGGATTGTAGGAAAGTTAATAGGATGCAGAAAGTTAATAAGAAAAAAAAGGAGCCTGAGATAATGAAAGCAAAAAGGCACTGAGGAGAAAAGATGTGGTTATATAATCAGATCAGTAAAAAAAAAAAAGAGAGAGAGAGAGAGAGGTAAAAAATAGACTCACTAATAAATTAGGAGAGGTATGAAATTAAAGAAATCAGTGATGACCTCAAACTACTGAGATGCTAAACTACTTTAATAAGAGAAATGAAGAAAAGTAGTATGGATAATTAGAACACAATAGAAATCTTGCAAAAGTAAAAATTTACAAAAGCTGGAAATGTACACTTGAGAAACTTGGCTGAGTTGGATAAAGCACATTGAAATAATCTATTTTGCATCAATTTCAGGAGAACAACATAGACTTTACATGTGTTAACCCTATAGTGCTCAAAACATTCCTTTGATTAAATAGAAATATTATCTTTTAATTGCCAGTGGAGAAATAAGATGGGATGGCAAGTGCTGAAATTTTCGTAAAAAGAAAGCATTTTTGAACCACTCATTGATCCGTAAGTAGATGTGTCACGACTTTATATCATTCCCAAATAGTTCTTGTTGCCATTGCTTTAGTAAGTTAAGGTGCTTGGCTATATAGTGCATTAATCAATTAGCATACAAATTCTGCTGTGGTAACACAAATTCATAATGAAGAAGAGAGCGCAGAGAATAAGCCACTGAGAACTATTTAAATGTAAGACTCAAAGTGAGTGTATTTGAAACTCAATAAAACATAACAATTTTTTTCCTCTTTCACAGGCTTGTTTGATACATAAGATTATTGTAACATATGCAGTTTATTTAGGCATTATTTAGACATTCTTTAATATACTGGCTAACTGGACTTGGACAAGTCAAATATTTGATCGTTAGTTTCTTCATCTGAAAACTGGATTGTTGGAAGGACCAGTACTAATATAATAAATGACACATCAATGATGGTCATTATTATTCTAATTCTGGCATTTGTCTAAAATTTCCCAATCAAGTAGCAATCTCTGTCTTAAATCTCTTTATTTTTCCTGAGATTTTGAAATCTTCATTATTTTTCATGAATCCTAACATTTTAACAATGTTCTACAGCATTTCTTTTGCCTTTGGTTAGGTTTCTTTCTCTTTCTTTCATTCTTTCTTTCTTTCTTTCTTTCTTTCTTTCTTTCTTTCTTTCTTCCTTTCTTTCTTTCTTTCTTTCTTTCTTTCTTTTTCTTTCTTTCTTCCTTTTTTAACTAAATATCATTTTAAACCCTGAATTGAACATAGTACTCTGGCTACTGTCACATGGAGTCATATAACATATGTTTTGCAGATTTTACAGTATATGGCCAGAATCATTTTGACTGCAACAAAAGCAAGGTGGGGAAAAATGAAGTCAAATATTCAAGGTCATAGTAATTACTTCTAGCCAGTGCTACTCGTGGCAGTGATGTTTAGATCTGATACCTCAGTGTGTATAGTTAGATTGAAATAGCTAATACCTCTCATTAGATTGATTTACTAGCCCTAGCAACACCTAATACACCTTTGCTGAATAATGGTAAAATACTGCATTTTTAGTTACATGTACCTTTCAATTAGACAAAACAGTTGTAATGATTTAGCATTTTGACGTCTTTTTTTTTTTAAGATTATTTACTTATTTATTTGACAGAGAGAGAGATCACAAGTAGGCAGAGAGGCAGACAGAGGGAGAGGAGGAAGCAAGCTCCCTGCTGAGCAGAGAGCCTGATGCTGCCTCTAATCCCAGTACCCTGAGATTATAACCTGAGCCAAAGGCAGAGGCTTTAACCCACTGAGCCATCCAGGACACCCAGCATTTTGACTTCTTAAACCATTGTTATAATCACTGGATCCTCCATTATAAGCTGAATCTATGCTATGTTCAATCTAAAGCCCTGAAGCTATGTTGGAACCTCTAAATTTAGGAAGTCTATTGATTCTTACAAACACGAATTGCCTAAGGCATATGAGTAAATTAAGTATCCAAATCTGGAGATGTCATGTGGGAAGGGAGGGTGGTGGTTAAGAGGAGCTAATTCTGTTCTTAATTTTAAAAGCAGAAGTTCAAGGTAAGTGTAACACTTTCCCTCATAGTAGTGATTCAAAACGTGTAGTCCTTAGATGGGCAGTATCAACATAACCTGGAAACTGGTTAGAAATGCATATTCTCAGGCTCTGCTCCAGATCTACTGATAGGGCCCAGTAATCTGTATTTTCACAAGCCCTCCAGGTGAGCTAATGCATAGTATTTGATACTAAAGTGTAACATTTGGGCAGAATTACTACATTTTAAATTGGACTGACTCCAGCTCTTCTTTGTCTATATAATTTTTCGAGATTTGGCCAAAATTGAGATACTGGTTAATTTTAAAAAACACATAAATGTTTAAATTGAGTACTGGTAATTTATAATAGCATAATTATTAACACCTGCTCATGTGTCTGGTACTTTGAACTATTCTATTTTTTCGCAAGAAGTCACACTACAAGGTCATATATCAATTTTAATTATTTCCAAAAATATTTTCCTTAACTTTGAACAGAGGTGGACTAAATTTTAAGTATTCAAATTTAAATTCATAGGTAGATAATTTCTTTATGACTTAAATAAGAACAAAAAAATATCTTAGTACAGTGATGTCTTATAATAGATCACTCATTTTTTCATTCACTCCAACAACAAATATTTGAGCATCTGTTATGTGTTAGGCCATACTCTTGGTTCTCAGAATAAAATTATACAAAATAAACTTTCTCTTAATAATATGTATTCTTACTTCACCATTTGGAATTAAAATTTACCACATACCAATTGATCACAATGCTCAAATTTTTCATCTTCTTGATAACATTTTAGTTGTAATTTGCTTTCTACCAAATGCCTCTTTGATTACATTTGAGATAGTTAAGAAAAATCATCTCAAAAGAACTAGATTTGGGTACCAAATGCACCTCAATATTGTAACTGGATGACCTTGAAAAAGTCAATCTTTGAACCTCATTAATTTCATTTGCATAATGGTAGCGATAAAGCTCTGAACTTAACTGACAAGATTATTTGAAGAGCAAACCAGATAATGAACTACTGTAACTGCTAGAAAGTATTACATGTATTGTTGAGTTTCTTTTTTTAATTGTCTGTAACAAGTCACCATTTATAAATTAATCAAATGCACATATTTAAATTCTGACTCTGATACTTACTAGCTCTTTGAACTAGGGTAAATTACTTTTTGTTTAAGATTTTGTACTAGAATTTCTTCAAATTAAAATGGTGGTAATAAGGGAATTCATTGGAAAGTTTTAAAAAATAAATGGTATAAAAAATGTGCTTAGACTAGTGGTCTAAGCACTACTGGGTAGTAAGTGCTTCCATATATTAAGCACTTACTATCTTTGTTATTAAACTATTTAAAAAACTCTTATCACTAAAACAGTAGTTAGCTAAACCTAAATACCTAGGACTCTGTATTTCCTCATACCCAGGAATGTGAAGATTAAATCTCTTATAAGTTAGGAGTTTCATTTAAACCTGTGCTGACTTTTTGGCACATTTTAGAATATATTTGTTTTGAAGAAAAAAGATTTATAATATTAGCTACTTCCTTGACTCTTTCTGATAAAACAATGTCTTAAAAAGACAAAATTATTCAAATTTTTTTTTGAAATTTTGGCTTTCAGATGAACTTAAAGTTTCATTTATTGATAGAACTTTAGAGTTCTCAAAATTAAACGAAACTCAAGTTTTAGCTATGGGGGTTAAACAAAACCTTTACCAAAGTAGTAATTTGGTTTGCTACTTACTTTCTTTGCTTATATGTCTCAGTGATGTGGATAGTTTACCACTGAATGAGGTTGTCATGTCTTCTCATGAGCCTGGACCCAGGTATCAAGGCAGGAAAATATAGCAGAATGGCTGAAAGGCAAATAAAATGATTATAGCTGGAATCAGATTTTTGACCGAATAATATAAACTTAACTAAATGATGGTTATTTCTCCCTAGCTACAGGTAGTCCACAGAACTACATGGATAAGAATTATGTTCAGCCCCTTCTGTAGCTATAGGAAGCAAGTGTTTTGCAGGGGTGGGTAGAGATTGATCAGCTGCAGCCAGACTGAGAGAAACATCTCTCCTCTGTAGCTGCCTTCTCAAGCTTTCGACCTGGTGAGCTTATGGACTAAGTGCTGGTGAGGCCCATTTCAGGTTTGGACACTGAAAGGGCCCAAAGTTCTTCATTAGCCTGATTACAAAGTAACCCAGGAGAACAGAGGAAATGACTCTTCCCTGTGTCATAGAGCCTACTTACCCACCAGTGTTAATATATGGTAACTCTTTGATGGATCACACATCTGGAAGGGAAGTAGCAAGAGCCACACACCTGTAGTTTAAATCTCAGAAGGTTTACTGTGTTTTCTTTTGTATATTCTATATTGCAGAATATACATAAATAGGGTTCTTTACCCCCTAAAATTTTTTTAAATTTTTGTTTTTGTCAAGTTTCATAGTTCTCAGCTAAACCCAGCCTTTGCTTGCTTGCTTATTTGTTTGTTCATTTGTTTGTTTATTTACTTATTTATTTTACTCAGATGGTCCTACAAATTTCCACATCCTTTTTGTCATTTTCCATAATGTACCATCTCCTTAGAACCCAAGGAAAATGACTGCAAGGATGACTGACTTCAAGCTTAATGGATTTGGCAGAGCACTGAACACTTTCCTGGCAATCAGCAGATTTCAGTGTGCTTAGGTGACTTGCGTTTACTCCGAAGGCAGTTTTAAGTGGATCGTGTGCACTGGGTAAACTAGTTGTTCCAAATCCATGTGACCATACAAACTTCTAGAAGTTGAGGTTGTGCTGAATCAAGCCTCGTAGAAAGTCAACATCTCCACAAAAATTAGCGTGCTTCGAAATATAAACATGGTAGGAGTGAGCATCTGTATCTCCATAGAAATTGGTCAGGAAGAAGCAAAACAGCCCAAAAATTCAGAAAAATATTAACTAAATTACTAATTTAGTAATTGCTAAATTACTAATTAACTAAGTTACTAATTTGGGGGATTACAATTTGTAACTTCTATTAAATTCAAGAAGTAAATATTTCTACCCAACAATCACAGTTAACAGTCTTTTCATTCAGATGTACAAAAAGTGTCAAAAAAAGGCTATGATAATATTAATTGCCATAACATTTTGTATAAGAAAAAAATGTAAAGCACTTCATTGTCTACCAATAAGGAGTGTTAAATAAAGTACATATAATAATGTTAGTATCGTTGAAAAGAATGAGGAATGCATTTATATATTAGGATGAAAAATTATCTAAGATATATTCTTAGATAAAGCAAAAGTCACAGAAGAGTATCATGGTATGACAGTTGTGAAATAAATTTCTATCTATCTGTATCTATCATTTATTAATCTAGCTATCTACTTACTCATTCATCTATCTTTCTATCTATCCATTCACCAAGGCACATTAAACATTGCTTGAATAAATAACAGGTGCCTGGGTGGCTCAGTGGGTTAAAGCCTCTGCCTTCAGCTCAGGTCATGATCTCAGTGTCCTGGGATTGAGGCCTGCATCAGGCTCTCTGCTCAGCAGGGAGCCTGCCTCCTCCTCTCTCTCTGCCTGCCTCTCTGCCTACTTGTAATCTCTCTGTCAAATAAATAAATAAAATCTTTAAAAAATAAAAATAAAAAAATTTAAAAAATTAAAAAAATGAACAACAACAAAAAAATGAAGACAATGATAATTTTTGGGAAATGAGGTATGGAATATCTGTGTAGGGAGAATTTTTATGCATCGTTTTAAAATTTTCTTTTCTTTTTTTTTTTTTAAGATTTTATTCATTCATTTAAGAGAGAGAGAGAGCACGAAGGGGAAGAGCTGGGAGTCCGACAGCTTGATCCTAGGAATTGGAGATCATGACCTGAGCTGAAGGCAGATGCTTAACCATCGGAGCCACCCAGGTACCTCTTCTTCTTCTTTTTTTTTTTTAAAGATGTATTTATTTGAGAGAGAGAGTGAGAGTAGGAGGGAGGGGCAGAGGGAGATGGAAAAAAGATCCCAAGTGGACTCCGTGCTAAGCACGGAGCCAGATGTGAGGCTCGATCTCATGACCCTGAGATCAGGACCTGAGTTTAAACCAAGAGTCAGTCACTTAACTGAGTGAGCCACCCAGATGCCTCATAATTTTCTGTATGTAATAGTCGTCTATTGCTATATAACAAAGACTCAAAGCTTGGTGACTTCAAACAAACACTATTTGATTTCGATTCTGTGGCTGACAGGTTAGGCAGGGTTTAACTGGTCTAGCTTGTCTTTATGTTATATCTCGTCTAGGTGAACTCCTTCTATAAGCAGTTGGTGTGTTAGGGGCTGGCTAGTCATGAGTGGCCTCATTGCTATGTCTGGGCCCTGTGCTGGAAGGGCTGAGATGACCAGGCCTCTCTCTGCCGTGATCTCTCTCAAAGTTCATTCACAGGCAGCATTTTTCCAAAAGGGCAAAAGTGGACAGTGCAGACCCTCTGGAAGATAAGTCTTGCTAGTCCCCCAGCATCCCTTCTGCTATATTCTACTGGTCAAAGCAAGTAGCAAGACAAGCCCAGGTTCAAAGAATGAGGAAATAGACTCCATTGGTTGATGAGAGGAGCAGTAACAACATGTAGCCATGTTTAATCTAATACGCTCTGCCAACTGAATGTGTTATAATAAACGTTAACTGTTTTAATAAGAATAACAAGAAACATAAAAAGAAGTGCTAAGCTTTTTCCTCCTTTTTTCTCTAATTCCCGTCTGTATCTTTGAGTTACACAAGAGCCTGTTTCAATTTTTATAATGAAGTGATTACTGGTTAGTTAGGAATCATCCTATAACATATATAAAAAATATTTGAGTAAGTTTCAGTCTCTACCAAAAGATTCATTCCAGATGTTCCAACATGCACATGAAGTGCACATATACTTTTATTTATAAGTGGGCACTAATGACTTTTGCACAGTGAGTAAATAAACTTAGATAAAATTGCATTATCTTCCATGTGTCTGTGGGTAGTTTTAACAGAATTAAAAATCTTTCTTCCTTACAAACATTTGTCATTCAGCACTTTAGTGGCAAAATCTTCTCTACTTTATGTACTAATGTCCTACTAAAAGGAAATTTAAAAAGAAAATGTATGAATTATTCTAAATGGTTGTGTAATTACTCTTTAGTTTTCTACCAAAATGAATTCAATGATTAATTTTCTTATTAAATGTAAGTAAGCCCTCATTTTTCAGATTCAGTGTGGAAAAAGGCTGTGCTTTTCTGCTAAATTCTTAAAATATATTTGTCCCCTCACAGCTCCTCTACTTTTCCTCCTCCCCAGTCCCAAGTTTGAGGTCTCTTAGTTCTAGAAATTTCTACCAATGTAATATAGGTTAATTGTATCCTGGTAGAATTACATCTCTAATACTTATCTTGTTTACTCTGTACTTTGCCTCCTCCCTCTCACTGGGACTCCAAAACCAGTTCCCTCTTCCAATCCAGACCAAAGCAGAAACAAAGAGACAGAAGCAAAAATTCAAAAGAACTTCTAGCCAATGAGCCAAATCATGAGTCTTAGCCAATGCTTGCTTGCAGAGCCTAGCTTTTTGTTTTGTAACTTTATTTGGTTTTACTTATCTCTGAAATTATCAGTGATCTGCCCCGGAGAAAAGACAAATGATTCAGTGGTAAAGCTAATATAAGGGGAAGAGAGAATTAAAGGCAAAGAGTTCTCATAGGTGGAGCTGGATTTTTCTGTTTTTCAGCAGAAAACAGAATATTCAAATTCAAATTAGGATAATAAAAGAGGGGGTTGATAAAATAACCATGGTTAAAGATATAAGTTACGTGTGTTGAGAAACCATGGGGAAGAGTCCAATACTCTGGGGCTGTTGCCATATTAGTATCAAAGGATGAAGTGTAAGACTTTGTGACTTACTGGTTCAAGGACTTGGCCAATTAGAGATGACCCAGAAAAGTAAGGAGCTGAGGGAATGAACACCCTGAGTTCAATCTGCTCTTTTCTCTCTACTGTTTGTGTGGCTTTTCATTGGGCAAACTCAAATGAAATCTAGAAGGGAGGGAATTCTATTGGTGGACCCCATTCAGGATCAGTGTCCCGAGCCAAAAAAGGCCAGAAAGGCAATGAGAAGATATATGGTCCAGAAGGGAAAGGATAAAAGGAGATAAGAGGGAAAGAAGGAGGGGGGAGGGAGGGACGGAGGGAAAGAGAGAGGTGGGTAGGAAGAATGTATGAGGTTGTAGCTCACTGTCAAAGTTTTGTAGTGCTAGGAATGACTTTAATTACAAGAATGATGAAAACTGATTATGGGAATTATTATTCATTAGTCCTGTATATATTTATGTTCTATTTCCCTCATAGATTTGATTATAAGATACCTGAGGGCAAAAATTCTGCTGATTTTACTAAAGTATCCTCCTTAAATATTTGTTGAATTACATTGAATGATAAGAGTACTTTAGTGAGTTTCATTGTTTTGAAAAGTTGAGACTAGCTCACCATGAGATTTTTAAGGCTATGTCACTGGTTCCAGTGATACTGTCTTACAATGAACAGGAACATGACATCCCTTCACCTGTCAACATTGTGATTATTAATCTACCACAACTTCTGCTGACAGCAGAGAATCTCTGTTCTGACAATGACAATATAAGTTGGTTTGCCAGAGAAGTTTACCAACAGCTTGAAACTTTCATGATGAAATGACTGGTCAAGTTAGTGTTGATGGAATCTGGCCAGAGCCATCCATCACTAATCCTGGGAAGCAGGACTATCTAATGGTTCCAGTTTTATTCAATCTATTTTATGCAGCCATGCTTGACTATGCAACAAGAGACCTCAGGGTTGATATTAGGATATATTTGATCTCCTAAAAGGCTTTTCCACTTCAATAACTTGCAATCCTCCTCAAAAGTCCTTGAGGCAGTCGTTCATGAACTCGTGCTTCTGATGACAACATACCCAACATGACCTAAAATGGATTTCAGAAAACTTTGTAGGCCTTTTGTTAGAAGTTGTCTATAAGCTGGAGATGCCTTAATATGTGCCAGATTTTGCTAAAAAAAAATTCTAAAACAGTTCAGCAACACTAAATATTTTGAAAGAAATTGTCGACAATTTGTTCCTTTGTCATTTTACAAATAATGACCAGATAAATAAGAACATTCAGCATAGGGCTGTGTGGGTGTCTCAGTCATTTAGGCATCCAACTCTTGATTTTTGACTCAGGTCATGATCTCAGGGTCCTGGGATGGACCCCACGTGGGCTCTGTGCTCAGTACAGAGTCTGCTTGTCCCTTTCTCTCTGTCCCTCCCCTCCCCCACACTCATTCTCTCTCTCTCTCTGTCTCAAATAAATAAATGAATGAATGAATAAATGAATAAATAAATAAATAAAATCTTTTTTAAAAAAGAAAATTCAGAGTAAAAGCAATATATCTGTGGCTAGCAGTACCATCAATATTTATTAGTTAGCATAATAAACTAAGATGAATTCTGTCTTCCTGAGTGTACAAATTGGGAGCATTGGGTGACTCTACATGGGGTTTGACTGAATCTTAGAATTCCCTCCCTAATGACTATATAACCGCTAAACATTGGAATTATAATGGGAAGGTCATGTAATCACACAATACTCAAGCTGGAAACTATCTGAGAGTTTGTTAACCAAAGTCATATTTTATATATGAAGGGTAATTGACTTGGTCAATATCATACTATTAAGGGTGCCTCGGTGGCTCAGTGGGTTAAAGCCTCTGCCTTTGGCTCAGGTCATGATCTCAGGGTCCTGGGATCGAGGCCCGCATCGGGCTCCCTGCTCAGCGGGGAGCCTGCTTACCCCCCCTCTGCCTGCCCCTCTGCCTCCTTGTGATCTCTCTCCCTCTGTGAAATAAATAAATAAAATCTTTAAAAAAAAATCATACCATTAACTAATTTTAGAAACTAGACTATGCTCCACATCCCTTGAGCACATCAATGTTATTTTTATTATTTTAATTTGAATGTTATGGTAACCAGTTTCCAAGACAGTCCCCAATGATTTCTACCACCTGGTATTCACACCTTTTTGGAAATTCCCTTCCACACTGTAAAGGCGTTGGTATGCATGACCATTGGATTACAACATGGTATTTCACTTCTGAAGCTAGATCATCCAAGAGTCTATGGCTTCTTCACAGTGATTTTGTTTCTCTCAGAAGAAGCCATGTGCCAAGTCTGAACAGTCCTAGGAAGAGGCTCATGTGAGGAAGAACAGAGGACTACAGCCAACAGCCAGCAAGAAACTGAGATGTCCCACCAGCAGCAATGTGACTGAGCTTGGAAGCAGGTTTTCTTAAATTAGTCAAACATCAACATAATTGCAGTGCCAGCCAACATCTTGTCTGCAATTTCATGAAAGACCCTGCACCAGAACCACTGAGTTTGGTCATCCTAAGATTCCTGACCCTCAGAATCTCTATGAGATATTAAATTTTTGTTTTTAGCTGCTAAGATGTGAAGTAGTTAAGATTCATGCAACAATGTAGAACTAGTACAATGTGATAGTAAAAAATTTCCTCAGTTTGTCAGGCAACTATAAAATGAGGAATCATGGTAGTTAAGTAAGAAGAGGAAGAACATTCTGGCAGGTTTATAATCTGTGATCCATGAATCCTTGGCCCCATTCATAGACTTAAGAGATAGGGTAAACCCCCAAAATTACATGTAGAATTTTATAAATATCTGTGAAAATGTGGGTTTTTTTAATCCTAAAAGAAGGTCTTCTAGTTTTTGTTTGATTTTCAAAAGTAAATATGATTTGTTGCATAGTGAGTGATAGTGTGTCCTGAGCTCATTGAGGGCAGAGTCAATCTTTTTTATTATAACTCTAGAAACTTTCCACAGCACCTTTCCTGCAGTCCCCTAGTGGGTACTGCACAGACAGATGTTAATTGAGGGACTGAATTGGTTCATCTATTTGTGTGCACATATACTTGTTATGCTTGCACACTTTCAGTAGCCATATATTTGTAGTCGTTTTCCTTCTCTGGTGCATCTCTCATCTCTTGTCACAATTTTTAGTTATATAGTTTAATTCATGACTGTTGGACAATCCAAAGCTATATGGCTCAAACTGAAATTGCTTATTTGGTTTTAGCATGGTATATTCAGAAGCTACAGAGTGAAGTAGCCATTAAGTACACATACAAGAAATTTCCTGGATACATTTTTTTGACCATTTTTTCTATGCTACACACACAAAGAGTTTGCTTTAACAAATGTGGATTTCTTTTCTTAATGTTTTTCTTTGAATTTCAGCACTGCAGGAAAACCATTACCCCTAAATTACAAAAAAAAAGTCATGGGACCATTTGTTATTCTGACTGCTTATTGCTTCTGTCACAATTTTAGAATTGAACCTACCACATTTACTAACATCCTGCCTGTATTTCTTAAGTAGTTAATTACAATCTCATGCAATTTTTCTAGGAACCTATATCCATTAACAAAATTGGGTTTCCTTCAATTGTGCCTATAAGTTGATGGATCCCAGTTCACCTATGTTTTCACTAAGGGCAGTGCTGCTCAGGCCCATACAATGGAACTAAGTGTACTTATTTTGAGAACTTGGTGGAATTATACCCACTTCTATCTTCAAAGTCATGTTTGAAGTTTCTGCTGCAGTCCTGATGAGCTGTGTACTCACTCACTACCTACCATTGTGTTGTATTTCACAAGCCCCTGCTAACACATTCCTCTTTAATTCAACAGAAATTAGTTTCCATCTAAAAGTTACCTTTATGAAATTTCCCTTTGAAAAACACTGTTTTCTCGGTTCTATTATTTTCAACATATTTACTTACATCTGGGAATGTTTCCAAAAGGAGCTTTAGGAAATTATTGTACATTCATTTGGGGCAGGGGGAATACATCTATTGGAAGGTCTGAATACTGCCACATGGAGAACAAATGAGGGCAATTAATCCTGGTAATTCTCAAAGTGAAAATACTTTATAACATGAAAAATATAGATTTAACAAATTGATTTTCCATTTGAGATATATTTTCTCCCTTATCTTGAGGAAATACACATAATTGTATTTTTTGTCAAGATGCTAGTTAATACAAAGTACTTAGAAAAAAAAATAAGCAAGGATGAAAGCAGATACATATGTTTAAGCCATATAAATAATTTATAGGCTCACAATAATGCATTGTAATATAGGCCAGACTCAGCATGGTAATTAAACTGCTCATTAAGTATCTGTTAATGCACACCCACATGTCTCTAACTCTTATAGGCCATTCACAGTTCTGCTCGTTAGGCGCAGAGTGAATTACCCAGTCCTGAATCCCTTTGGCTCCACTCATTCTTCAAGTTATGCATGCATATTGTCAAAAGATGTTTGTGGTGCCTACTGTATGGTATATGCACTAAGCTGGGCTGTGGGAATACAGAGGGAAAGAAGAAAGAAAATAATAGGGCTTACAGCTGACCTAGACTCATACCCTGGTCCAGTTTCTATTGTATATGAAACATAGAAAAATGGTCTAAAATGTATCCAGGAAATTTATTTTATACATATTGCATACTCCTTTGCTCTCTGTTTAGCATGGCCATGAGTTTTTTACTGCATTAAGATAGAATTGATTAAAGACTTTCAAATAGCATGTTCTAGAACTTGCATCCTTTTCCACCACCTTTGTCCTTAATCATTGAGGATCCAAGAAACCAGATAGGCTCCTCTGAGATTGTTTCATGTGGTGTTTGTATTAACAAAATAAGATCACTCTTGAATTATTTGATAGACCTTATTGACTCCTTCCGTTTATAATGCCCTGATTTAATTTGAGTACTGTTTATATCACTTTCATTTCTAGAATGTTTATGCATTGTGCTGAGGTTTAGAAATCTAAATTAGTTAAAATGTGGTTGGGGAGATGGATGAGGGGCATTTGTTGTCTAGGCTTTGCAAGTGGGTAAGCAGTGGTGATAATTGATTTTGATGTTTGCTTAGAATTTTTTAACTTGAGCCATATGCTACATATTTCACTTTCTGCCTAAGAATATATTTTAGAGTAGTTTTAAAGAAACCAAAATCAAGGAAATCAATTTCCGAAATCTGAAGCTGCAAGGAAAGGGACAAAAGTGGGAGGGTGTGTAAACCCAAGGCAGAAATCAAGAAAAGAAAATCAGTCATTTCACAGAGAACACTCCTACAGTATTCTTGGAAAGATAAAGATTAATAAAACTTAAAACTGAGAAGGCATGGTTTCATTATATAATGCTAAGTCTATATAAGATGCTCAATTACTAGTTTTGAATTTCTTAGATTTAAAAAATTTGCATCTATAAGAAATAAGTCAGATGCTTAAAAGCTTTCCTGTTCATACACTTTAAACTAAGCTTCTATCATTTCAAGCTACCTTAATCATCCCTAAACATACTCACTTCTGAGATTATAATTGTCTTCTTCTTACTTTTGATTAAATTACATCATAAATGTACAAAAATATGTGAATGGTAAGCTCAGTGAACTTTCATAAGCCAAAGGTAACTGTTTAACCAGCACCAAGATCAAAGTCACTCTTATGTTCCTTCTAGTCACAAATCCCAACGCAAGGGTAACTGCTCTCCTGGCTTCTAACAGTATAGATCATTTTGAGAATTTTGAACTTTACATAAACAGAATCATACAGACTAAACTTTTGGTGTAGGCTTCTGTTTTCTGCCTGTGAGCTTCATTCATATACATTTTTATATTAAAAATAGTTATTTTATTTTTTTGTAGTTTCAAGCTTTATTTAAATTCCAGGTAGTTAACATATAGTATAATATTAGTTTCAGGAGTAGAATTTAGTGATGCATCACTTACATATAACACCCAGTGCTCTCATTTCATATTTTTTACATGTATTTGTAGTTCATGCATTCTCATTGCTGTATAGTATTCTATTCTGTGAATATAGCACAATGTAATTATCCTTTTTACTACTGATGGGCAAAAATGAAGAGCATTATGGACGCTACCAATTTGGGCCTATTGATCAATGTGCTGCTATGGACACTCTAGTACGTGTCTTTTCCTGGGTCACTGGCTAAGCCAATGTTCAGCTTTAGTAGATCCTGCCAAAGAATTTTAAAAAGTAGTTGTAAAGTTTGGGTTTAAAATACAAAGAAGTCAGCGTTCTTTGGTAAAAGTCTAACGGCTGAATGTGTAAACTATAGACAAAATTGTGTGAGGGAAGTAATAGATCATTGGTTATGAGAATGAGTCCTCCCATTATAGCCCTGCCATGTTTTTTGTCAAAAAGCTTATCTCTTGAGGAAGACAGCAGCCGTTACTCTTCTGATATCCACTTGATATCAGCACCTCAGAAAAAAGGTTGATTCAAACAGTCTAAATGTTTGGAAGTGCCTTTATGTCAAAACCTGCCTGAGGTTGGAATAAAAGGGGAGAAAAAGCTTCATATCTTATCATATGCATTTATTTGTAACCTATGCCAAGTGGATAAATTAGTAGAAATATTTTCTTACCAAACTATAAAGTGAACTGAGTGCATGTTATCTTTATAGTTAAAATGGAGAAATTTTAAGAAAGATTAGGTACACAGGAGATTTTTTTTAATGATGCTTATCTAAAATTTTCAAAATAGTTATATCTCACTATTATAGTACCATTTTTTAAAAATAATCATTTTTAAACTGTGGTTTTCTCACAAAGTTATAAGCTTTGATTTTGGGGAAAAGATGTTTTATAATCCTAGTCACACACTTTGTTGTGTTACAGTAGAAAATAATTTAATGTTCATTTACTCAGACTCAAAGATATAATCTTTTTTAGTTATATTAGGATGAATAAAAGATGCAGGAAAATGTTTTGTGAGTGTGGTTATCATTTGGGGATCTTGGGTAAAGGTAGGTACTAGATGACTTTCAGCAAAGCAGAGTCCCATATCTTAGCTCTAGAACGTACCAAAGGTTTTCTTTCTTCAGCAAATATCCCAAATAAAATTGTTCAGGATGTGACAGCACATAAAAATAAATTGTATTTCTCAGAACGCCTGGGGGTTCAGTCAGTTAAACATCTGCCTTCAGCTCTGGTCATGATCCCAGGGCCTGTTCAGCAGGGAGTCTGCCTCTCTCTCTCACCCTCTGTTGCTCATGTTCTCTCACTTTCTCTTAAATAAATAAATAAAATCTTAAAATAAATAAATAAATTGTATATCTTAAGCACAAATAGTTGCTCCAAAAGGGTGATAACAATGAAAAGTGACTTAAAACACATGCATTTGCACACATGCAAACATGAATGATCCTCACAGTGAGTACTCAAACTGGGAAAAGCACCCATGAAAATTTGCATGTCTCATAATGGTGGGAGTTGGGGGGGAGGCATTCCTCAACTAAAACAAGTAGTAGAATTGCTTTTAAAATGCTCAATTTAGTTTAAATGGTTTTAAAGTAATTATCTCCTTCATCTCATTTTTAGCTTTATTAGGTTGGGTTTTGTAACTTTTTTGCTTTGTTTATTCTATGGACTAAATCATGTGCCCCCATAATTTATGTTTTTGAAGCCTTAAACCTCAATGTGACTATTTTTGGACACAGGGTTTTTAGGAGGTAATTAAGGTTAAGTGGGGTCACAAGGATAGGGCCCTGATCTGATAGGATTATTGTCCTTTTAAGAAGAGACATCAGAGAGCATTTTTTCCACCTCACTTTTCTGCTCTGTCATGTGAGGACACAGTAAAGAGATGGCCATCCACAAGCCAGAACGTGAGCTCCCATCAGAGACCAACCTTGCAATACTTTGATCTGGGACTTCTGGCCTCTAGAACTTGGAGAAAATAAATTTAAACAATGTCATCCAGTCTGTGGAATTTTGTTATGGCATCCCAAACACACTAAGATGGTTCATAAAAAGTTGGACTTTTTTCCTTGGTTCATAGCAAATTTCTCACTTTTGTTAAAGTGAGTTCATACTGCATAGTGCCTGAGAAAAAAAATCAAGGAAAGTGGCACTCGAAATGTAATATTACCCTTTCCCATTTAGCTTCCTAGAAGTCTGAGGAAATGGCCAACACAGATCAGAAACAGAACCTCTTCGCCAAGTAGACTGTGTTAATTTTCAGCTGATTTGCAGATACCTCGCTCTTTGCTCTCTGAATGAGCACTTTCTTTGGAGTGAATGGGTCCTCTGGCAGTGACATACAAACATTTGATTTAAATGTTATGCTCTCTGAAACTCACAATACTCATGGTAATAATACATCTATGGCCTTTATATTCACAAATTTTTTAGTCCCTTGACTATATTCCAACGAATCATGAACCAGTGATGTATGAACTGACTCCTTCCCATTCCCATCTGCCATCCTTCTAACCAGGAATGTATCTCTACAGAAATTCCAGCTTCTGTCTCAGATGTTCTGACGTTTCAGAGTCTTTATTTAGCTCTGCTTTTATACAAAGATATTTTGAAATGGTAATATCACTTGTAAAGAGTCCTTCCTTCCTCTGGGACTAGTAATCGTGTTTTGTATTGTTTCTGAAGTGCAACATGGAAAAGAGGTAATATATCTTTCAAGCTGAATGCTTTCATTGTCACTGGGTTTCATTTTTCACACAGACTTTGACATATTTCAGTATTGTTGGAGGTGATGCTGTGAAAAAGCTAGGAGGCTAGTTCATCCACAACCCTGGCTTCCCCCTCTTTCTCTCCTCATATAAAAATTGTAAAATTTAATGGATGATGACTAGCTTAGCAGTGTCGTTCTTTTTAAATTCTTCGTGAACCTCGTACTCTGGCTGGTATTGATTTCCTTTGCCATTGTCAGTGCAGTGGATTGAGTCTTTGGTGTGCATTATCCTTCAAAGATCAATATGTAAGTTTTCCTATAGAATGACTTAAATTTAGGGATACAATTTAGCAATCCAAGAGGTATTAGTGAAATTAAACCAAAATAATTATTTGGTAGATGGTTAATAAGTTTATGAAAAATTATGAAGATAAACACTGAAATAGCTTTATAATCTTGTATATCAAAATGTGCAGACCTGTTTTTTGATCTTTCCACAAATCTAAAAATTTTATGCCTCTCTGCATAGTGAAATCTTATATACAAAGAATATAATCATCATTTAAGTTTTCATCTTACCTGAAAAAGCAGCTCTTATTTAAAAAGTGATTAAATCTTTATATCAATGAATGGGCAGAATGAAAAAATATTTGTAGCATTATGGGAATCAATAATAGAAAATAATTATAGTCCTATAATTGCATTACTTTTAAACAAGTATAGATGCCTCCATTATCCCTTAATTTCACTATTGTTATTTTCCATACTAACTTTTCAAAAGTATTTACAATGATTAGAGTGACATTTTATTTTTCATTATCTGCATCATTAATTAGAAATACGATGGTCTAAGTCTTTTTGATTTTATGTTTATAAGTACAATGATACAAATTTTACCTCAGATTTTAGGATGTATAGTTGTTTCTGGTGGCAAAAGTCAATCAATGTATAATAGCCCATCCAACAATCATAAACAGATGTGCCATGTTCTTTTTACATCATCAAATTCGTGGTCTATAATCCAATAAAAGCAAATTGCCATATTGTTCATATTTTCTTTGTTATTACCTATGGATATGGATTGCTATAGGATTTCTTTGTTCCCCATCAATTTTATCATGTAAAATATTGAGTTATTTCATATTTACTTATGTTATAGTATATTGTCCCATTCTATAACTTGTGTTAGGTTGCTTTATTCATTTCTTCACTGTTACAAAGAAAATAGGAGTTATAATTCTTTAGGTTCATATTTACTCCAAATGAGAATCCCATAAATAGAATTTTTAAAAGATTTCAACCCAATAGAAAATTACCTTATGATCATAAGAAGTATTGCAACTTGCATTGTAAAAATGCATATTTAATAGTAATTCAGATGCATTTTTTTCTCATAAAATAATACTCTTCTTACATGACTAACATCCCTCCAAGTGATTAAAAGAAAGCTCTACCTACAATTTTAGTTCTATGTCTACTTTGAGAGTGTCATTGAAAAGATGTTCTTTTGGGTGCCTGGGTGGCTCGGTGGTTTAAAGCCTCTGCCTTTAGCTCAGGTCATGATCTCAGGGTCCTGGGATCGAGGCCTGCATCGGGCTCCCTGCTCAGTGGGGAGCCTGCTTCCTCCTCTCTCTGCCTACTTGTAATCTCTCTCTCTGTGTCAAATTAATAAATAAAATCTTAAAAAAAAAAAAGATGTTCTTTTACAAATATCTCATTTAAGAGGACTTGTGTTCTGACAAAAATGCGTTACTGTTTATTCCTTTTTCCTATTCGCAAGTAAAATAATGTGAATGATGCTCTGCTCTTAAATCTGAAAACTAATGTAGAACTTCAATTTTTTTAATTATATAGGAGAAAAGTTCTAGATATATGTGGAAAATGTGTGTATACATACACAAAATTAAAAAAGTTCATATATATATATCCATATATATTCAAAGTATTTGTGTGTGTGTAATTCAAAACAAAGTTAGAGCCATTACAATGTATATTTTTCAAGTTATCAGCATTTTTTAAAGATTTTTTTTAAGTAATCTCTATACCCAACATGGGGCTCGAACTCACAACCCCAAGATCAAGAGTCCCACCCTCTACCAACTGAGCCAGCCAGGCGTCCCTTTAAGTTATTATCTTTTTGAACAATTCCATACATTGTTAAAAAATTTCAGGAATATAATCTTAATGACTTCATAATATTTTACCTTATGCATGCATCATAATTTGGCCACTTTCTATTGTTGGGCATTTATGTAGTTTTTCTTTTCCACTTCTTTTAATAGTAAAATGTCTATTTTTAAAACCAAAATTTGAGATATATACATTCATAAGTCATTTACACATTGACTGAATCCCTTAAATATTTCAGACAGTCTGCTAGGGGCCTGGTACACGATGTGGAAACAAACAAACAAAAAATATGTAAAAACTAATATGAGTGAGGAAGTTTTTAAATTCTTAATTACTATATTTTCTATAAATGGGTTATCAGAATATTTTGATCAATACAGGTTTCAAACCCAGAGAACAAACAATAGCATGAAACTTCACTTAAAAATATTTTTTTCTTCTCATTCAGCAAATCTGATAAAAAGCATATACTTCCTCTTTTCCTCACTATGTGTATATTTTATATGTAAATGAAACCCTGAATTTGTTGAGCTCTGGACTCCACAGTTCTAAGAACCCTACGCAATGGTGTTTTGCAGTTGTTTTATAAATCAGTGTCCAGGTGTGTTATGCAGAGCAAACTACAGCCATCACAATAATTTCCCCTCAGTGTCTTAGAACCTAATATTTGCCTCTTTATTTTTACATAGGGTGTAGTCATTAATGTTGGAACTCAATTTATGTTATAATTTTTAAATTCAAAGTACCTATGCTTACAGATTAGAGTAATAAGTGGCCAGCTTAAACACCATACAAATTACTATAATACATATATTTATGGGGGAAAAGACAAATTACATTCATATAGCTTAAGAATTTAATGTATTGAAATCCAATTTTTAGAATGCCATCTTACTTTAAACCTATCAGGAAATGAATCTACTCTTTCTTTCCGTGCTTATCTTTTTTTTCTCTCAAACCACATAGAGGAACATAGTCTCAATTTAAAAATGTGAGCTCCTGAAAATCAGGCCTTCTTTTAGCTGTGTTTATTACAGCATCTAGTATATTCTGATCTATCTATAAAATGATTTCAAATTCAGATCAAATAACTGAGAAAGCTTTTGGCAAATAAGGATGGAAGGTCAAAAATGGGTCTTATGCTATGGACATTGTCTCAATTGTTTATTGTCCAATATCCAATATATCTTTATTGAATATCTACTATGTTCTAGGTTACAAAGATATAGAGATTAATAATTCAATGTTTTAAACTTAAAACTTGAGGAGTTTGGGTGTTTGAAAGGATGCTCAAATAGGCATGTAGGAAGATGTTTATAATATAATGTGATAAATTTCCTCATCAGATTAATGTGAGAGACTCCTAGAATACACCAATGTTCATGGCAGTATTATTCACAGTAGCTAAACAGTAAAAACAACCCATATGTACAATAAATAAAATATGGCCTATCCATCCATTCAATGGAATATTTTTCTGTCTTAACAAAATTCTGATCCATGCCACCACATGGATGAAACTTGAAAACATTATGTTAGTGAAATAAGCCAGACAGAGAAGGATAAATATCTTGTAATTCTACTTAGAGGAGATACCTAGAATAATCAAATTCATGGAGTTAATAAGTATAATAGTGGTTACCAGGGCTTGTGGAGGCAGGGAGAACAGAGAGTTATTGTTTAATGGGTACCTAGTTGTCACTCAGGAGGATGAAAAATTTCTGGGGATGGATGCTGGTGAAGGTGGCACAAGGATATGAATGTTCTTAATGCCACTGAACTGGACATTTGGTTAAAATGGTAAACTTTACATTAGGTCTATTATAGACAGTGAGTTGAAAAAGTTGGAAAAAAAAAATCCTCCGGGACACAGAGAAGCACACTGACTTTCATTCAGCAAGAGTCAGCACAGGCTCTGTGTAGGACAGCTAATGGTGAAGCCAAAGAGGATGCTGCTGGTGGACACCAAGAGGAAGGGCAGTTCCCGCAGAGCTGCAAGAGTCTCAGTGTATTCTTATACAAGCTCGCCATTCCTCCACCAAGAAAGGGACTCTAATTCCTTTCCTTCTCAATTCTGGAAGATCCGTGACCTGCTTGTAAACAAGGGAATGTGGCGTCAGTAATGTGCAGCCTTTCTGCAAGACTTCTCAGAGTCACAGAGGTGAATCAACTTCTGCACGATCCCCTAGAATAATTGCTCTTGGACACTTCAGTCATAGTGTAAGCCATCTGACTGCCCAGTGGCCACCACACTGTAAAGAAGCCCAAACTAGAACCTATAAAGCGATTACATGGAGAGGACCTGACTCTGTATAAGGAGGAACAGAGGCTTAGCCAGCTCTCATCTGTACCGGCCCCCCACTTCTTCTAGTTTCAATCCTTATCTGACTGCGAGTTCATGAGAGACCCTGAGCTAGTACTGTCAAGCCATACAGAAACCCTCACAGGCAATACAGTGAGTCCTGTCTTAAGCTACTGAGTTTCGCAGTGATTTGTTATGTAACATATTAGCAACAGCTAAACTGAAAAATGTCATATGTCAGGCTTTAGAGTTTGAACTTAACCACTCCCTATTTTATATGCATCCCTTGCTTTTTTACCTTTGTTCATACTCCTTTCTTCAGCTGGAATGCTATCCACTGAGATTATTGTCTATTCCAAGCCTTTATATTCTTTAAGGCTCAGTCATAAAATATGCCTTGATTATTCTAACTCTTGTAACTGAGAATCACTGTTCCTTTTTTGAATAATAGTATATGTTTTACTGGATCCTACACCAGGTTTTGATTATCCATGTTACCTTTTAACAGAATGTCAGAGACTTGAGGCCAGGCATTTGCTTTACACACCTTCTGGTCTGTGCGATGTCTGGCACTGTGCTTAAGAGTTACCGTGTTAAAACTCTGACTCCCTCTCCTGCTCCCCCTGCTTGTGCTCTCTTTCCCTCTGTCAAATAATTAAATGAAATCTTAAAAAAGAAAAAGAAAAAAAGGTGGGTGGTACCTGGGTGGCTCAGTCGTTAGGCATCTGCCTTTGGCTCAGGTCATCATCCCAGGGTCCTGGGATCCAGCCCCACAGCCGTGTTCTGGCTCCCTCCTCAGTGGGGAGCCTGCTTCTCCCTCTCCCTCTGCTGCTCCCCCTGCTTGTGTGCTCTTGCATACTCCCTCTGTCTCTCTCTTTCTCTTTGTCAAATAAATTAATTAAATCTTTAAAAAAAACTGTTTGAAAATAATTACTGAAGATATTAAAAATACACAGAATACAGGGAATAGTTCTAATTTGTGGAACATAATTTTTATTTATCTAGATGGTACTACTGACTGTCATGAATGTGTCTTTGTTCCTCATTCACATTTAAACATGTATATATTTTAATGATGCATATTAGGTAAAGCAAACTTTCAGAAAAACCAAGGTTATTTTATTTAGCTTTTATCTAAGACAGGTAATTTGAAAAGGTAGCCAAAATATTCAGAAAGGTCACAGAATTCTTGGGAATTTTTGTCCTAAATGTATAATCAAAACTTCTATGTCTATGTAAACCAGACAGACTTTACTTTTAATAGCAACTCATGTAAATTTTGGAAAGTGTCCAGGAAAATACCGGCTGTCCTAACAGCCAAGTTTTCCACCGATTTTCTGGCAGCAACGGATGCTGAGAAATGAATGCAGGAATTGCTTTTATATTCTAAAGCTTCATCATCCCTGAGGCTAAACAAATGACAATCAAGCCCACTTCCAGCAAGTACACTCTCCTCACACTGACCTCAAGGAAATCATTCAGGAGATAGTAACCATACTTTTCTTTAGATTAAAAAGTCCTATTAGAGTTGGATAATTTACTACAGTAATGAAAATATCTAGCAGTGCAACCATAAAATCATCAATGTGTCATAGATGATCAGATTTGTGAAACGCTGATCTGAGCTATACTGGGAGTTGTAATTTTACGTTTTCAGAGGAATTCTAATACTTGCTCAGTGCCAGCATTAGATGAAGGAAGTTTGAGAATTCACTCCTTTTTTGGACAGAAAGAGAAAAACAAAGAGAAATGCAAAAATCTGGAATTCCTGAGCATTTCACTTACCACTTTCAAGTATAAAACTTCAAGGTCTCAGCTACTAGTCTGTTGTGTCTAGAATTAATCTGTGAGGAGTCTGCTTAGAAAGTCGAGACTTGGATGAAATCCGTTTAATTTATAATGCAGGTTGGAGGGGAAATGGGAGAAGTACAAGGACGGCCAGTTACATCAACAACATTTATGGAGGTTAAGCATAGTTCTGGAGGAAAAACAGCCAATGTCAGACCTTTGCTGTTGTGCCATGACATGATTGTGATGGTAGAGCAACCTAGGGACAGGCGGAGGCACAATATTTAGCCTTGTTTTTAATAGACTTCAATTCCTCAGAAGCTTCAAGAATAAAAAATTGGAAAACTATTCAGAAAGAGTGAGTTTTACTGTCTCAATAAAATCTTTATTCTGTAGTCCCCGTCCTCATTTATTTCTTCTAGAAGTTGATTTTTTTTTTAATTGTAGGATAAAAATCATACGATTTGAATTTTCTTTCCAGGGTATCAAACACCACCTACTTCAAGTGCACTTACTATGTCTCTCTACCCCAAAGATGGTTATATGAGATCATGTCACTCCTCATTCTCTACTTCCCCAAAGTTAACACAAAGGAAGAAGATTCAAGGATAGAATTAAATAAAGAGAACAATAGATATGAGAGATCCTCTGGGAGAGCCTTGGAATGTTGTCATTTAAAATCCTATGTGTTCTCTGAAGCAGGGGTGTACAGCAAGCAGTTGCTCTATCTGTGGTCTCATCTGTCTACTTAGTCCTTCTTTAAGAATTACTCAGGATCTACCTTTTACAAGAGTAAAGGTAGGTTAAGACTATGGAGATTATAGTAAATGTTTAAGAAAAACTAAAAAAATGCTTCCTGGAGAGCACTTGAAGAATTGAACTATATTGTAGAAGAAAGCATTGGAGATGATCAGTTTTAACATTATTAATTTTTATTTTTTAACATTACTATTTTTAAAGATACTGTCTTTTCTCCATACCCAAGGCAGAGAATCCTAATGATTATACTTTAAATCCTCTGTTCATGTGCAAATGATTTGTTGACTGAAAACTTCTAGATAGCACTATAAATTATTTGACAAAAGATACAATGGAAGGTAATTTTTGTTAGATGACTATGAACATTTTAAAACTGAAAGGAAAGATTATCAGCAAAGACATTCAAAGGGAAGAAGAGAAATAAGTTAGAGATCAAGTTTGGTTGCTCTGATCCTCATGCCCTTCTAAACCAGGCTTTGGTTATAATATTGTAAACTTGTGTTATATAAAGAAACTCAGGATGAAATAATTTGGAAAAGGATATTGAGTTTTCTCCTTCTCTTTTAGATTTTGTAATGTGCTGTCCCTGTATCTATACCACTGACTATTGTTCAAAGTCCCAAAAGGAGATCTAGCAAAAGGTTCTCATGTTAAATAGTGATGTTTATTGTAAATTTTAAAAAATGGTCTAGAAATAAGTTTTATTCCAGATTTTATTAGTAGTCAAGGTAGGCACAAAAATCTCTTAAATTCTGAAGAGATTTTCTAGAAATATATAGTCATTTAAATAATTTTAAACTTATAACCAAATCACTGATTGTGACTTTTTCAGGAGGACTCCCTCTGCCAGGGTTGCAGTGTCATTACTCCTAGGACATCATTGACTTTCTGTTCTCTGAGAATGCTGGCCCTGGAGAAAAGAAGGAGGGCGACCCTGACGGTGGAACTCAGGAGAGCTGGATATCCCTGTCTACTAATATCGACATCATTTGGAATTACTGACAATTGCCTTTGTACTTACATAATGGAATTATTGTAAGAAATGTTATCTTGGGAATTTAAATAGAAAGGATTATAACTTTAAAATCTTCATGAAATTTATTATGCATTATTATGAAATTATTTCTGAATTACCTAGGGAAATTTGGAATTATTTCTGAATCGCCCAGGGAAATTTGAAATAGGCCCTATGGGAATTCTCTTGCAAATCAATTTTACTCTTCAAGATGGGAATGGGGCAGGGGTGGGGAAGAAGAGTTGAAATAGTGGTCAAATAAGTCATTCCTGTGTAAGAAGTAGGACACTTAACAACTGTTATCTTTTTAAAAACTAAAAGACATCCATCGCCATGGAAAAGTGTTCTATGTATAAAACTCACATTGGAAAATCACTATGTCTTGATTGCATGCATCTACCCTTCAGGGATTTATAACTGAGATATAAATATTTCATTGAATTTTTAATAAAACCTTAATGTGCATGATATACAGAGAGTACACTACTACTTGAAAGCCCTGATATATGGAAACTCCAGTAGTTTTGAGGTGGATCAATACATTTCATGACTTTATGTAATGAGAGTTTAGTATCATCTTGTCATTTACCATCCATTTCTTAAAAGAAAATAACTACAATTAGAGTCCAGGACTGTATTTGGTGAGAAACCAGATCCCTCCCAGACACATCACTGAAGCTATCTGCAGTATCCAATATGTCTGTTGGCTGACAAGGTTTTTTTGTTTGTTTCTATTTTCATTTTTTTAATTTCAGTTTTACTCAGATTAAAAGCAGAACAGTGGAATATAGCATTCTTCTTCAGTATGTCATAAAACAAGATGGTGACTAGAGCCAGAGAATTACTCTGTAAGGAATTAGAATTTTTAGAGTATATCCAAGATGATGCAATGGGTCAGATTTTATGATACCGAGTAACAAGATCCCACGAGTTACAAGCTCCCTTATTAACAGCACAGGAGAAATAAAATCACAATGCCTCTAATGACTTCTGCTGGAGAGTTGTCCTATGATGAATTCATTCATCTGTAAAATGAGAGCCTTGAATTGGACTGTTTCTAAGTTCTTTTCTTGTTCCAAAATGCATTTTCCCCCATGTTTGTGCATAGGAGCCACACAGGAAACTTAAACCAAGTAGGCTTTACAGGAAAGATTTCAAATCCCTTGAGAAATTCAGTTTCATTTTCCCCCTTAGTAGAAAAGCCCTGTGAACAGTATAAATTCATAGGCCAGGTGAAGCAGATGAGCTGATGCATTACTAAAGCTCTCCTTATAATGTCTATTTTTTAATTATTCAAAATTGAAGAGATTTTCTAGAATTCAGAATCTGCTAGTCCATTCGTGGACTTATGTTTTAATGAGATTCTAAAAATTTATGTGTAATGCTCTTTGCCCTGTAAATTAGATAATACTGCAAAATACTTCACTGGAAAATATAAATTATTTACATACTTCATTTATCTCGACCTAAATTACTAAATAGATTTAGTATGTTTGGATACACTCTCTCTCTCTCTCTCTCTCTCTCTCTCTCTCTTTTGGTAAAATGTCACATGCTGAAGTGTAGCTAAACACCTACACTTCTACACTTTCAGTCATATTGTTTTGTCTTTTGAGTGATGGGTATTAATTCTATGAGGTCGCCCCGAATTATATAATATGAAAAAAAGCCACTTCTTGTACATTGGGTCAACTTCCATTGGTTTATGCACACTTTTGAAATCACTTCGGAGATTAACCAGTTTTTGTCATTAGATTTTATGTATTTTCCAGGAGATAAAATGTTGGACTGGCTCTTATTCAATTTGAGCAGGTTTATTTTTGTATCATAAAATGTGGGGAATCACTGACATTTGAGGAAAGTAAACTGTTCATATTAAAGAAATCATCAGATTTTTATACTATCGATCCAATTTTATTTTTAGCTTACTCATTGCATTATTAAAAAAAAAGTCAATATAGCTTTCCTTACTGAGTACTCTACTTCACCCTTGATTCTTTCTAACTCATTGTAAACCTACTTAATGTAAGTCAGGAGATGTTTTCTAGTGCTCTTAGGAAGAAAAGAGTAATCTTTTACTGGAAAAAAATTCATTTCTAACTTAATTATTCTCTTGAAGTAAGCTTTAAGTCTCTTTTTAACTAAGTGTCATGTTCAGTTTTTCCTTTAGACTTTTTAAAGCTTAAGTTTCTTTTATGTGTATTGAGAATGTGTTCTCTGGGGCAGAGAATGTGATAGTGAATTGAGGATTGATTGGATAGCCTCAATTAAATGGGGGAAATGATTTCTTGAAAAGTATTCTTGGGCTTAGCACATGGTTGGCACTTCACAGCTATTCAAAGGTGTTAGATTATTGAATGGATGGTTGTGCTCAAGGGATTTGATTCTGTTGGTACACAGACACATGGTCCTGTGTATTTACATAAATAACATTATTGTTATCATCTTAGTTTTTATTTTCTTGACTGTACTTTGTATCTGCCTACAAAGATGGGACATACATGGAGAGTGTTAAATATGGACTCTTCAGTATTAAACTCACATGAACATGGATATGACTCAAATTTAGAGCTTTCAGACAGTAATTCTCAAGGTTGTACATATCGCCTTCATAGCTTGTCTCCGTGCTACAATAGCCAAACCACTCTGGCTGACAATAGTTTGTGTTATCTTTGGCAGTGCTTGGAGGGAAAGGAGATTAAGTAATCATTATCGTGATTTTGGTCTCTGGAAACAAAGAAAATAGATGAAGTAGACTAATTAGGAGGCTTGGTGACAGTCAATGATCTCCTATAAGGGAAACAGCAAGGATGACCAGGGACTCTGCTCTATGCAGAAGCACTAAAACTGGCAACTAGAAAAAAGATATAATTTTCAGGGTAACGTACATTAATCGTTCTAAAGGAATGGGAGTTTTGTTGAGGATGGGAGGTTATTTCAGAACTTGAAGAGAGGTGAAGGAGGAGGTAGGTAAAACTAATGCAGGCTGCAAGAGTGTAAGTGTTTGGAGAGTAGTTGAGTGGTTATTTCACTCTAGTCATTTGGGCTTCCCTTACTAACTCCCTTTATGTGTCCTAGAGGAAAGAGGTGAAGCACTGGGGAGGGACCTACAGAGCAAAATGTAAGCGCTTGGTGAAGTCGTTTCCTATTTCTTTCTCCTCCTCTTTGGTCCCATTTTTGCATCTTGAGGCTCAGCTCAGGCCCTTCTCCCTCTGTTACCAGTCCCTTCTTCTTGGGTCCTCTGAAAGACAGTACTCTAACTAACTTCTTTTCTTTTTTCTCTTTTTTCTTTTTTTAAGCCCAGCTCCACAACCAGCATGGAGCCCAGCATGGGGCTTCAGCTCAGGACCCTGAGATCAAGACCTGAGCTGAGATCAAGAGTCAGACACTTAACCGACTGAGCCACCCAGCACCCCCAACTTCTTTCTTATTTTTGCATTCATTTAAGATTTTTAGGGAAATTTCATCACATTAACCACAGAGAATCAGTTTTCAAAAACGACCAAGGTAAAGCATTTCAAAACTCATAAAAATAAATCCCCACATTAGAAATTAAAGTTGTTCTTCATACAAAGGAAATTACAATTGACCTTGTATTGACTAGTTATCTTTAGCTATTATCTCTCTTCCCTTTGTTCAACTTGCTTCATTGACTTAAAAAAATTTCAGGAGTGGGATTCCTATTTTGAGATAAGTTTTTTGTTTTTTTCACTTGTTTGTTTGTTTTGGTCAGTATTCTATACAGACTGCAGAATGACCAGGGTAGGGGACTTGTCTGCTTCATTGCTGACGTACACGTATCCTGGGCCTGGGCTACACACTGTAGAACATGACATTAGAGGACACGGGTACTGAGGACAGGGTTCGCTCTGGCTCTGACATCTCGTGGCCTTGAGTGTATAAGGGCTCTCTGTCTCAGAACAAGGAGATCCTGAGTGTCTCCTTGATAGTCTGGTACCAAAAGCGGTTAAGGATATAGTTCTTACCTTTCAAGGTTGTTGTGAGTTCAAGGACTTAAACACTCAAAGCCCTTAGAAACTTCCCTGACATATAGTATCTTTATTTTTGTTGTTATTATTATTGTTGATGGTAGTGGTGATGGTGGCACTTAATAACTAAGAAAGAGAAAAGAGATCAGTGTTTTCACAGACTTGTAAGAATTGCATAAAATAACGTATGACAAAAGGAGAAATTGTTAATCACCTCTGACAAGGCTATTCCATATCAAGAACTAGTGTCGAGCATCTTTGTCCCTCTCTGCACTCAGTGCTGGAGGAAGTATATGGCTTTACATGCACTTTGCCCCCCACCTCTAATACATCTAAATCTCTCCTCTTCCTGACACACTCTCAAAAATGACTTAGAGCCTTGTCGAATATCCTTTACTTAGGGCTTCACCCCAGTCATTTCATCCACTCTCAATGTATTGTCCTTATCTTGTTCTGCTGCAGCTTTTCTAATTGTGATGGGTGGAATGCTAACGTGAGATAGTAATAGGTGTTTTGTTTTTTGAATGTTTTCATTTGCAAGTTTAACAGACCAGACTTGACTCCTGAAGCTGCAAGAATTCTTGGAGTCTTTAATGTGTTAAAATACTTGGAGACTTTTATTTTAATGGAAGTAATAGTAGGTATATTTCCACAATTTTCTGTAGCCTGTAACCCTTTTTAATTCTTGAGAACATCACTTAATATCTCTTGGACAAGTACGAGTATTGCAATAATTTGATCACATGATTTCTGCTTTCCTCAAAGAAGAGTAATCTGTTTCTGTACTCTTTTGTACCTCTCTTGCTCAATTAATGTATGGAACTTTATGGACACTTTATTCCATAATGACTGAGTTTTAATTATATGCCAAACCAGTATAAGGCACTAGGAATAAAAAGATAAACGAAATATGACCCAAACTTAATTGAACCTATTTTCTAAAGCAGTGCTTCTCATTAAGTCTTCATGAAAATATGCATCATTGTAATCCTGTACTTCTGAGAGACTTATTCAGTGGATTGGCAGAAAGCAGTCATTTCTTGGGAGTTCCTGGTCTGCTTCCTGAGAATGACGCTGGTGTACTACTAGAGCTTTTTCTTTTTACAAGAAACCAAAAAAGAAGTTGCAAAATATGAGTGGCAAAAAAATCTTCAACTTGCCTTATGAAGAAACAGAAAATTGTACCCAACAAAATGGTATAGTCTAGGTGATGCAGGAAAGATGTTGGGGTTCAAAGCTGATGGCCAAGAAAGAATTCTTGAGTGGTGCCAAGAGGTAGTTTTATTAAAGCACAGGGACAGGACTCCGGGGCAGAAGGAGCTGCACCAGGGTCATGAGGAGAGGCCCATTACATACTTTCAAGGAGGGGGTGGTGGTTTAGGGATAGAGTTACCTCTCTAAGGATTTTTGGAAGAAGGTTTCCAGGACCTTGAGGGGGCTAGCTATTGTTGGGGAAAAAGTCATTTATTACTGTCTAATAAAACCTTAGTCATGAGATCCTTCAGATGTATATCTGTGGGTCATATGTTGGGGGTGATTGCCAACATGTATCTCGGGGGTAGGGATAAAGGACGTTTCCAAAGGAATTTTTCTATATTAAAGTAGACTTTCAGGATCCTGGGGGTTGGGCTAAGGTTGCCTTTTGCCTTTAGCAAAGTATTAACATCGAGACAGCTGAGTTTCTAGAGGAATGTCATTCCACCTGTTTCAAGGACTTGTAAGTAGGCTGGGGTAGTAAGGAAGTTTAATTTTTCTTTCACTTTTGTTTCCCACATCATAGGCATGGCTAGTCAGGGTCCTCAAATAATGTTGTAAGGAAATCATCTCTCTCCCTCTGTTGACTATTTTCTCTTTGTTGACTTAATTCTGAAGCAGGCTCTCCCATTCTAGAAGTCCTAACCAGCCAGAGGAAAGAGAGCTTTTCTTTCCTAATTGTTTCAGCACAAGGCCTGGAATTAAGTTTCGTTCATCTGGCTTTGGGTATATGCCTGCCTTTGAAACTCTTGGGTAAATTCAAGCCCACTTCAACTACGATAGGCTGAAGGAGTGGTGACTGTAGAGGGAAAACCAAGATGTTAATCGCCAACACCCCAACTCAAAAGAAAAAAAAAAAAAAGAAAGAGAAAGAGAAGAAATGAAAGGGATGAATTAAATAAATGACAAATCAGCAAATCCTAATCATGTCCATATCAGCTGGTATTTTAGATGGTCTGATGAATTAAACCTAGATATGGTAAGCATTTTTATAAGATTATTTTGTATGTATGTAAGAGGAATAATTTATGTTTTACAAATAGAGATAATATTTTGTTTTTTTCATTCCTTATATAATTTGTGTCAAGATCAATACAGTAATTTTTTATTTAACAAATATTTTTGTGTGAATTGAATGATCGCAATTTATACCCAAATCTTGTAGCTGAATATTTTTTTAGAAAAGAGAAACTGAGTGACCCAATACCTGCTGTTGGCAACTTGTATTTGTATCATTTTTATTCACCTCCGGGAAAGTGATTACAGACAACCGAGGAGATTATCATTTCTGCTTCATTATACTGAGGATGATATCAGAAAACAAAGCAGTGATACGTTCAAATATGCATCCCTACAGGGGCAGGACATGGGGCCAACTAGGTCCTGACACAACAAATTAAAAAAAACAAAACAAAAAAGAAAAGGCATTCTCTATTCTTTGCTTCATTTGCTTCTGACAACCATAGTCATTCATGTGGTGACAGGATATTGATGGATTCTAATATTTTGTATATCACAAAGCTACTAAAATGGGCAGAACGCTATGTTTCCATGATTTTAGCCAGTATACAAGACTATGGGAAGATCTGATTCAGGAAGCTCACGCGTATTAAAATCTGATTATGCTATTGGGTGATGAAAAAAAATCCAGCTTGAGTTCATTTTTCCGATTATAAACTGCTGTCTTTGCTAAATTACTATACACCTACTTCTGGAGGAAAACAACCACAAAAGCAAATGTGCACAAAATTGCTAAACACAAGTCCTCCTTCAAGACCCACTGCCAAACTGTGTCTTATTTCTTTCACAAACTGCTTGAAAATGCTGCAAATGCCAAGTGCTGAATGTCCAGAAAATACTTCTGTTGTTGCTTTCACTGTATTAGTTTACAATTTATATCCCGAAGGGTTGTGGTTTTGTTACTTGTGGGAGGGAGGAGCTGACTATCAGTACAGTACTGGGAAATAACATTAGAAATCAAATGTCTGCACTTAGGCAAGGAAGGGAAAGGCATCTGAAAACAAAGTTTCCACTTTCAAAATGCAACATGAGCAGACAGTAAGTCGAAATTTGCAAAGGAAATCAAGAATTACAGTAAATTAAGTTGTTGGGGGGAATCAATCTATATTTGTTGGTGATGTTATCCTGAAAATTCTACCAAATTAAGATGTATTAAATGAACACAGGGACAAGAAGAGAGAAGAGGTAGAGGGAAGGTTTACGGTGAAATACGCTTTCCATTTCAAATGAAAGGACCTCTTCCAGCTCTGGTTGAGATGACTTTAGCATTTTCCCCATGTTCCAGTATCTAATCCTCAGTCTTGCTGGCTTAAGATCCTGTCAGAGTCCTAGAACAGATTGTATTCAGACTGAATTATAATTAATACACACACAGAATTCTGCTACTACCACAAAATAACACCAAAAAAAGTGAAAAGGTGTTTAATAATTAACATTTTTATTTACACATCATCCCTGTTCCATTTCATTCTATTCTATTCACTCTATTCGTTCTATTCTGTTCACCATTCATTCTACGATTCCACATGTCTCAATCTTGCTCCTTATGACTTTCTTCACTGAATATGACTTGCTTCCTCTTTGCCCACGAATTACTCATTCAAAGCTCTTACTGGCACAATCTTTTCTGTTTTCGCCACCGAGTTACTACTTGACTCACTCCTCAGAATACAAGCTAGATTTTATACCTGTAGGAGCGCCCACAGCACTAACTCCATCTTTGGCCCTCCCTCTTCTTCAAACCCTTGCAAGAACTACCCTCAGGGCTATATGTTCCAGGCCCCTTGGAAGCTAACATATGCCGTGACCTGGATGTGGAAAGGCTTGTTCTGATCTTCCCTACAGTGGTGCACGGAAGCTAGTGCACAGGCGGCTCCACTTTAGATAACTACCCTGTGGATTAAGGCCCGGATGGGACTGGCGGGGGGAAGCGCTGTGTAGCTGCTTGGATCGTTTTTCCACTCGTCTGCCGCTGTCGGTAAGTTGCCTTGGATAGAGCTCTGTAATAAGCGTGGAGTGGCTGGCGTCCCTTCTCAGTCTCAAAGTGCCTCCTCAGCCTGGAGGACACTTTCCTGACCCTCCTCCATTTTCTAACTATCACTGAAGAAAATCCCTCACTGCCGTTCCCATCCCCCAACTGGGTTTATTGTGGGTGATTTGTACTCCTACGAGCCCGCTGTTCTTCTATCACAACGAATTGCCTTATTGTGCTGTATTGTAGTTGCTTTTTAATGACCTGATTCCCAAACTAAATTGGAAGCTCTGTGAGAGCAAGAAATTTGCCCAGCATATCCACACTTGTATCTCTGGTAGCTAATGTAGAAAACAATAAATGTTTCATGAAGTAGTAAATGCACATAGTAAAAAAAAAAAAAAAAAAGCAAATGCAAATGGATTGTTCACAGATTCCATTAAATTCGAGACAAAACTAAGTCTTTTCTGGACTGTTAGAAGGAAACAACCTGAAATGTGGGTTTATTCTCTGGACTGCAGATCCATAAAGACCATGAGGACCTTCCCACTAATCCTCAATTTTTGGTAAAGGGAAGTGTAAAAAATCTAGAATTCATCCAGAAGAATTCTTCAGGATGTTATTTCTTTTGTGTGCTCTTCTATTTCTCTCTTGACAGCAACTGTAATCTGTCCCACCCCCTAGCCATGCATGGGCCTGGTAAAACCGGTGGGCTGATACTTCCTCTGAACCAGTCTCCTTCATTTGGGGAAAGAGTTTAGCTGTCTTTATTATAATAGGTAAGCATTTAAACTGTTTTAGTAATTTTTAGTGGTGCTTTCAAACTGTGATTCCACAGTTCTCAGCACTCACTTGATAGGACAAGACATAGACACCTTTCAGAAAGAAGAACATATGATTGTATTTCTGTTGCTGTTATTTGGAGTGAGACCTTTAAGAATTTATAATTTCACCAGCCATCCTTCAGAATGAGTTGTCCTTTCTCCATTTTAAATCTTTCAGAGAAAAAAAAAAATACTCCCTAAATACAATGGAGTTGATACTTACATTGTAACACATTGCCTTGTTACTGGTAAATGAGACACAGATCTGAAGAGGCTTGAATTTTGCCCTGAAAGTCAAAGAGAAATACATAATAAGTAACACAGATTTCAATTTATATATTTTTGGGGGCTCCCTCTGTCTATAAAGATCATAAAAACACAGAAGTGGTAGAACAGTGACAATATTTCATAGCATTAAGTAAATTTCACCTGTCAAATTAGCATTATGGCTTGATAAGACTAGGTGTTAAAGAAAGGAATGTATTTGATGATTAAAATCACAGTTATTTAGCTTTTATGTAGCGCTTTGGGAAAATATGTATAACCTGGAAGGAAAAAAGCACTGAGATTGCTTGGTTTCTTTAGCATGTGTGAGTGAGGGGAAGGAGGAAAAGTAGGTAGGGTTGAGAGCATTAACTCCCTTAGGCCCGTAGGTTTCCACTTGTTTTCAGAGAGAAGTAATGTAGCAAATGGACACTAGCATCTCATACAAGATATTATGTTATCAAACTGAAGAATGACTTTAGTTTTTAAAATCAGCTTTATCAAGCCCATTCAGTGGTTTGCCATTGTCAAATTGTTGTTATCTCCCTTTTCACCCCAAGAGTCTAAAAATTCTATAATCATGTGGGGCCAGAGCAGGGGATGACCAAAGACATGAAAGATAAAGTGATGAAAATGTAAGAAGACAACAAGAAAGGCCTCAAATTTTCCTGTTTAAAAGGGTCAAATTAAATGCAAGTTTCCCCATTTGTTCTAGTTTTCCGTCTGGGATATAGCACTGATAATGCTCTACTGGCTTCATGCATTATTAACTAATTAATTAGTTCCTACACTGTGAAAATCTTTGAAATTAAACCTGCCTATGTAAAAGAGCTAAATTTGCAGTTTAAAAGGATAAACCTCTCAGAGCCATTCTTGCATTTGCTTTCATTTTACTATAATTATAACTTTGACATATTTAAATTTGAAGGCACTTGCACAACAAGTGCTGCTATGAGAAATGGAAACGTGCATTTTAATATGTCCTGTTGGGGGAGATATTTTAAAATTCATATACTTCAAGTTCTGATATTTTAAAGCAGTTCAAGAGGGAAGAATGAAAGTTATATACAGTAAATTATAGCATTTCTATGTAGATACATTTACTATACATATTAAACAAACCAAAGTGGAGGATAAGAGGACACAATTTATTTTGAATAGCCCTTATAGAGGCAGGTTATAACAAAACAAAGGCAAGACAGTGCGGAATACATTGGCATTAAATACACATCCCTCTGATCCTTAACACATGAATGTATACATATAAACAGACACATATATACAAGCATATGTTTCAGAATTCATCTGACAATAAGACATCAGGGTTCCCTCTTTTATGTCAAGACTTGACTCAAGATAAGTTTCTTTCATCCCTCCTCTTGGAATTTTAGGACACTGTTTCTAAGAATTTAATTATCAAATGTATAGTTACAAGTTTAAAGACAATGGCAATAAATCCTTGCCTTTAGAGTTATGGGAAATATTTTATTCAGAAAGCTTGTTGTTTATATAAACTACTCTTCCTAATTAACTAAATAACCACAAGCCACATTAACAAAACCGCAGCGATGCAGTAAAGAAAATCTGTGTTTCCAAGTGCCCTCGGGGTCATCTTCCAGACTTCTCCAAATCACTATAATTAAGAGGCAATTGACAACTCGAGTCCTCATTGGCCATTTTTTGATTTGGAAAACTTATTGAAACAATTAACAGACCTAATATAAGAGGCAAATTTAAAGGGACTCTATAAAAGCAACTCTACCAAAACCCTGTTTAAAAAGTTGGTATTTGTGTTATTAAAATAAGAGAGCTTATATTAAATTTTATAATCCTATGCATTTTTATTGTATAATTAAATACAACATTTCAGAGGAAATATCCTTTCTTCACCACTCATCACACTGTGGTCACATTAGGTAAACAGTTCCTTTTGATTTGTCAGCTCTTTATGGTTTATGGTTGTTGAGTACTTTATGGATTGAAATTCTTTTCTCTATATTTATATTGTTGAATTACAAATGGATTATCCTTGCATACATAAAATCTATAACATGCAAACCTTCATCCACAATTATAGCACAGGTTTACTGGGCATCGGTTATATACCAGGTATTATGCTATTTCCTTGGGCTACAATGTCAACTAAGAAAAATCATTGTCCTCAAAATTGTTAAGGCTTAATTTGAGAGTAAAAGAAAGAAATACCTGTTTATAATAAAGTGTATAATAAATTGCTTTGATACAGTTTTCTATAAATTACACTGAGGTCGACTTCTAACTCCAAATAGGTGACCCACAGATAGCTTGTACTTAGTTTTGGGAAATGAGTAGGTATTATTTAATGAAGTAAGGGTGGAGAAGAGGGGACTTTTTTGAGCTTCCAAACAAATAAGTAATATCAAATAGGAAATTGCCAAATAACAAGTGACTTTCTGTGTCAAGCAATGGCATTTCAATATTGTTCTAAAAGCTACATGGAGTCACTGTAGGATTTTAAAATACCTGATGATATGGTCAGATTTGAAGGTTTAGAAAGTTCGCTGCAGGAGGAGTGCAGAGGATGGATTGTAGTTGAGCCCATGCAGGAAGCACAAAGAAAAGCAGTTGGGACAACTACAAGAATAACCCACCTGACAGGTAATGAGCTTAAATTTAGGTGTTAACAGTGGGGAAGGAAAGAAAAGAGATGTGACAAATCACAGATAGATAGATATAGATATACAAGTTTAAGGCATACAGAATTTTGATTCAGAAATATGAACTTTGAGATATTTGCATAATTTCTGAAGAAAGGCATCTGATTGTCATCTAGTTATATGAGGCTGCACTCAGAGCAAAGGTGTGCAGATATTAAAAGCATCAGCCAAGAAAGGTGATGGATTCCAAGGGAACAGATGCATTTAATAGGTGACTGACATCTCCTTGCAGGAGACTACTGAGAAGTAGTCAGACAGGTGGAAAGAGAAGTCGCAAATGCCAACGGAAGAGGCCTTTCCAACTAACAGAATTTCTCACAGTAATTAATAAAACCCGAAGACTTCTTTCCCAAGATACATTAATCCAAAGTTTTACTTTTTCTCCTCTCTGTGATGATCTCACTAGCAAGAGTTAGCCTTAAAGTAGTAGACGTTAAAAATAAGAGAAAAATGGCTTTGAAAATTCTGTAACATGGCAAATTAACCCATAAAACTAGAAGATATTACAGTAATGATATCCTTAAAATATAATATGTCAATCAATTTATTAGACATTTACATATACATTATGCTAGATTGATTCTGACAAATGTATACATTATATATATGTTTACATATGCATATATATGCACATATATGTAATATATATAATATGATACTTAGGTAGACTCACCTTTTTGTGCAGTTTAAATTTACAAAATTTACAAAATTCACAAAATTTATTGCATTCAGAATTATCTTGACTAGAACTAGGTGCACATAGAAAAGTTGTCATTATAATCTCTCAAGAGGAAATGTCACTCTACATCTCAAAAGTGTGGCTTCCTTGGTGAGGATTGTGCCCTGAGGACAAGTCTCAAATTTGGAGGCCTTCTGAGATGCAAATCCCTTCTGAGCCCACATCAGACCTTTCCCTTCAGGGAGCACACCTTACACCCCTAATGAATGCACCATCTGAGGATACTGACTGGCTCTAGGAAGAGAGCCTTTCCTTCCCATCTTCTTCTTTATGTCCCTGAACTACCTGCATATGAAGATTTTTTTTTTCCCCAGACTTGTAAAGGTTTTCCTTCTATCACTTACGACAGAGAAGCATATGGGTGACTATCATAATTGCAAACCTGAAGAAATTGCAAAGTTCCTGAGAACAACACATATTCTTTAAAATGATAAAAAAAAAAGACATCCTTAAGACCCCTAATTCTCTGCCATTTTCATGCTACATTTTACACATATGAATCTTTTTAAGACTTTCTGAACACACCAGTATTTTTCCTCTTGGATCTCGTCACTTTTCTGGAGATGCTGTTGGGAGGTTTGCTCAGCTCTGGGGACTACAGAGCTACAGCTTAGGAAAGAAGACAGTTCAAAAGACACCAAGTCTCATAAAAACTCAAACCCTTATACTTGACTCTGCTCTGTTTTTTATTGGATTAAAGTGACCTCTTCCCCTCTAATTTCTTATGAGTGAATAAGGGAAACCTTCTCTGGTGGAAGATAACACCAATAAGAGACTTCGCAATTCTCCTAAGCCAATCTTTCTCATGAATAAATTAGGGAAAAAAATCAATGGGTTTTAATCTGGCATACAAGGTTGGGTGAAGATTTATAAATAGATCAATGTAATTCACTCAAAAGGAAGAAAAATCATGTTTATATCAATATATGCATAAATATCATTTGATACAACTTAACCATTTATAACAAAAACTCATAGTAAACAAGCAATAAAAGAGAGGATAAATAGTTTTTATAAAGACTCTTTTAGCAAACTTCATACTTAATAGTGAAATGGTGAAAACTTTTATTCTGACATCGACAATGAGGCAAGCACATCCATTATTACTTCTATTTGACATACTAGAAGCGTGACAAAAAAAGAAGTCCTAAGAATTTGAAAGGAAGAATAAAATAGTCATTATATTTGGATGACATTATAGGTAACATACCAAATAAGAAAAAAATATATTGTTTACCTTTTTGAGGAGTCCAAATTTTCCTAAACAGGGCACAAAAAAGCATGAACCAGGAAGGAATTAAAAGAAAACAGTGACTAAATTAAAAACTTCTGTTTATCAATAGACAATAGTAAATGAATGAAAAAGCAAGCAACAGGGTAGGAGGACATATTTGCAACAAATGTTACAGTTCTTCTCTCCAGAATACATAAAATAACTCTAAAATTTTATAGTCAAAATCAGACCACTCAACAAGAAATAGGCAAAAGAGAGAGAGAGAGACTTAGAGGAAGAAGGGCACTACACATAATGTCCCTCATCAAATTAGTTTTCAGGAGACTGTAAATTAAAACCACCACAACTGGGTACCAATACAACCATTGGGGTGGCTAGAGGTCGAGGGAGAGGATAGAATAGCTACTGATGGTCTGTTTTTATACACGATGTGTTTACTGAGGTGTGTTTGCTGTGTGAAAATATGTAGAGCTGCATAATTAAGATTCGTGCACCTTTGTGTATATGTTTACATCGACAGACATTTTTAAGAAAGAGAGACAACTGAGAAATTAAGGAGAAAGCATTGCTGTAGTTGAGATTTGAAACTGAGTATAGGGAATTCACGTTGATAGGAAGGAGGGCTTATGGAATTCCATCCTCCCGAAGGACACCTGGGTCTAGGTTACAGACGGTGAGAAAAGAACAGAAGTGGGAACACCCTGGGGACATCATAGACAGAAAGACCCACAGAGTACACGTGAGGAAGGCAGAAACTCAGGACTACTTGCCTTGGACAGAGATGCTGTGTGGCATACTGCATTTCACGGAGGAAAATCTTATACAAGAAAAAACAGTTTAGTAGAGGAAAGGTGAACATTGTGACTTCCTGTTTAGGCTGGAATTTTCAATGCATTCTTGTTTCCAGAATGTTAGTGCCGGGTGCTTCTGCTTTTCACGTGTCTGGGAAAGAAGGTCCAGAATGTAATCAGGCTCAGGCAGGGAAGGAATGATATTTGACTATGTTTGTTCAGTTTTCGTCTCCTAAAATGATGTGGGCCTCAGCTGATCTGGTTTTCTGTGGCTCATGTTTCCTCTCATTAGCTGTGAAGATATGCTTGAATGTTCCTATATAAAACAAACATACAAAATGAGCTAACCAAATGACTGAGGTAGCTATTTTTTACAAGTGTTGACAGTTTATTACAAACATTCTAAATGGAAACCAGTCATTACTATCCTTCATTAATAAGACAGTTTCTACCAGCCACAAGGCAATAATCCAAATCCTCCATTATGAACAAAATACAGTTCTTTACAGCCTGAAATTTGCATGTGTCTGCAAAATCATCCCCAAAGACCTCCTATTTTCCAATCCTAATCAGACTTAAAAAAAAAAAACAAAACCTTTTTCAAGTTTCAGGATATTTTATATTAATCTCAAAATTTCACCCGCTTCTTTATTTGTGAACCCCTTTGACTCATTTTAAAGTGTTGCATTTTATCGCATAATCACAATAATCTGATTTAAGGACTCTCGTAGCTAACTCTCGTTGTAGCTGCTTATGGCACTGAATTGAACCTTAAAGTAGAGCTTATGTTCCAGAGAAAATCATTCACCTTATGACCATGTAAAACTGGCAACGTGCATTGGGTGAAGTCATTCATTCACCAAGTATTTATTGACTGATCGATAGATGCAAATATTTATTGATCACCTACCATATGGTAGGGACTGAGGCTAAACACAGTCTTGCTCTTGGCACAGTAACGACATAATCAACTGTTGGGTTATTATTATAGCACCCTTAATACCTACCATAGATCTGGGCCCCAAATAGAAGCTCAATAAATGTATACATACTTTAAAAATCTAAGGAAAAGAGTGGAAACCTCACAAGTTTTATGAATAACTTTGCCAAAGGGGAGAAAAAGACAAAGAAATTAATATTGAGTGATGTTTGCCATAGTCTCAAGTACCATTTTGAAAAGAAGTTCTTATTCACAAAAATGCTCTAGGTACTGCTTAAGTTAATTCAGAAATAGGATCATATACACTTGATATTTGATTTAGCATAATTAAGTTATATTCTTGAGATTTATACACACATATGGTGGCTAGAATAATTCAATTGTGTATGTGGTAAACAAACACTGAGAGGTCCACGAGATGGTGAGTTTCATTTGTTATGACTGGATAATGTGACTGAGGCATGTGTCGAGAGCCGGGCATTCCTGGGTCACCGTGGCATGGTTCCGCCAGATGATCTAATTGTAGCAAATCCAGCCAACCATAAATTATGACGGACCTGACTGTACACTCATCTCAGACTTTTGTTCTGCAAAAGCTGGCTCCCAATTGAGTGGTAAACAATTAAATAAATATACCACCTACCAACTTAGCTGTGCAAACTCTTACAATTACACCACTGACCCGAAAGAGGGCAAAGCTAAAGACTTAATTGCCTTCATGCGATCTGTAGTCTGTCAAGAGAAGGAACACACATGGTCTACAAAAGAAAATAATTTAAACCAAAATGTCATCAGCACTGAGGCCTTTATATATTTTGTGGGTTTTTTCACTGAAGCAGGAAGAGTATTCAATTTGTAACATATTGGTATGATTATCTTAAACTGAGCTGATCTTTGCTGAAGAAACCCTATTATGTTGCTCTTTCTTTGATTGTTAGGATTCCTCTATTCAGATAGGAAAAATCCATTTGAATCCTATTTGTCAAATTTTAGTATATCCAGGGCAAATTATTCCTATGCTATTGTGTAAGTTTTACTAACAGAAGAAAAAAGAAACTAGTTTCTAGTATATTATTACAAAAGGAAGAGTCAAAGAAGACATCTGTATAAAAATATTGCATCATTAAGCATTGTTATTTATATAGTTACATAAATATAGTTACATAAAACAGACAAAACCCTGTAGGTTTTGGATTGTGTTATTTGAAAACAAAAAGTGTAGCATAAATTTTTTTTTTAAAAGATTTTATTTATTTACTTGACGGAGAGAGAGAGATCACAAGCAGGCAGAGAGGCAGGCAGAGAAAGAGGAGGAAGCAGGCTCCCTGCTGAGCAGAGAGTTGGATGCGGGCCTTGATCCCAGGACCCTGAGACCATGACCGGAGCTGAAGGCAGAGGCTTTAATCCACAGAGCCACCCAGGCACCCAAACTTTTAATTATTCCACATAAGCAACAGTAGTTGGACCCTGGCTTGCAGATTTTTTAAAAGTAGAACGCATTTCTAGAAATAGAATGCTTGTTTTTATAATGCACATTTAGTACAAAATTTAGCTTAATCACATCAGCATTTGGAGAAAAATCATTTGGTTAACCACAGTAAGATGTTCTGACAATCACTTTGACCATCTGTGAGTCTCACTTAAAATAGTCAAATTTTATACTTTACATAATGTGCATAATTTATCTAGTTCACAATCCATTTTAATGAGTGTAATGAAAACTGTTACGCCGTAAATGAGAGACTACAACAACGTTTCAGAAAAAAAGAAAAGCAGTAAGGTGCCTCAATAATTTGGTTGTCCCATGATATAAAAACTGGTTTTAATTATGAACCGTTAATCCAGATCTGAGTCATGCTGATTATTTTTAGATAAGATCCTTCAAGTACATTAATCATGGACCTATTAGAGCTAGAGATACTCTTAGAGATTGTGCAGACAGGGCCCTTGATTTCCCAGGTAAACCCAGACTCGGGGTAGTTGAGACTGGTCTGAAGCAGAGAGACAAGTAAGCCAGAGTTCATGAGAGCCCCACCCTGCTGTGTCCCTGGGGTGTTGTCTCATACCCTCTGTGATAAAACTTTGCTTTCCTCATTATCCATACATAAAGCTGCATTTTGAGATTTTAAGCTGTTTCTCATTTAAAATGTTGAAAAAACATAAAAATGAAAAGCCAAAAAATAAACCCCAACTCTTGTATAGGTTTTCTATTTCAAACCAAACAAACATTCCTTTCAAGTTAACAATTATTCTACTTATTTGATTCCTTTGTTGCAATGCTGGTATGCCTCCGGGTACCTGTGATGCTTGACAGTAGGCAGAGCACAAGAAAAGCCTCCTATTTAGCTACCTTTTCTCTAGGGGAAAAACTGTGAGTTGAAGCCCTGTGTGTAGGGAGGGGTGACTTGCCTTTTCCAAGAATGTTGGACTGCAAGAGAAGAATAAGCTGGAGTGAAAAATGAGGAAAAATATCTCTAAGCAGTCGTGGATTCACTAACTATCAATTTTTAAAAAGGTGTATTTCAAAGATAATCATAAATTTTGCTTTTTGCGCTTAGCCTCATTGTACCTTCTTGTACTGATACAAATAATTGAGAATAGATTTTGATTTTACATGTTTAGTAGAATTCTAGGTCTTCAAGCCACTGTGATTTAAACTGTAATGGTATAAAAGAATTTGATGTGATATTTGTTTTAATAATCTCAACTAATACTCAGCTATATTACCCAATAAAAAATTGAAGGAGAATTGTACTTAATTCATCAAATATAGGAGAAATGATATCTTCCTTGTGTATAATTTTCCTATAAAGACAATGACCCTCTATAAGAAGAGATATTCTGGGCTAGTAAAAATGAATTTTTAACACTGATGCAAAGATTGGCTAAAATTTTAATTATGTAACTTACTGGAGATAATTTCTGTTTGGTTTTTTTCAGGTTTAGGACTGTATCATAATCTGTACCATTCCTAGGCAATAGGTTGTATTATGCAATATCATGTATTAGGAGAACTTCAAGTCCAGTGAAATCAGGACACCTCTCTGCGATCTTTCCTATGGGGCTTTAGATCCTAATAATTTTTCACTGAGATAAAAAAAATTAGTATTAACTATACCCATATATCAAAATTGCTGCCCTAGAAATCTTATAGAAATGGTTTAAAAAATCATTCTAGAAGATAAACCAGGTCAGGATAATTATCACTGTTTAAACACCGTTGCTGAAATGCTGCTAGAGCAATGATTCGCTAGTAAGAAATTTCTAATAGAATTAGGAACTTTTTTTTTTCATTGATGCAATTATTTGATTTTTAAGATTGTGATTTTAGTGATATAGAATGTCTCCCTCTCTCCTATTCCCAGATTTATTGTTCTCTCTTTCCCTTCAAATTTTTACAGAATGGCTGTATTTTAAACTGTTCAGATTAAAACACACCTTAATCACATTTACTCAACTTCAGAGAATTTATTTGGTTACCTATTTGGTTCTGCTTTTGTTGCATGATGATTAAAACATTGACAGACAGGAATCATGTTATATATATATATAATTCTGTATTTTATAACTATATATCGTATATTATAAAGATATATATATCCATCCATGTAATATATATTACATATTATATCTAATACATATATTTGAATTGAATTATCTATCATTCAAATATAAACCTATGTGTAAGTTGCATACATTCATACATATGCAATTTCATGTTTATGTATGTATGAATAAAACACAATTCATATATCGATAGATTATTATGAAAATAATACTAATTTTTCTTCAAATACTTAGTTACTTAGATGAAAATTTATCTATTATATAGTCATCTTTTGGTCAGCATTTTATTTAAAAAGTCAACCTAATATAGACTCAACAGAGCTATAAAAGTGATTTGGAAATACATCGACTAAATTTAGGCTCTGATTTTCATCTATATTAAATATATCCTTGATGCTAATTGACACATTTCTGTTGTTAGTGAACAAGAAAGGAAATAATTTGATGGTTCCATGAGTCAAAATATCCTTTTTACTAAAATTTCTAACTCTAACCTAAAAAAAATTTTTGCACTTAAAGTATATTAGTTGCAATTTTTAAATATAGAAAGCCAAACATGTTTTCTTCTTGTCATGACATTAATATCATGTCACCCTTTAGATAAACAATAATAGTGCAGGGGAGGAAAAAAATTTTTCCAATAACCTCTTAAGTTTCTTTTCTGGGGCCTGCAAATTAAACCAGAAAAAGACAGATTAACAGAAGAAAAGACATATAAATTTTAAACTATTTTTACCTTCTCAGGGGCTTTAAAGCAAAGAAGTGAAAACCCAAAGAAGCAGTTAGATTTGGAGGCTTTTATACCATTCTGACAAAAGACAGTAATTGTGGAAAAGTGACTAGACAAAGGAAAAAGGATTTCGGGCTCCTTGAGGTAATAAATTGTGGAAGGTTAATAGCTAATATATGGTCAACAGGGTTGTTTAGTAAGGTCTGTTATGCAGACTCAAGTTGTTTCTGGAAGTAAAGGTCCTCTCTAGAATTATTATGTTCTATCTGATACTGAGAAGGAGACAACTTTACAAATAGAAATTTACATCACCTTTATAAAGGGAAATGTATGCCCTGCTTTTAATCAGAAAGGGGAAGAACAGCGAGCTCCTCCTATGTCTGCTCTTTCTCAGTTGCCTTCAGCTCAAAATAATCCTTATGTCAAAGTGGCATATTTTGGGATGACAAATTCTGATTCCCTTCAACAGTAATCTGTCTTTCTGCCTTCTGCCCCAGTTGTGTATATGAACAGGCAGAACAAAGAAGAGTGGAGGGAAAAAGAAAGGAATTCACAGAACAAACTATTGGTTACCTTAATACAATTGCTAAAAGAAAAATGTCTCCTGAGATTTACTACTTATGGACAATTTTACTGAGCCATTTGTTTATTTATAAGGATGGCCTGCTTGAATTCTGTTTTCTTTCCTTTCCAGATGAAGATTTATTATCACACATAAACACATGTGCTGAACCATCTCCATTTTGTAAACTTATGTAAGCAGTATGATTATCGTTCTTGATTAATGAATAGAAATAAAAAGTGCATAAGCATTCTCTGTACCCATCCTAATCAAAGTCATCTTTAAATTGATCCCATATCAGTGAACTGATACATGATTCTGTAAAACTTCATTTATTGACATACATTTAAAGTCTGGGTGGATTTCTTTAAAAGTAAGAGCCATGCTAATTACTCTTCATCTGTAAATGTTTGCCTGTCTTTATCTTGTGTCTGTATTGAGGGCATTAAATCAGTTTGCAAATGTTCTTATGTGTAAAATAAGATTCTGTATATTCAAATTATTTAATAGGTAAAAGTACCATTTCTGGAAGTTGAAAGAATTCACATTCTTTCTCTACTCTTTCTCTCTCTCTCTCTTTTCAAGCAAAGAAGAAGAAAATGAGTGCCCTTAGAGAGAGCTGCTGTCAGTGCTGGTTTTTGGAAAGTTCATGTCACACAGTATGACTTTCCTAATAGCTGCTTTCAAGAGTTATGATTGATTAGGGCTTACTAAAAATTCCAGTGTCAGTTGCAAGCTTAAAGGCAACAATTCCTCTGTATTTGTAAGAAAAACAGTCTAACTCTTTAGATCTTGATATTTTTTTCCTCTCATCTTGAGGAGAGAGGTAATACTTACTGTCTCCAGCAAAAGCGTTACATGAACTGGATATAATTTTTAGTGTTATATGTATTCATATTTTTCCCACACATAGCTTTATTTTATCTTTTTCATTAAAAAAGAAGTTAATTAGAATTTAAAGTATCATTCTGAACTTAGATTCAAGGTTTTTATTTTAATCTGTATGTGACGGCTTTTATTGGTAGAGGGGTGGGAGGGAAGTGGGTTTTGTGTTTTGTTTTGTTTTCTTTTCTTTTTGATCAGCATTCCTAGATCTAATACTTCATTTTCCTGAAGATAAATGTGATAAGTCCAAATAGATTTTTCTTGTGTAAGATAACATTTACTAATAGCATAACAAGTTATTTAGCAAAGTACTATGGACTGGCAAATTAATGACTGTCATGGTATATTAATGAATTTGATCATTAATGACATAAAAAATAAAAAGTGAAGACAAACATTGTTACTATGATTAAGGAGAAAATTGCCAATGTAAATCTGTCAAATTTAATTATTGAGTTTCAATTTTTTCCAATTTGAAAAAAAAGTGACAAAATAAAGCTTTGGGGTCAAATATTCAATATAGCTATTTCAATAGGAGAAAGAAAGCTGAGAGCAATCAAGCAAACAACACTGTAAAACAAGAATAATGCTCTGCTATTGAAAAACTTGCTCTATAGTTAGAGTGAATAGGAGTGAACATAGCTAAAGCTTTAACTTTTCAATGGTGTCGTTAATAGTTGATTCTAACGATGCTATGTTGAGGGGTTAGGCTACATTCCTATATTTAACAAAAAATAGAATTTAGTAGAGGGCACTGCACTATACATACATTTAATAAATTACTTTTGAAAGGTCATTTTGTGAGTTAAGAAAAGCAGATTCTGAAGAATTTGGCTGAGGCGAATTCTTCTTCAGATTACCCAGGGATTAACTCTCAGGAAGAAAAAAAAAGTTTGATAAAAACCAAATGTTAAGGCTTTTCTTCAAAAATTATAAATTTAGTGTATACTTTGTAGATTTGTGAAATAGAAACTTTCTACTTAGCATTGTGGTCTTTTTGGTGTTCAGGATATTTTTTATTTTAGTATTATTTTTTAAGATTTATTTATTTATTTTTGAGAGCACAAGTTGGGGGAGGGGCAGAGGGAGAGACAGAATCTCAAGCAGACTCCTTGCTAAGTGGATAGTCCTACTCAGGGCTCCATCTCAGGACCCTGATGTCATGACCTGATATCATGACCTGAAACCAAGAGCTGACTGCTTAACCGACTGAGCCACCCAGGTACCCCAGGACATTTCTTAAAAGATGCTTTTTGTTTTCTTTTAATGGGGAGTTGTTTTCTGAATACAAATAAAAATTTAATCTATAATGGCATCCAATGGATTGAAATGGAGTTCTTAACCAATTTTCATATATCAGAACTCAAAGCCCATTAGGTATTTTTAAAATATTTATTTATTTATTTTATGGGGAAGCAGGGAAAGGGAGGGAGAGAGGGCAAACAGACTCCCTGCTAAGCACAGAGCCCTAGACTTGGGGCTCAATCTCATGACCCTGAAATCACAACCTGAGCTGAAATCACGAATTGGTTGCTTAACTGACTAAACCACTCAGTGCCCAAGCCCATTAGATTGTTTTTTAAAATCTTCTTTGCACTGATAATATAGATTGATTCTACATGTGAATAGAACCATAAGTGAGTCCCTATTTTGAGGTATATCTACTATGTTCTTTGTAATCAACAAATATTTACTAATACTCTATTTAACCCAGGTGTGGAACTTATTAATGGTCACAGTTCTGCCTGATAAGATGCTGCGTGTATTTTGAAAGAATTAGATACAGGAGATAAAACAATCTGTCTAAAATATCTATTCAAGATAACACACATTTTCTTTAAAAATGCCTTATGTATTTCTGATTTAAGAGTATAGTTATAAAACTTTGAAATATATATTACATGATAGTGTTTTAGTAGATTATCTAAAGTAGTGATGTTTTTAGTGAAATTAATTGAATTTTGTTTCCAAGTTATATAGAGATAATGAGATAGATACACAAGAACATAAATATAAAAATCTTATTTTTGGTTCTAGTTATGCTTTGAGATAGTAAAGTAAAAGTTATTCTTGACCCTTCTTGATAAAGCATATTTAATATCAAACAGCCAACTCTACAAATAATTAATTTTCATATTATTTTACTTATGTTTATTTCACTTGAACATAATACCCCCCCAATAAAATGGATACAACAAATAAATCATGGAGATTTTTTCAGTTGGCAGGGAGAATGTCGTATTTTGAATGAGCAAAATAAAAAATTTATTTTGGGGCACCTGGGTGTTCATGCAGTTGAGCATCTGCCTTCAGCTCAGGTCATGATCTCAGCAGTCCTGGGATTGAGCCCTGCATCTGGCTTTCTGCTCAGTAGGGAGTCTGCTTGAGGATTTTCTGTCTCTCCCTCTGCCCCTTCTCCTGATCATATGTTCTCTCTCTCTCAAATTAAATAAAAATTTAAAAAATTATTTTAAATTGCTTACATGGTATTGAATAAAATAATTAATGCATATGGTATATAACTTCAGAATTCTTTTTGTGTATCTTTTAAATATATAACAAATTAATGAAGACTTAGAAGACTAAACAAAGTTATTCTCAAGTATGAATTGGTTTGAAGAGTCACAGAATCTTATAGCAGGTAAATCCCTTAAAGATGAGTGAATTTATTCCATGTACTATAAATTGTTATATAAATTATGTGATCAAGTGACCATCCTTTCTGGTTAAACACTTATCTCTACCTCACAGGACAGATCATTGCTTTTTTGGGTAACTCAATAAATATTAGGAAAACTTTTTTTTTTTAATGTTTACTTAAAGAATACTTTCTACTCATTGGTTTCAGTTCTACCCCCTGGAAATTTCGCAGTTATGCGTAATCCCTTTTCTGTTCTATAGTTTTTCATATATTTTAAAACCATTTGGTATTTTCTAAAAAAAAAAAATCCAGCTCTTTCTTTTCTTTCCTTCCTTCCTTCCTTCCTTCCTTCCTTCCTTCCTTCCTTCCTTCCTTCCAAAAGCACTCATGCATGCATTGTAGGGAGGGGAAGAGGGAGACAAGGGAGAACCCTAAGCAATTCCACACCCAGCACAGGGCCCTACATGGGGCTTGATACCCCAACCCTGAGATCGTGACCCCAGAAGAAACTGAGAGTCAGATGTCTAACCAACTGAGCCACCTGGCCACCCCTGCATCTTCACCTCTTTTAATTACTATGTAGTTCTTTAGAAAGAATTAAGTAAGGTTGTACTTAGAGGAAGAAGGCTCTTGTACGTAGCTAGGACCTGATATACCTCAAGGCAATTTGATTGCAATGTAAGGCTCACACTAATCATCAGTAAATATGTTTCAAGGTGCAAAATTAATGTGTTCCTACTTGTATAGTGAAACAAACATGATCTCTTTAAACGGATGTTACGACAGTATCTGCTTCCTAAATGCTTTATATCTCAATATCAATAAAAATCATCTATTGCTCTAGATACTGTCATTCAACATCCCAGATAAATCCCTTTCTGAGATTTTTATTCCCTTATCCATATGCAACATCATGAAGACTGAAACACTAGTCATTGGCAGATTCCATGTGAACCTTGCCATTCTCAATCCCATTCCTGCTCTTGAGAGATACTGTGCTTTGATTTAATTAAGACTTCATCTAGCATGTTAATTGCTCCTTCTATTTTGTGTCATCTATAAATTTAGTAATATGAAAATCATATTTCATATGCCTTTAGCTAAGTCAGTAATATGAAAAGTGATGGTATAAAAAGCAAGATATTCTCATCCCAGGGATTTCATAAGTTGATCTGACCAATTGGGAAAGAGAAAATAATATTAGATGTCTTTTACTTATGCATATTTATCTATATAATTACATAATACCAATTTTTACTATTATTTCTAATATTAGTTGATTCATAATCCAACTAGGTTTTAATGTAAATAGAATGAGAGCTTTTTAACAGAGGTTTTGATGAATACAATCTGAACAGTTTGCTCATATTTGGTATACTGCAGTTTGCATGTTGTAAGTAAAATTCCTGGTTATTTAAATGCAGAAATAGCTTAAAAGTTTCTGCTAAGAAAGTGTAAATAAAAATAATATTTTTTTTGCAAACCTAAACAAAGGAGAAGGAAACGGTAGAACAGATACTGTCCGTCTAGTATAACCTCATAATCAGGCACATTACAGATGCCATGAGAATCTAAACAGATTTGGCAAGAAGGGTAAACACAGCAATAAATGTACATTGTGCCTTGGGATTTAACTTAATAATTAAGTGGAAGCATCACAGATGGTAGGACATTTAAAAAGGAAGCATTCCAAATGTTATTCATAATATATTTTTTTATTTAGAACAATTTCTGGATGTTCATGAATCAGATGTTATTTTGTTTAATCTTTATTTTATTCTTGTCAATTTCGCCTTCTGTGTAGTTTTATAATCAACATAATTTTAGCACAGTAAAATATGTAAATAATATATATGTGAATAAATAGAGTGGATACTCAAAATTGTTTTCTATATTCCTTTGTATGTTCAAACCCAAAAAAATTTGATGATTGCTGCTTTAAGAAATTTCTCTTTTTTTTAATTTTTTTTAAGATTTTATTTATTTATTTGACACAGAGAGAGAGAGATCACAAGTAGGCAGAGGCAGGCAGAGAGGCAGGCAGAGAGAGGGGGGAAAGCAGACTCTCTGCTGAGCAGAGAGCCCGATGCGGGCCTCGATGCCAGGACGCTGAGATCATGACCTGAGCCGAAGGCAGAGGCTTTAACCCACTGAGCCACCCAGGCGCCCAAGAAATTTCTCTCAACTGAATGATCAAAGTTCTATAGGAAACATTGTTCAGCCAGGTATGAATTTTCCCAACAGTCCATACTTATTTTTTCTAACAATGATATATGAGTGATTTGACAAATATTCAGCTAAAAGCCAACAATGTGGAATTTTCTGATCTGCTAGTTTGTTTTCTATGTTGAAAAGAAAATAAATTTAAAACTGTCATGGTTCTTGTATTTCACTCTTCTTAAATCATCTATCTACAAGATCTAATCATTTCTTTAGTTAACAAGGCTAGGATTTTTCTAGGATGTAGTATCAAACTCACATTTATCTATCTATTTATTTTTATTTATTTTTTTGGCTTAAACAACAAATGTATTTTCTCACAGTTTTGGAAACTGGAAGTCCAAGATCAAGGGATCCGCAGGGTTGGTAGATGATGAGAGCTTTCCCTTCAGGTTGTAGCAGCCACTGTCTTGCTGGGTGCTCAAAGGATCTCACTGTGAACATTAGGGAAGGAGCATCAAACTCTTTTTTTTTTTTTTTTTAAGATTTCATTTATTTATTTCACAGCGGGAGAGAGATTGCAAGGAGGCAGAGACGCAGGCAGAGAGAGAGTGGGAAGCAGGCTCCCCCTGAGCAGAGAGCCCGATGCGGGACTCAATCCCAGGACCCTGGGATCATGACCTGAGCTGAAAGCAGAGGCTTTAACCCACTGAGCCACCCAGGCACCCTCAAACTCTCTTTTAATAGTTGGGAAATTTGTATTCATCTAGAATTACTAGATGTGTTTTAAGTTTTCTTCCTCATCTGTTTTAGGCTTGAGTTTACCCTTTTCAATGTTCACTCTCTCTTTCAGTGAGGACGTATTCTAAATAACATAAAGTGTGAGAAGTTTTGCTTTATGTGTTTTTATTGTTGGATTTAACAAGGAGACTTCCTGTATTGCCCGGGCTACAAATTCCTATAAATACTAGTTTAAAACACAGACACTATTAAAAGCTGAAAAATAATTTGAGAAGATATATGTAATAAATAAAGCAATATCTACTACCCTCCAATACTGACAATGTGCTTTAAAAATATAAAGTTCTAATAAATAAATGAGCAAAAAACATAAATTGTAATTTTCTAACAAAGGTCTGTAAATAGCTAAAATACATATAAAAATATTCAGCATCTCCTAGAACTACATAGATACAAATCAAAACAATGACATACTAGCTACAATTTAAAAGATTAAAAACATTTTTGTAATCTATAGAAGACAGCTTTTTTAAATGTTATTGAACAAAAAGATATTCAAAATTATACACAAGTTTAAGTTCAATATCGGTTGTTCTACAAAGTTCTTAAGATGGCTTCAAATGTGCATAAATAAAAACATAGTATAAGTAAAAGTGGGAGCAAAAGAAGTGTAACTGACATTGGGAACATAGAATGTAGCCAGATTAGGTTTAAAAAAAAATACTATGATACCTATACTTGTCCTCCTCTCCACATTCAAGCTTCATGTGAAAGTGTCTGATTGACAGAACCTAAATCACATCCTGAAATTTAGCTACAAGGGCATCTAGGAAATGTAGATATTCGTTTCCCAGCTTCTGCAGTGCAGGAAGACATACAAGAAGGAGGTTGGAACGGATATTGAGTTAGTCTATCTATCATATCTGCTACAGTGCAATAGACAAGCATATTTTTAAGCTGAGGGAAGGAAAAAAAAAGTTTTAGAATAGAGGTGCTTGCTATTTCCCTTAGCATTAAGACAGGCCTCAGCTCATTCAGAGCTTGAATCTCCTTTCTAATCTCTTTTCACCTGGGTGCCACAGTTTTGTATTTGTCAACTCCTTCTTCCACGTTGTTGTTCACATTTTTTTAGCAAGGCAAAGTTTCAATCAGTTTCCTTTATGCTTCATCGACATTTTAGACTGCTTCTTGATGTGTTCCTCATGGGAATCATTGTAATTGCACCACTGAAATGTTGTGATACTTATGTAATAGAGGCAAAGCTATAAATGTACAGTGGAGAAAAGTCCTTGATGTATGGAAGTGTACCATTTCCCTACTTCGATCCCTTGTGCTTGCTCCATCAAATTCTTGGGCATGCATTAAAAAAAATCAGAATAATGGGTGAGACAAGAGAAATTAAAAGAAGCTCAGAGAAGCCAGGTTTATAGACATAGTGCAGAATTTAGAAAGGGGCTGTGGAGAGGATAGAACATTAGGTAGGTTTTTGGTAATAGGAAGGAGAAAACGGGTAGAATTAGTGGTCATAAATTGAGTCTTCTGTGTCCTCTGAAAGAAGAAAAAGATGGAAATTACTTTTGTTTTTGATTCACACTCTGTGATTCTTTGAATTTATTAATTCCACAGTGAGGCTGGTCCAAATAGGCTATAGGCTCAAATGCACATTACGTGTAAAATCTAAACAAATTGGCCTAGTCATGGAAAAAAAATTATCATCAGACCTACATCAGGGTTTTCCCATCCAATTCAACCAGGTTCTGATAGAATATAAAAAAGAATATTTTAAATTACAAACTATTAAAATAGTAGAGCTACAGATTAAATGCTGTCAATTGTCCGTGAAATAAAGCTCAGCACATTCAAACACCTGGAAAGCTTGTAAGTGTGCATGGAGTGTGGTGTAGACCTGTGAGGACACTGTGAGAATTGAATCTAGAGAGGGAGGTGTGGCCATGTTAGGAAGCATCTAATAAGAAAATTTCATTTCATTCAGAAAACTCTGGTTTTCAAGTAGGTCACTGGCAGGATCATATTTGCATTTCAAAAAGATCACTCTGGCTATAGTGCATTCAGTGAATTAGTGAAAGGGAACAAGAGCAGAAAAAGGGAAAGCAGAAAGGGAAATCACTGTAAGAATCCAGAAGAAGGATGATGGTTTTGTCTGGATAGAGGTAGTGGGGGTAAAGGAAGCGTGCAGCATCTAAAGATTTGGGAGAGTAGTTCATTTTCTAAGATTTGGTGACTGCTTGGATGTAAGGAATGAAAGGGAGGGGGGGATGAGGACAACTTCACGGACACAATGACTCCCAAAACTGCTTCCTCTCATAAATAACCTATCTCAATAAACTGAGAGGAAGCAGTTTGGGGGGATAGACTCTATATTCACTTGAAGGTTATGGTGAGTTTGAGGTGCTTGTCCACTTGAACATTCAGGCCTGCAATTTGGGTTTTATACATGAAGATACCATTTTCTTTTCTGCTTATTATGATTCTACTGTTCTCTCTGAAATGCTTCTTCTAACTATCTGTATTTCTCAGAATGTCCACCATTTCCTGCTACTCACTGATGTCATGTCTGAATAATGAGACAGCTTTTTATTGGTCACCAAGCTGTTCCAAACCTTCTTCTATATACACCTTAGTTAAATGTTTTCCAGCAGAATTTCCATGAAATCTTATAAGATTGTTTTATCTTCCTAAGCAAAAATTTATTTGAAGAATAGTATGTGAATTGTGCCTTGACAATGAATTTACTAATTAACTTTTCTCTCCTCACCCTGTTTCTTTTCCTCTGACTCCTGATGGTCCTCTGTGTTTTTATACCTGCTACCAAAAGCTGCCACACAAAATCGCCTTCTGCATCCTGTTGGGATATTCCCATTAGAGAGGAAAGAAAGTTTCCGTGATCACATGTTGATGACACAAAACATGGCTTTTCATTTTCATTTAGGTTTTCATGGTTTTTGTTTGCTTGTTTGTTTCTTGAGGATAACTATTAAGAATTCTGAGGTTGACATGATCATGAAGTACAGACCTTTATGTGGTGAAATGAATTGAGATATAGTTTTAATGAGAGTTGAATGCAGTATTGTAAACACACATAAGCCAAACAAACCCCTTTTATAATGTAACAACTGGAACTTGAATTAAAGTAATAACCAAAATGTAAACAACTACTTAGAATTAATGAGCATATCTTGATGATCAACTTTCATATTAGCCATATTCTGTTTGAGAGTGAAGAAAACTGAGATTCTCAACAGGACAAGTTTATTTATTTATCTAAATGACTACTGATCCATAGCTGTACACTATTTAGTTGACACTTAGAGAATCTCAACAGTATAATTATTTCTTTGTTTAACAAATATTAATTAAGAAGACAGTGATCATGATGAATTCATCAGCCAACTACATGTTTCCTGCCCTAATTTATTTTAATCCTCCCTTAAACCATTTTACACGATACAAATTGTCTGTGTGATGGAGCTTACTGTGATGTAGGTGATTAGTAATGTCATAGCTGCTCTCACTTTGTCTTTATTCCAGAATGGAAAAAGACATTTTACCAAGCAAACACATAACTAAGAGCAGAGGGCTTTTCCTTAAGCTCAACTTTGGAGTTGATTTGGCCTATTACATGCCTTATTGCATTTCGTTCAGAATGTTGTATAACTCAGTTTGCTATTATTGCTTCTGTTCTGCTGAGAATATTCAGACAGTCTAATTTATCCTTTGGTGCCAGCGACAGCATGAATAATATGCTGTCTAGAATACAACAGGAAGGGAATCTTCTTCATCACTTTCCTGGAATCATTCCTTAAGCTGGATACGTGTTTTTTTTAGGCTGCCTCCAGAGCATTCTACACAGTGTGGTCCACGTGGACTAGCCTTAGCTGGAAGGAGACTCCTGGTTCCTCTGATGGGTCACTGTTCTTCCTGCTACTTCCCCTTCTCCCTCTCTCCTCTCTTCTCCCTTGCTGGGACTTGACAGAGATAAATTAACAACAGTGGTCAAAATTTGGTAGAAGAAACACAATTATGTAAAATACAATAGGATAAATATAGGATGTAAAAACTGAGTTCTTCCTTATGGTCAATTCCTTTCTATTGGTTTCTAGCTCATGAAGATGAAGTCATATGATGGGAATAGTGCTATTTTCTGCTTGCGGCGCGGGGGTGGTGGTGGGGGCTAACATTAGAAGCATAAAACAATGTAAAGGTAGGAGGTGGTGTATAACACCTTTGCTCTAAGTTTTAAGGGAAATGATCTCCTTTTTGGTCTCCTTCTTCTTATATTGGAATGATAAGAGCCAGAGGAGCAAGTAAGAACAGATGGGATTCTTCCTCAGGCCTGTTTTGACTCTGAGGCCTGGAAGAAGTGAAGAGGAGGAATCTCGCCACTCATGTGGTCCAGATTACTAGGGCAGAAAGACAGATCTAGCTGCTAAAACAGAGTGTTTACCAGTCTTGGAACAATAGGAAGACAGGGACTGACATTTTTTGTTATTGCATTCCTGTGGCTAACCATATACAGACTATAGAACATTGCAGGAACTCAGCAAATATTCATTTAATTAATCATATTATCTGGTTATGTGTTCATTGATTAAATGGTTAATTCATTGTCTAGTATATTCTGAATTTACACCATGGAACCTGGTTGAGAAGGAAGCTATTATGTAAATGAATACAAGTCATAGGAAGACTAATATTTCCAGCTCCATCTGACACAATGAAAGCACCCTGAAGAAAAAGGTTAAACTAGTCATAGATGATAGAATGATGCTTCTGGATTATGTTGGTTTTTCTCCGACCAGAGATGAAGAGCTCCCAGTCATAAAATTATGTTTGCTTGCTCTCGTTGGTAATGACAAAGGTAAGCCTTATTTTGTGAAAAATAAAGTAGAGCTGTGGCCTTTGGCCAAACCATCACATATATATAAGCAAATAAGGTTTTCACCTCAATGGTGTGAAAAGGATATTAGCAAATATGGCTATCCCAAAATATTTTTCCTGACAACTCTCAGTATACCTGAAAATCTGTAACAGTAGATGTTTTACTTCAGGTAGTGAATGATTTTGGCTTTCAGATGTCTTCTTTTATAATGCCCAGAAGTCAAAATGTTATTAGACAAACCCCTATTTGGAGGATGGTCTCATGGGAGTGGTTGACACTTGAGAACATATCTAATTCTTTGAGACCATCTGTTTCCATTTGTGCAGTGGCTATTAGGTGGCCAATGAAGTACTGCCGATATCACTCATGCTTTAACACAGGTTTTACATTATATTTAGAGTATTGTTTTTATATTTAGAGTATTTCAGATAATTGTGCAAATCGATTCTTTTTTTAAACTTAAACTAATAGAACATGTTTAAAACCGAATGTTTAGAGTAAGAAGAAGCCATTTGTGGTCATAGCATTATATAATTTAAGAAGTAGAATCTGGGGCACCTGGATGGCTCAGTTGGTTAAATATCTGACTCTTAATTTTGGCTCAGGTTGAGATCTCAGGCTCATGATCTCAGAGTCATGAGTTCAAGCCCTGTCTGGTGCTTCACATGAGCAGGAAATCTGCTTGAGTTCTCCCTCTCCCTCTGTCCTTCCCCCTGCCTCAAATAAATAAACAAATCTTAAAAAAAAAAAAAGAAGTAGAAGCTAATATAAAGATTATCATGCATTATGCCTCCTTGGTCTTTTGATTAAATTCAAGTATAGTATCTAGTCTAGGTACATTATTTTACAAATGGGCAAAGTATATGGAGATTAAGTCACTGCTCTAAGTCATATAGACAGACAGGGTGTACCCAGAGCAATGCCAGATCAAGAGCTGACAGAGGTAGAAGCTTTTTTTCTGATTCTCCCTGTTATAGGCTCCCTCTCATGATTATCTCTCATTAAAGATTGATAACTGTTGTATCCTAGGGTAAACAATCTGTTCTTATTCTATCTACTGCTCCTAGAGTAGTTTGTATCAGTAAGAGGCCTCGTAGACAACCCTATGCTACACCAGCTATTTTTCCTGGCTGCTTCCTTTTCTGTTTGAAGGCCAAAGATTATAAAAGAAAGAATGAAGCCCGCAGCTTTTGGGTGCATAGGCTTTTCAATTAATCAGAACACAAGAATTTAATTCACAACACAATGGAGAGAGAATAGAAGGGGAAATAGGAGACTTGGATTCTAAGACTGACTTGCTCACAACTATAATATGCACCTCATAACTTGAATCACTTCACTTCAGCTTACTTGGAGCCAATCTGGAAGATGCAAACTTGGACTAAGGGATCTTTAGTTTTTCTTTTAACTCTAAAGCATCTTAGCTCTTACTAAATGTAGCCATTCATACATGAGCTAAAATTGATGTTTTTGTTCTACCTAATTCAATATATTAACTAAATTTAGAGACAGGATGATGGTATCAGTCTGTCTGTATCCAAGTATATTTTATCCAATTGGAGTTAACACAAACAGAAACCATCATATATAATGAATTGGAGAATGTCTTTATTTTTCAATGTCCTGTATATTCCTGATCAAGTAATTCTCAACCTGTTCTCCAAAAGACCCTGATTTCAGGAAATCTTTACTTTAGCCTTCGGAAAGAAAGGTAGCATTTGGAATATAGGCTTTAAAAGGTGAAAACATAAAATTTGTCCCGTCTGTTTTATCCTTTAAAAATCACACAAATTTTGCATTTGATTTCATAATATCTCTTTTTAAAATGAAAAGTAGTATTTTTAAAAATTTTTTTTAAAGATTTTATTTATTTGTCAGAGAGAGACAACACAGCAGGGGGAGTGGGAGAGAGAGAAGCAGGGTTCCTGTCAAGCAGAGAGCCGGATGCGGGGCTCGATCCCAGGACTCTGGGATCGTGACCTGAGCTGAAGGCAGGCGCTTAAAGACTGAGCCACCCAGGCGCCCCGAAAAGTAATATTTTAAATAATTACCATGTAGTAAAATTCATGTTTCTGGAAGTTGTGCTATATTTATCTTGCAGCTTTTAGCACCCACATTTACTCACACCTGGTCCATCACTGTACAGTGAGGATTTTTATATCTCATTGTGAGAAGGGTGACATGAATTCCTCTCCCTCCTCTCTGGCGCTCTATTCCCTCCAGGTCAGGCAGAGAATGAACCATATAAAGTTCATTTTATTTATTTACTTTATCCTAAATCCCTTGCCTAAACTAAAATTTATGATAACTGGATTTTGAAGAAAGTGATTGCTTTCATAAAATTGTTGATTTTTTTGAACAATTTAATTGCATTGAACATTAAATAATTGGGACAGAAAATATTAGGATAGTTTTTAAAGTTCTACCCAGAAGGATAGGTGGATAATAGCTTAAGAGCAAGGGCATATCAATATTAATCGTTTTAGGACGATTTCTAGACCCCTCAGGTAGAGGGTCGCTGAACACATGATCACCCTCTCTTCCTTCACAATTCTGCAGGGTGCCTGTCAAGGCCAAGAGCAAACCTGGCTTCTAGGTACTATTGAAAACCAAACGCATTACATACTCTATGCAGACGAGACGAATAGCTATTTTGAAAACCTCTTTAGATAATTCAAGCACTCTAGTGTTGACCAAGTAACATTTAATATTTTACAGAGTGAGAAAAACATTGTCGCAGTTAAGAGCACAAGTTCTGAAGTTCAACTGACTCACTTCAAATGCTGGTTCTACCAATTAAGACTCTGTAACCTTGGCAGTTTTCTTATTCTCCAGAGGCCTTAGTTCCTCATTTTAAAATAAGGACAGTAAAGGTACTTCTCTGACACAGAGCTGCAGACAGGGTTACATGAGATGCTACATAGAAAGCATTCAGAATGGTGCCTGGCACACAGTTACTAAGCACTAGCTATTAATACATATAAATACATATAAGAAATATAATATATATTATATTATAAGAAGAAATATAAGAAGATATACCCATTTGTTTGAAAGAGTATCTCATGGTTTTCATAAAATTAATGTATGNTAAAATAAAATAAGGACAGTAAAGGTACTTCTCTGACACAGAGCTGCAGACAGGGTTACATGAGATGCTACATAGAAAGCATTCAGAATGGTGCCTGGCACACAGTTACTAAGCACTAGCTATTAATACATATAAATACATATAAGAAATATAATATATATTATATTATAAGAAGAAATATAAGAAGATATACCCATTTGTTTGAAAGAGTATCTCATGGTTTTCATAAAATTAATGTATGCACTTATATAATTTTCCATATTATGTTGGAAGAAATATATTTGCTATGAAAACCAACTTTATTAAGGCTTTGTTTTGGCATAATACAGTATAAGCATACTCCTAAGCTTCCTGGAAAATCTTAACATCACTAATATGAGTTATGTTAATATGTCTATGGGCCTTCAGAGATGAATAAGGAAAAAGAGACCTTCTGATTTTAAACCACAGGTCTTAATATAAATTCAATAGTAGGTAACTCTGTTACAGCAAGTTAAAGTTCTTAAGAATGCATGTGGAGGGCGCCTGGGTGGCTCAGCGGGTTAAGCCTCTGCCTTCGGCTCAGGTCATGATCTCTGGGGTCCTGAGATCGAGTTCTGCATCGGGCTCTCTGCTCAGCAGGAAGCCTGCTTCCCTCTCTCTCTCTGTCTGCCTCTCTGCCTGCTTGTGATCTCTCTCTCTCTCTGTCAAATAAATAAATAAAATCTTAAAAAAAAAAAAAGAATGCTTATGGATGCTTGTATAACAGTTTCTGTCTGACGTTATAAATTCCCAAACTTATAAAGAAAGCACATATTGAAGGGAGATGTAGAACATTGTCTGAGGACAATGCTTTTTAAAAAAAATATTTTAAAATAATTGGTGATACAGTTCTCATTGATGTGCTTAGTGCTTGAATTTCTGCTATGGAAAATGTAATAGATGCTATTAATTCTAATTCAAGTCTTGTACTAATGTCTAATATCAATGCATCTAAGATCAATGCATCTTTGTCATAAAGTATCTTAGAAGAAAATACTCACAGTTTTTCTCTTTTATTGGTTTTTGTTTCTGTGGGGGTTTTTTTCTTTTTTGTTTTGTTTTGTTTTATTTTTAGGTCCTCGATGCTAAAGTCAAAATGTTTACCAAAACTGATTTTTTTGGAACTGACTTCAGTCTTCCCTTTTCTGTTGGGAGACCAAATTAAGAGATTTATGATTTAGAGTTGAACATTTGTTTTAAAAATAGAAAAAGATGAAAATGTGTTTGCTCTTTATATGATGGGGGTTCAGGCTCTAATCTTATCATCTTTCTGCATTTATCACTCATGAAGTCAATCTGAAATAAATATACTGATTGCAGAAAATTGCTTTAAATTTGCTCAAGTTGATATGATTATTTTAATAATAGACTTATAGGCCTCATATGCTATTTTCCAAAGACTGAATCTTCTAAATCTTCATGAACCCTTCCTTTCTCCCTCTCTATATTGTATATACATATACATATTGTTTAAGTACTAGAACTGCCTGATAATCTGCAACTCTATTTTTATTTTTTTATTGCTCATGAAAATAGTTTTCAAATTCCATTATATATATTTTCTTTGAAAATTGAATTCTTTGAGTAAGCAGCTAAAATTGATTAGAATCTTCAAATGTAACTTTTATATTATTATATTTTAATTTTACTGCCTTGTCGATAAAAATGTAATCCTAGTTGTTTTTTTTCTTAAGATTTATTTATTTTTAGAGAGAGAGAGTGCACACAAGCACATGCGTGAATAGGGACGAGGGGAGAGGGAAAAGAAGAGAGAGAATTTCAAGCAGAGTTCTGAGCACAGAGTCTAACCTGAGGCTCAATCTCAGGACTCTGAGATCATGACCTGAGTGGAAACCAACAGTTGCTCACCTTCCCAAGCCACCAAGGCGCCCCCTAGGTTTTTGTTTTGTTTTCTTTTGTTTTATTTTTTTGAAACATAGCTAAATAGTATAAAATTTAAGAAATAGGAATTCTGCGTAATATTTGTAATTCTTATTTCTTTCAATGGTATCATCTTTCCGTAAGACTCATGATAACTTGATATAAATGCAAGCTTCCTTGTGGTTCTTGAATCCTGACCTGTATTTCGTTCTATACCATTAAGTGTAGCCTCTTTGAGAGTGATTTGCTTGAACGTCTAGGAGTATTCATTTTCCTGATTACTTCCCTTGATTATATAGGTAGACCACAGATGTTTGAAGTTTGAATATACTTTATAGATATATTTAGAAGTTTACTCTATTTTTGAAAATATGATTTTTAATCACCTAAAAACATAGTGATAGCCTGTGTTTTATAAAGTGTCTTTTTTTCTGAGGCATTTACTTCATATTTCCTGACATCTCTGAAGTGGAAAGGAAGGGAATATGCCATTAACTTTGTTTTTAGCCCAAATTAATTGTGATTTGTCCAAGCTGACATGACCACAAAACTGATGTGTCTTGCACATTTATATTCAAAAGTTCACTCTTCTAAACAACTTTGTGTGCTAGTACCATTTGGTTGTCAGATACTGTGCTGTTGATATACCCTATATATTAGGACACTATCCTGATTTTCAAAGCATTTGATAATGAAGGGTAGTGAACCAATTGCCTGATCTAAGAACTGGAGGATACAAGTAAATAATAGGAACACTAATTTATTGATATTTATTTGAACAAATTTAATGTCTTTTATGCATTCACTTATTAAAGTAAGAATGAGGGGCACCTGGCTGGCTCAGTGGGTTAAAGCCTCTGCCTTCAGCTCAGGTAATGATCTCAGGGTCCTGGGATTGNTTTATTAAAGTAAGAATGAGGGGCACCTGGCTGGCTCAGTGGGTTAAAGCCTCTGCCTTCGGCTCAGGTCATGATCTCAGGGTCCTGGGACCGAGGCCCGCATCGGGCTCTCTGCTCAGTGGGGAGCCTGCTTCCTCCTCTCTGTCTGCCTGCCTCTCTGTCTACTTGTAATCTCTCTCTCTCTCTCTGTGTCAAATAAATAAATAAAATCTTTAAAAAAAATAAAGGAAGAAAGATAGGTAAATAATTTGCTTTCACTATGAATTATTGCAAAAAGTGGGAGGACAATAATTGGTATTTATAGAGACTCCATTATTCTTTAGAAAATAGCACTAACTGATCACTAACTGAAGTGCTGCCCTCATAAAGGTATAGAGTTTGCTGGAATAAGTTACACTATTTAAGAATTTCGGTCCTGGTTTATAGATGAAAATGTGATTATTACTGTGTTTGCAGCATACACAATTTTTAATTTAACAACCAGTGAATTATTATAAGCCTTCTCACCCAACTAACTATCCAACACCAGTTTAGATGGTAAGAACTAATTTCTAATTTGGTACTAGTAATAATGGAAGAAACAAGAGAATAATAAGAGAAGAAACATTCTTCTTCTTCTAATAATAGAAGAAACAAGAAAGAAGTAGACCAATGTTTAAAATGTTTCATTTGAATTATAGATGATATATGAAGTCATAAGTAGACAAAGATAATTAGATTAGTTACACATTTTGTTTCCTTTTTCTATATGCCTTTTCTTTTTATTTTCATTCAGTATTATCTCAAATTAAATAAGTCCAATGAAAAAGCATTGAAGCAATGCTACCACTTTATTCAAGAGATGTAAATGCATATTTATATATTAGGTTGGCCTTATTTCTGATGATATGGGTGAGAATTTTACCTTATCATTTAAATGGCATTACTTATCAAAAAGAAACATGTAATGGCAAGAAGCATAGAGTTTACATAGATAAATAGGTAGAGTTGAACTAATTCCAAAAATCTCTTGGAATAGGAGAAATCCTAGAGTAAATGGCAGTGTTCAGAACTAAGTGCACATAGCGCCATTGGAGAGATGTCAGAAAAACTTGTCTGGAAGGTAGCATCTGACATTTACAGGTGTTGATTTCATTACTACGTTTAATAAAATGTAATATATATAGACACATTATTTAAAAGACAGAGGTAAATCTATATGCATAGTTATGATTCATCATTAGCCCTTAGCCCTCCTGCGGAGTAACTAGTGGGAGCTGGAGACATACGTATTTGTAGGAAGAGAAAGAAAAGAAATTAACAAATGAAGGGAAGAAGAGAAGAAAGCCAAGAGGAAAAGAAGGACAGAAAGAAGAGGGAGTATTCATATAGTTCATACAGCCAACATGTTTCTTAAATGTAAAGGGTATTCTAAAGAAAATAATTTTAAATACATTGTGAGGAGGCCAAATGGCATTTTATTTCATGAATCTATATTGCTTATATATGGGCAATTGATCCTAACTCTGTGACTACTTATTTTTACACCTAGGTGATTCTTTGTTACAGACCCCATGTGGCCTTCGAGTTGCCCTACTGCTCAGATCTTCCATTGTACCACATTTGAATACTTGGGAATATCTTAGAATTCAAAGGCATGTATTTCAGTTTCAACTAAGATATACTTTAACAAAGTGATGACCAGAGATATGATGCCTAACTTAATTGTCATTGCTCATCATTAAAATGCTTCTCTTCAAAAATTCAGAAAGGAAAAATAATTTGAGATATATATTGGACAGAGATTATTCCAGTGGTCCATATTATACTTTTTCTCAGGTGGAATGCTTCTGGGATTGTGTGTGAGTGTGTTTATTTAGCAACTGTCCTACCTTTATTATATTTTTACAGTATAAGAATATGATTATTTTGACATTTACATGAGAGATTTTCTTTTTCTTTTTTCTTGTTCTGCTTCTAGTTGTTTATTCAGTGATGGTTGTTATCATTTCCAAGTACTGAAATGGATATGCCTGGTGTTCTAGAATTTAACTTTCAGGCCTGAGACTACATAACAAGATTTTAAAATTTGTTCCAAGGAATTCTTACCCAGGAAGATAAGGCTGTAAAGCAATATATAACTTTATTGTTTTCTTCTGTACCTTCAGAAAAAGTCATTTATCTAACCAATAAAATCCTCAAACAACCCCCTTCTCGGGGCAATGGATCACTCAACTGGTCAACCTACTTGCCTATCAGACCACTGTCTATTTACTGACATTCATTCTTGCCTCCTTCTGTCTTCCAATCCTAAACTATCAAGAACTTTGCCCAGTATCCCCGATTCAATCCCACTTTAAAAGATTTCCTTTAAATCATTGGCAAGGAAATCCCTAACCTTAAACAAGTCTACTTCAATTTCCCCTTCCAAGATACTACTAAACCTCAGTAAGAATGGTGCTTTCCTTTTGCAATAAGTAAAAAACTAGGCTTTACCCTATCAACAATGTGTCATTCTGGTCTTCTCTTTGGAGAGTGAACGGTAAACCCTACTTTTATTACTTATTTTAAAAAAGTATTGAAATCTAGTTTGAGCTCCCTGGGAGAGTATGCTCCGAATCTAGGCTTCACCTATGAACAGTATTTAATCTTGCTCTATAGACACTGTGTATTCATGTAATCATTAATTACAAATATAAATTAATGTGAAATGTAACCATCACTCTGATAATGAAAAAGATGAACAAATGGCTAAAGAAAAGAGAGACCGGTCTTTGGAATATTCTACTTAATATTCTCTTAATTTGGTTATGAACATAATTGTTATCAATATCTTAAATACCAATTTTTTTAAATAAACCTGAATTACCATATTTACTTGCATTATATACTGTTAAAAAATTTACTTTTAATTAAAAGTTTTAATAAACTAATTTATAATTGTTTTTATGTAGTTGTATATAGACTTTTAATTATAAGACATTTATTTTTATTGAACTTGTTCTTAAAACATTCATTTTAAAGACATAATACTTTCTTCCCTTTTTAAACTTTGGGGCTTGAGAAAGGGGAAATGTTATTAAATGTTATAAAATATGCGGTACAATTTAAGATCTTGGGACTTTTAGAAGACCTGAAGTTCAACAATATTTTTTCAAATAGCTATTTTACAGTATCTATAAAACCCACTATAATTGAATGTGGCTTTCAAAGTGAACTGCTATGATTTTGTGAACTTTTCCCCAAACAAATAGTTTTGGTTTTGAGCTGATGTTAAGGAAAATGCCACCTTTGTAATTTCTTTTGCATTTCTAAAGAAGATAAGTAATAAATGCTTCTTTCTAAATAAAATAGAACTGGAGTCATACTACTTTTAAGCTTAACCAAATGCTAATTTATTTGAAAAAAACATTTTTTATATAATCTCTTAAAAAGTGAGATTTTAAAATAAAATAATGTTATTAAGACCATATCTATAATGTCACAGTATATCCGTGTTTGATCCCCCAAAATTTTCCCCTTTCATAAAACCCTATTTATTTACCAAGGAAGTTTGATTATATTTGAGGTTGCTGAACTATTCTCCAGTTCATGTATTAAAAAATGGTGTAATCTTTTTTCCCCAAATTATGTTTCTAATAAATACAATCACTACCCAAATTTCTCATAGAACATTTAAATTAATATCTTAATAATTCTTTGTTTTGGAATTCAATATCCATCTAAAAAGTGGACATTTCTTCTCTTTTCACTCTAAAATAAAAAGAGTACTACAGAGTACTACAATTACCTATGAAAATATCATCACATCAATTATTGCTATATTTTATACGTTTTGAAATGTTAGCATTTTTCAAAAAATGTTTTTTTTTTTCCTTAACAGGTACCTAATGTCCACTGATTTTAAAAAATGTGCAGAATAAATGAACACATTTTTTTTGGTATGTGTGTGTTTTTTTTTAACAGCACCAATTTAAACAAGAAGCAAAATGCAAAACCTGGGAAAGCAATAACTGCTACAACTACCACCAAGGTGACAGGAAGGATTGAAACAGACCCTTGCTTTTGCCCGTAATAGGCACAGTGTATGCCATTTTTCACACTAAGTTCAGAGGTATACATTTCTTTTAAGTTGTCATATCAAATAAGTAAATTGAACATAAGAAATAATTTATATTATTCAAGCTAAAATTAGCAATGGAATAGCAGTGTGATATTGCTTAGGATGGCAGGTAGCTAATGGAAAATATGGTAATGGATGTATCTTGACTGTCACTCCCAGTCTAAATTCAGTTTACTAAATAATCACAATAATAATTCCCTTTTGGTTTCTCACCACCAGCTTCTTCTTATTATGCTTTATTTTTGCATTGTTCCAAAATCATTGCTTCTATTTATAAAAATCTCAAATGTCATATTTACATGTGACCTAGAAGAAGGATCAGAATTCATCTCTTCAAGAGAAAGATAATTATCTATGATACATTTCGGGCCTTTTCTTGATGAGATGTTGCATTTAACGATCACTTCTTTAGAGCAGGTATAAACAGCAGAAAGGCAAGGGAGGCAAAAAAGGAGCTGCAGACAATGCTCAGGGTTTCAAGGGAAGGGAAGGGGCAAGCCTTTGTAAGAGCTTGTTCTGAATTAACAATGTAAGATACCCAAATGTTTAGGGCTCCCAATATGCCTTTCTTACCAAAGAAAGTCTCATGTTAAGTTGTTTTTGGTGATGTAAAAATATAAATTAAAACATTTTTCTTTTTGTTGTGACCTGTAATATGTTGGTAAATTTAAAACTTAGGGTGTTCATTTGCAGATATTAAGTAGTATTATTTTCCAAGAGATAAAAGTAACAAGAAGAATGATATATGCTTTGTTTTAAAAATAGAATACGTCTGAATTATAATTAGAAATCAATTATTTGGAATCTAGTTTGGGGATAAAATGGTTTCTTTAAGAAATATGTAATAATTTTCTGCCTCAGCTGGTTAATAACAATCTCACTTTCCTATATTGATCACCCTTTTTATTTAATTTTTTTATTAGAGATACTATCATCTTCATACATGTCCTAATTTCAGTCTCAGATATATGGATGGATTCTAAAGTTTGTTGGGCAACTATGTATATGTCAGATGCTATCGAATCCTTATCTTACCTAATTTTTACAAAAACCCATCAGAGCAGATAGTATTACCTCCAGGTTATGGCCAAAGACACTGAAGCTCAGTGAATTCCAGTAAAATGTCCCTACAGACAGCTAACGTGTTGGAGACAGACTTTGATCTTGGGTCTACTGAATTCTTAAAACAACTCTCAATACAAGACTTTCTCCCAGGAATTTTACCTATGAAATTATTTCTTACCTTTGCCTCGATCCTGTATTTATTGTTTTTTATTTCTATAGCCAGTTTTAGAATTCATTAAAATCCTAGAATTCTTCTCTTTGTAGTGAGTACTTGGTTGAAAATAGATGACACTTTTATAACCTATGACTTTCTCATACACATTTCTCATACACATAAATATTTTTATTTATATTAAATAAAATTAATAGTAAAATTAAAAATAAAATAATTTATAAAATAAAAATAATTTATGTATCTATGTAATTTATATTTAAAATTTTATTATAGTTTATATTTTAATTTATAAATTCTATTTTTATTTAGTTTATATTTTATTTATTTATTTTTGTAGGCAACATGGACTCACATCAGTTTTGTGTGTGAACATTGATGAAATACCTATGTAATAACAATAATGTTCTTGGTATCAGGGTTACAGAGTAACCATTGGCCCTGACCTCCCAAATCTTTCAGGTCCAGGAGAGAAGACAGATATGGAAACAATGGTGTCATAGATGGAGTCTATAACAGAGGTTCTGACCAAAGGAGAAACACACATGGACCAGTCAGGCCCCAGGGAGGAGATATCAGGAGTATACACAGGGCTGGAAAGCATAGGAACCTTCACCACTTCAGTCAATTACATTTTTTTTTAAGATTTTATTTATTTATTTGTCAGAGAGAAAGAGAAAGTACAAGCAGGCAGTGGCAGAGGGAGACGCAGTTTCCTCGCCGAGCAAGGAGCCTGACACGGGACTTGATCCCAGGATGCTGGGATCATGACCTCAGCCAAAGGCAGCTGCTTAACCAACTGAGCCACCCAGGCATCCCAGTCAATTAAATTTATCAAGCACTTTCTACATGCCAAACACATTGTGGTGTGGGGAATAGAATAGTGCGACAACTATTGGAAGCTTTCAGATCAGTGGAGGTTGACTATGGCTTTGCATAGGCAGAACAATAAAAAAATAGAGTATTTTCAAAAATGTTTGAGGAGATGGACATTCTTGGAACATGAAGGGATACATGTGAAAGGCTAAATAAAGAGTCTAGGAAGCTTGATAGAAGTAGAACATTTTGTACTTGAGTACAGATGTTTGTAGGCTTATATCTGAAGGAAAGAAATGGGAAAATGTTCAAAGATTTTAACAGATAATGTTTTGGTTCTATTTCTGATCATTTAAAGGCAGTGGCTCATCTTCATAGCTTAGGCTGAAGCCCCTATAGAGTCAACTATGCAGGACATCTGGGCCACTGGCATTTGTCCTGAACGGGTTTGCTCCCTGCCTGCTAAGCACATGTTTATATTTCTGGGGCCTATTACCTGGCTTGGAGCTCTGAGTATTGAGAGTTGCCTCTGGTCCTCTGTTATAATCAGTTCCTTTTCCTGGCCTAGTGACATTGGCACCTTTGCTCAGTTCCACACTGTGCACTCTGCTATTTCCAGTGTTTCTTGCTGCCTGTGAAACCCTGACTGACTAAGAGAGTGTCTCATTAGTTTTCTAGGAAAACCCACTAGTCTTTTAACAAGAGATCCTAATTCTCAAAGTCCCTTGCCATTATCAGAGCTGGGAAAATGGCTGAAGTGGCATCCATGTCTAGTAATCTAAGAAAGACAGCATTATTGAATAAGAACACAAAACTAAAAGTATTTACTTGCGTTTACAACTCAGCCAAGAGACAGAACTAATGAAGTTGCATTTGCTCATACCCTGAGAGAATATAAAGCTTGAACCAGTGTCACTTTGACCTCTTTGGAGAGTCCAGGGAGATTTCAGACCAAAATGGAAAAAGAGGGTTGTGGTTAATTCTTTCTCCTTGTCCAGGTTAGGGTCTTTCTAAGCTGAGGTAACAGAAGAGAGATTTTTGTAATGTGCCTCAGGTTCAGAAAAGGAGACTCCATTTAGATAATGCTCAAAGATAAGCTAGCAGGAAATTAAACCTGGCAACATGAGATGGCCATTCTTTTAGATTTTTCTTTTCATTCTTTCATATAATTTTGCCTGGGGCTAGACTACCTCTCCTAATTTTGCCCTACTCCTCCAGCAGTGAAAGAGCATAGGTCAGAAGGGTTGTCATTGACGAGGAGGGATGTAGGGATGGGGACGTGAGGAAAAAGGTGCGTTAAGGATTTGAAGCTGTGGATCTGTCAGAGGTGCATATATAGGGTGCTGTCCTGATACCAACTTGATCCTAAAATGAAACGTGATTTTATGTTCTTCATGATGGGGTGTGTGTGGGCGTGTGTGTGTATGCACACATATGCATATGTGTGGGTATGAGGTGCACTGTGAAGAGAGAATCTTCTGATCTTTAATTACCACGAATGTCTTCATGATTGGTGTTAGGTAGGTTTACCCTACAGCCCCGCTTTCCCAGGATGGTCCTGGTTATACATAGTGTCCCAGTGAGTTTACTAGTATGCCTATCACTGAAAAGTATCATGATTAGCTGATAAAGTAAAAGGTCACCTTAGTATTAAGGAATGAGTAGAAAGTTCCATGTGAAAATCAAAGACTGGCTGCCATTGAAGTCTGGTTTTTCTTAATCTTCAATCACTCTCCCTATCTAGATAAATGGCACTAAATCAGTTCCTCAGGGTGTCCCCTGGGTTCGGTTTATCAGGAAAATCTGAGGAGTTATCTTCCTCCTGCAAACAGCCAGTTTGCCTGGATATGGCATTTGGGTATGATATTCATCTCTGCTGCTCAAGAAAACATGTTTGACAGTCAGGGCAGGGGCCACACGTTGTCTGTCTTTGTGTTACCAGAGCTTAGCACTGGTTGCCAGGAAAGCATATAAGCATATATGGGAAATCCCTTCATCTCCTTATGCAATTAGGAGACCATTGAACCTGTCACCTTGTTCAGTAGCTGAGATAGACATGAGCATCACAGGCACAACTCCAGGAACAAGTGGACAGGAAGGTGGGTGAGGGTTAGGAGCAAAGTGAATGACGCTCAAAGAGAGTGAATGACACTCTCATTCAACATGTCAGTGAGGGGACATGCTCATTCAAATGAGGGAGGGAGAGCCTCCTGCCAAAGGAAAATTGCACCAGATGGAATTAACAGGAAAAAAAAAAAAAAGAACATTCAAGACTATTGCAATAGGGAAGAAAGATTGAACTCAACTCTGCTAAAACAAAAGCTGGGAGGGTTTTTAAAGCTGGGGTGAGCTGATGTAAAAGTACCTGGAGGATTTTAAGAGGGAGCATGGTCAAGGTGATTAGACCATCTGTTTGCTAATTGGCTTCTTCTTTCCCACATTGAGAGATAAGGACACTCTCTTGATTATTACATTTCAAAGGGATGGCTCCCAGGTTCTTGAGAATAACATTCTAGGGTTTTACAAGATTAACATCTCAAAAGGGAAGAAGAAGAATTTATAATTGCACATTTTCTAAAGCAAATGCTTTAAGAAAAGGGAGGTTAGGGGCCTGTAGTCAGAAAGAAACCTGTTCAAAGTGCAGGAAAACTGAAGGAAGTATTAAGGCCACCTTGGTCATTCCCTACTCTCTGAACAAGTGCATCCCACTTTAAAGGGACAGGACCAGAGGGGATGTGTACCTGTGGATACCAAATTTGAGTTTCAGATGAAGCAGAAGGGCTCATGAAACTGAAGGGGATCAGAAAATTCCACCCCAAATGTGCCACTTTGGCATATGGATTATTTTGAGCTAAAGGCAATCAAAACTCAGCAAACTCTGGAAAAACTTTTACTCTGTCCCTAAACTACCAAAAATAATTTAGATAGGAGGCCTGTACCAGGAAGAGAGCTATTATCAGAGATAACTTTTTATATAAGAAGACTTATTGGCATGGTGCCACAGACATTTGTTTCCCAAACGTTTGCTCTTCAAATCTGCCTGTGATTGTCATCCTCGCCTTTGAAGCCCTGACCCTCACCCAATCTCCTTAGCTCAGGCTGGTGTATAAGCCCTAGGCTTCCTTTGAGTCTCATGGCTTTGAGGGTCTCCTGTACATGCATAATTAAATTTGTTCTTCTCCTGTTACTCTGTTTTATGTCAATTTAATTATTAGGCAAGCCAAGGAACCTAGAAGAAAGAAAGGGAAAATTTTCCACCGCTACAAAACTTTCTGACATTGAGCAGTCCAGGGGAGAAGAGATCTGCTGGAGGTCGCTCTCTGCTTTAGAGATGATTTTGGCCTCGTAGTCTACATATTCTTTGATGCACAAAGAAGCATCCTCATTGGTGATACAGAAAGGGGGAGAGGACTAAAAGGGCCATAGATGAGAGACTGGGCTGTGTAGATAGGAATGAATGGGGTCCAGCAAAGGCTTAGCTCAGACAAAGAGAATTGTCAATTTGTAGTCAAGTGAGATACCTTGGAAGAGTTTGGCTCACTGGCCTTTTCTTTAGGAATGCCACCTCATTTTCCTTTTCCCATATCAGTTGCATCAGTAGCACCTGGAAACTTGAGAGAAAAACATGTTCTTTGGCTCCATCCTGGACTTGCTGAGTGAGAAACTCTGAGGCTGAGGCCCAGCAATCTGTTCTAACAGACCCTTCAAGTAATTCTGATGCACTCTCATGTTCAAGAAGCTACATATCTTGATGACAAATATAATAATTTGAGGCCCATTTTTACCCTTTGGTATATTTTGATAATTGATTATGGGGAAGAGTATAAGGAAAGCTCATTTTAGGTCTGGCACTATTGTTGGATCTGATTATTATGTATGGCAGACTCCAGCTGAGCAGTCTTTGAGGAAGGGATTGATAACAATTAACTCTAAGCACCAGTGATTAACCTTAAGTAGCCTAGGCTGCTCCCCCAGGAGCCACAATTTACTCGGAGTATAAGAAGTTGTAGCTATTTAGCATGTGGATTGGTCCAGGCACAAACATTTTTCTATTTTTAAGATCCTATTGTACTTTCTGTCACTTATGTTACTTTTTCTTTTTCTTTTCTTTCCTTTTTTATTTGAGACAGAGCGATACAGAGAGAGCATGAGCAGGGGGAGAGGCAGAGGGAGAGGGAGAAGTAGACTCCGCGCTGAGCCTGGAGCCTGGTGTAGGACTCTAACCCAAGCCACTGGGATCATGACCCTAGCTGAAAGCAGATGCCCAACCACCTGAGCCACCCAGGCAAGCCATTACTTTTTCTTTTTCTTTTTTTTAAAGATTTTATTTATTTATTTGACAGAGAGAGAGAGAGAGAGATCACAAGTAGGCTGAGAGGCAGGCAGAGAGAGAGAGAGGAGGAAGCAGGCCTCTTGCTGAGTATGAAGCCCAATGCGGCCCTCGATCCCAGGACCCTGAGATCATGACCTGAGCTGAAGGCAGAGGTTTTAACCCACTNCTCTTGCTGAGTATGAAGCCCAATGTGGCCCTCGATCCCAGGACCCTGAGATCATGACCTGAGCTGAAGGCAGAGGTTTTAACCCACTGAGCCACCCAGGCGCCCTACTTTTTCTTTTTTAATGTAAGTACAAAGTCCAGAGGAAAGTCACAGGAAGATCAACTATAATGAATCCCTACTATGAGTTTGGCACTTACATAACACACCTTATTAACAGAAGAGTTAATTGACTCTCAAAATGTTCAGTAATGAACCTCAGGTAACAAGCACAGACAAAAAGCTCATGACAAATATTGAGAGGGTAAAATAGGATTGAAACTCTCTCCATCTCACAACAAAATAATAATTCCATGTCAAACCAAGGGGAGCCTTTAGTCCAGTCACTGAACCTGCAGTATTTCGCAGCATCTTTTTATTCTGGCTTCAATAAAATAAAAGATAAAACTATTATTTAACAATTATTGAGTGCTTCCTATGTGTCAGGCACAGTGCTAAATATTTGACACATAAAAACTCTTAACAAATCTTTACAACATGTGTAGAAGGTAAATTCTGACATTATTACTGTTTGTCTCAGATTTACTACTGAGGATACTGAAGCAATAAGTGGTATAATGACTTATCTATGGTCATCCAGAAAAGTATGGTGGGAACTGGGTTGTAAATCTAGATATCCTGCCTCAGGATATCAGGTATCAGTATTGGTGATATGAGGTATCAGTATTGGTGATACCTCACCCTGAGCTCTTTTTTTTTTTTTTTTTTTTTTNTAAACAACAATGCCCAGGGCTCCTTGGAGGACTAATTCTTTACAGTTTGTCTCTTCCTAAAGAATCCATGGGACATTCCCCCAAAATGCTTCTCTTCTTTTCCTTTCACAAGCTGCTGGTGACCTTTAGAGGAAGAAAAAAAAATCCCTCTCTGTCCCAACATCCTCTCTATAATCTGGAAATCACCATGCTGCGATGCACCTAATGGATCCTCCAGAACTGGCATCATCCACACAAAAATGTCATCTTTTCCTCCTTTCAGGATACAGTCTTCTTTCCCTAGAAAGGGATTAACTGGTAGTCCTCATGACTGAATGAATGAGAACAATTTAGTCTAGGGACAGACATCTGTTTCCAAACATCTGATCCTTTCCCCTTCATGTCTTAATCCCTAGTGAGAAAAAGCCCAGGAAGATTCTGTCTAACCAAGTGTTCCCAGGGAGAAGAGTCTGTGTCAGCAGCTTGCCTCCTAGAGAAAAATATATAGATTTTCTCCTCTTATTTCTATGAGACCTCATCTCACTTTTTCAGCAACAATGTCCTTTTATCATAATTAGTTCAAGATTACACCCAGAAATAAAGCACCTTCCGGGATTGGGGGGAAAGACAAGTGTACTTGTCTGGGCTGATGAGAAGATTAGGGATTGAATAGCTCTAGGAGGTTTTGGGATCATGGGAATATTGGAATCCTGGCCATCAGACCAAACCCTCACTGGATCCATGAGGCTATGAGATGGAGAGATAGGGAGAAAAGCACTCAAAATCATAGAATTTAGTTATAGTATTTTCATGGAAAATGCCACTTTGGTCTTGGTAGTAATGAAGACTGCAGCATAGAAATTAAGGCATGATTATAAATTGTTGTGACTAGCTTAAAAAATCACCTACTATTACTTAGTTCTCCAGTGTTTTAAATATGTAGTCTATGTTTGCTCATAACCATCTCTTTTTACTTTATAATTATGTATGAAAAGTATTTCTGTCACTTGAAATTCGAAGGACTATTTAGGAGTGCAGGATTTAATGCTGGTTGCAGGAAGGTATTGTAACCTGAGGCAAATCAATAGCTAAGTATAATCATTTGGTATAATGCTCAAATGTGTGTGTATATATACTTCTGATTTCAGGTTTAATATGTGTCAGTTTTAACCATATCTCTACATAAATAAAATATGTGGTGCAGTGGCATATAGAATCTTAGCTTCAAATGTTGTCATATTGACATATTGAAATAGATATTATTAAAAATTAATTTATTTTAGATAAATTTTTAATTATGTCCACAAAGACATACAGCCTTTAAGACTATAGGATCAAAGGATGCACAGAGATTCTTAAGAATTTAAGCAGATTATGTGAGCAAGTTATACAATAGCATAGGAATTTTAGACTCATTAAAACTAATTTGGTTATTAAATAAAATTTCACATGTGAATTAAAATAATTTGAAGTTTTAGCATAGTATGCAAATTTATTTTATTTTTTATTTTTAACGTTATAGTTAAATTTTTTGAAATTTGAAACATACTTCCAAAGATTCAAACACTGCTTCAACAGATCAAGTTGCAGTAGAGTTCATGATTCTTGCCCACAGTATCTGTATCCAAGACGGGGTCCTATCAACAACTTTATCTCCTCCACAAACTTAGAACTTGAGAAATCTGAGCCTTAAGGTTGCCTAGAACTGTGTCAGGATTCATATGTATACTTTCTCAGCTAGAAAATTACTCTGTCATTATCTGGTGTAAGGGTTGCAAGACTTGTGGGATGTGTCCTATCAAAAGTACCAAATGGAGTCTCTTCACATCTAAAAAGGCTTAGGATCAAAGCTGAAATCTCATTTCTGGGAATGTTTGTATATAACTGTTTATACAATTGCATCTTTGTTCTACTGGGGTTCCCACTGCTTGTAAACAAATGGGGCCTCAGGGACACCCGCTGTCACCTAAAAATTAATTCACATTAAATATAATTTTAAGGTATTGTTATGCACATGATAATAAACATAAGCACTATTTACCCAATAATCCAACCACCGGTGATCAATCTATCTTCAAACAGATGGTGTAGTGACAAATTAAGGCAAAATTAGTAGGCAAAATGTAGGAATCATGGCAAGATACTGGGAAATGCAAACAGATGTGTACAGTACAATAATTGTGATCATATTCCACTTATACATTCATAGGATGCTGGTGCCTTCTACTGCAAAGGGATATTTATTTTGTGAAAGGGGTTTTAATATTTACACGAGTGCAATCAACAGTTCCCTCAACATTAGAAAAACTCACTTGTTGCCAGTTTAAGCATCTCACCTACTATAAATATGTGTGTCTATAGGAGAGAGATGTAGCACCTAGTTAGTGCTCAGCCCTGACCATAGGTGCCATATATTTTGGGTTTTGGATTTTTTAAATTAGTATCTGATTAGCCTATCAAGAGAGTAACTATATATATATATATATGTATATGTATATACGTGTGTGTGTGTGTGTGTGTGTGTAATAGACATACCTGGATACATATATTTACATATACATACATGATGTGTACATACATACATGCATATATCAATGAAACCCTAAGGAAACAAAAGTGGTGTGACTCTAATGTTTGTCTTATATATTAGTTTCCTGGGGCTACATTAACAACCACAAACTGGGAGGCTCAAAACAACAGAATGTCCTCTCTCACACTTGTGGGGGGCCAGACGTCTGAAGTCAAAATGGTGGCAGGGCAGTGCTCCAGGGTGAATCAGTGAGAGAGAATTTGTCCCTTGTCTTAGCAGCTTCTGGGGGCTACAGGCATGCCTTGGCTTGTGGTCACATCGCTCAATCTCTGTTTCTATAGTCACATTGCTTTTTCTTCTCTCTCTTCTCCTGTGTGTTGGTGTCACAAAATTCCCTTGTATGAGAAAATGTGCGATTGCATTTCAACTCTCAGGATGATCCAGGACAAGCACCTCCTCATTTAATCATATCTCTTGCCCTATAAGGTAATTTTCACTCTTTTGTCATATAAGCTAACATTCCAAGGTTCCAAGGATCAAGCCATGAACAAATCTTTTTGGGAATCACCATTTGGCCCACAACATCATGTTTCTTCCCTTATCCTGATGAAAAGGTCATGTATTTTGTTCGGCTGAAAATTGCTGTCCTTATCACACTCACATACTTTCCAGAGAGACATTTTCTTACCACCATCATTTATTTCACATTTAGTGTACTTATTAAACTTATGCCATGGTTTTAGTTTCCATCTATTTTCTTTCGACTCTGATTCTAGAAAAACCATTTCTAATTCTCAGTTGGCAAATGGGCACAGTCAGAGAGGGAGAGCCACATGTGTTCCCAATGGCCAAGCAAGCCTGGCCTTAAAGGGAATTAAGGCAGTGGCAAAGTCACATAAAAATAGAGGAGCTGGCAGTTCAAAATCAGAGTTTATAAAAAGAGAGAAGAAGAGAGAGACTCAGATAAAAATACCCTAGAGAAAAGCACGGTGAAACAGACAGATTTATTCTAGAGAGTGAATGGAGCTGCACCACGTGAGATCGCTTGCCCAGACTGCTTCCTTCCTGGCTCTGCACGTGCTCGCATGGCAGCATTTGTGCCTCATACTGTGTTCCATTCCTCCTTGGTGTTTTCCGGGCTTGTGGGATCAGTAATTGCTACTGCTTTCTCATTGCAAACTGGAGGAAGGACATTTTCTTTCATTTAGGACTGTATATCAAAACGATGGTTGATATTTCAACTTGTCCAACGGGTGTATCTTTTCTTTGTAGCCATGATACCCAGGGAGCCAGGAGCACGTTGTGTGCTTTGAAGACCTCCCAAAGGCAATCAGACTTACAAAATGCTTTAATCCATATGTTGTGACCTTGTATCAGGAGTGTGGAAGGGGAGGCCTCTGGAAAAGGACTGTTGGAGGATCCCAAACACAGAGTACACTTATCACGGCCCATGAACCAAAAGGAATTCATCTAGAACATATTCTTGCACATACAGCCATGAGGATGCGCAAATTAAACAGCCAAATTCCACTTCTTGAAGCAATCTCTTGCCTGTGTCTCGTCCTTAGCAACTTTCCTGTTTATCTCATTTCACTTGCCGAGAAACCTGTGGACGAAGTTGTTTACTGATGTTGATGACTCCTTATCTTACTTCTAGCAATCTGGTACTCATCCCAAATTGCATCAGCCATGCATATATTCTTTCAACAAATATCATGTGCCAGACTCAATGCTAAGTGCTAGCATACAATGGTGAGAAAAACAGATAATCTCCACACTCATGGAGCTTACAGTCTGGTCAGCCATTCAAGTGTTTTGGTTTTAAATATTGATGACCCCCAAAGAGCTTTTTCACGTGGATTATACTTACCAATAGTTCCTCAGTTAGGAGTTAGAACATGTATTTAAAAATATGATCATGGATTGGGTTAAGGTAATGGTAGCAGAAATAGAAGGGCTTTTAAAAATTGTTATTTAAATTTAATTAATTAACATGTAGTGTATTATTAGTTTCAGAGGTAGAGTTTAGTGATTCGTCAGTTGCATATAACATTCAGTGTTCATTATATCAAATGCCCTCCTTAATGCCCATCATCCAGTTAGTCCATCCCCCACCCACCTCCCATTCAGCAACCCTCAGTTTGTTGCCTATAGTTAAGAGTCTCTCTTATGCTTTATCTCCCTCTCTAATTTCATCTTATTTTATTTTTCCCCTCCCTTCCCCTATGATCATCTGTTTTATTTCTTAAATTCCAGAAATAGAAGGGTTTTAAAATATATGTTTAATGTGGAATCTCTACAAATGATGGATTGGGTGTGTTGAGGTTGACCTCCAGATGCCATTGATAACCAAATGATTAGAGGTGCTTTATACTGAGATATAAATGAGGAGTATAGTCATAACTTTGGGAGGAAATCAAGAATTTTATTTTGGATATGCTAAGTTTAAAATATATGTAAGACATTCATTGGAGATGTCAAGTAAGAAAGTCTGGAGCAGCAAAGAAAGATCCAGACTGGAGAAATTAAAATGTCCTACCTAGAAAATTTGTAATTCCAAAGGGAAGAATGGAGGTCCAGATACAATGTGTGTGTGTGTGTGTGTGTGTGTGTGTGTGTGTGTAAATCAAATGAAGGTACTGTTAAATATGTTATCCCCTACTACTGTGACAAAGATACCTTCCTAATGACAAAATACAAAATGTGTAAGCTATGATTTTTTAAGTTAGTGGAAGCTAGCAAAAGATATGAAAGATAAAAATGACAGTTGGCAAAATATCCAAAATGACTGAATATCATTATTATTGTGCATGTTTGGATATTCCACTGAAGACTCAACAACTTTTGAATTAACAATAGAATGAAGATATATGGACTTAATAAATTAGTACATAATTATTCCACTAAATTTATTTTTTGGCAATAGCATTAATTATTACAATTAGACACTTATTATATCTGTGTTCTATTGTTAGTAATGCCAAATTACACTTTCTTATGTTATTTTTTGTTTTTTTTTCTCTTAAATTCAATCAGAAGAAACCTCAATCAACTGATATTGTGGCACCTAGAATTCAGAGATGAACCATGAATTTTACATATCATGTTAAAATTACTAACATAGTAAGTATTACTATGCACACACACATTGTGGCCACATATAGCATGATTTCACCATTTCTTAATATAATATCTAGTCCCATATAGTATTCCTTAATCTCCTCTTTTCTCAATCTTTAAATGCCTGAATATTAGATAAAACCAAAATCAATGGTTTATAGGATTCAGATAATGACTTATTGTGTTCCAATATCTCTTCAGTCATAATTGCACTGTATCAATAATGGCTAGAAAATAGTCCTTCAGAAATTAGTTCTGGACTCACTTGTTTATGAACCTTTTTCTTTATAGTCATGCAGACTTTTATTTTTTGATTCTAATTTTCATATATATATATTTTGGAATATCATTTTTGTTGTGCATTTCACATGTACCTTTTTTAATTTAGAAAAAAATAATAATTTTTAATTATTTTAAAAGTTACGTAATCACTCTTACCTTTCTTCTCTTTAAGTCTTTGTTAACATTATTAATAGCAAGCAATATATCACACCCCAAACTATAGCCTATAAACATAAATTGAAAATTAATTTTAATTTCTTCTCCAAGACCCTGGTTGGCTCTCTAGAGGAGGATCTTCTAATCTTTAGTTTTCTAGTTCTTGTTGTAGCTTGTGTGCATTATATCTAACAGCTTCTATAGCATTTGGTCAAACAATTGATTAACCAAGAGTGATTGTCAGGTTAAATTTAGTATGTGTTTTAGCAAAATTCTCCATCCTTTCAGATTCTGAAAACTTTTCTAAGGTATTTCATTTTTCTGGTGCAGTTGACATCATACAAGGCATAAAGAATCCTTAAGGTTTTTCACCAACAATACAGGTTCTTATCCTTTTTTTTAAACCAACAATGTTAGTACTATGGTCAAAAGTTCATCTTTGACATCTTTGACAATATTTTATTTTATTTTATTATTTTTTTAATTTAATTTTATTTTTTCAGTGACTATTTTAAATTATATAAAGCTGATATTTATTTTTATTTATTTATTTTTTAAGATTTTATTTATTTATTTGACACAGAGAGAGATCAGATCACAAGTAGGCAGAGAGGCAGGCAGAGAGAGAGGGAGAAGCAGGCCCTCCGCTGAGCAGAGAGCCCCATGCAGGACTCAATCCCAGGACCCTGAGACCATGACCTGAGCCAAAGGCAGAGGCTTTAATCCACTGAGCCAGCCAGGCGCCCTAAAGCTGATATTTAAATTTACTTTAACCTTATTAAATATTTAATAAATATAATACTTTGTCACTCCTATCATTCAGTGATAATACAATTGCCAACTCATTTTATCCTCAGTACTTCTGTGTTTGAAAGTCACTAGTGATTTTTCCATTGCGTCATGGCTAATGCCTGGAAATCCTCTTTGCTTCCACAAGGCCTTTATGATTTCGTTTTTTCCTGTTTCCCAGTTTATGTGTCATTGATATTGGCAGATCATTGGGTTAGGTGACCATGATGGTTCTTTCTAATGTTAAAATGATGTAATTTTAAAAATTTTTTTTAAGATTTTTATTTATTTATTTGACAGAGAGAGAGAGAGAGGGAGAGAGCAACACAAGCAGGGGGAGTGGGAGAGGGAGAAGCAGACTCCCCGCTGAGCAGGGATCCCAATGCAGGGCTCAATCCCGGGGATCATGACCTGAGCTCAAGGTAGATGCTTAATGACTGAGCCAACCAGGCGCCCCTAAAATGATATAATTTCATCTCCCTGGACTCGAATTGAGAGTTAAGATTGATGGAGAAATGGTAATTGAAGTATTAGCTAACTTAACATGACTTCAATCTTACTCTATGTGAAAGGTTTTATCTTAGATGCTAAGGAGCTTACACTAAAATATTGAGCTGTTATCTCTATCCTCTGAGGGACACTGGGAACTTAGAGTGTTAGTGGAAAGCTATAAATGGTTGCTTGATCATGACTTCAAAAAAAGATACTTTTGTGTTAATGCCTACTAACTCATAACTGGTTATTGGGGAATATTTTATAAAATAGGAATATTTCCAGATGTCATCATAACTTGAACATGAATAATATATTAGACTAAACTGCATTCTGTTTTTCCATTTATTAAAATTATTTGCCTGATAGAGATGTTTAATGTTTTTGAAAATAATCACATAGACCTGTATTTATTACAATTTTTTTATTTTAATCTGTGTAAGGTCATATTACTAGTCAATAATAAAAATGGAGTTAGAATCTGTTTAGACCAGTCAAGAAATGGGCAGTAGACATGAACAGACATTTCTCCAAAGAAGACATCCAAATGGCCAACAGACACATGAGAAAGTGCTCAACATCACTCGGCATCAGAGAAATACAAATTAAAACCACAGCGAGATACCACCTTACACCAGTCAGAATGGCTAAAATCAACAAGTCAGGAAATGACAGATGTTGGCGAGGTTGCGGAGAAAGGGGAACCCTCCTACACTGTTGGTGGGAATGCAAACTGGTGCAGCCACTCTGGAAAACAGTATGGAGATTCCTCAAAAAGTTGAAAATGGAGCTACCCTACGACCCAGCAATCGCACTACTGGGTATTTATCCTAAAGACACAAAGGTAGTGTTCCTCAG